>JAWNNQ010000591.1:0-26659 GCA_035044765.1 Leucophenga montana | reverse complement strand
TGTATCACAAAAAAGTTTCATGCTTATTCCTCCAAATAAGCAGCGTTCGACTGCATTTCTCTGTAAACAACAACTTTTTGGTATCATTTTACGTTGTCTAACAAAAAAATCGGTGTATGTTTTTGTATAGTGTTGTAGGGATTAATGAGTAGATCGAATTTTTTGGTCAGTTTTTTTTCGGCTATTTTGGCTTATAACTTATTATTAAATTACACTTAAAACGTAGAAACACTTAAATTTCATAAATAGTTTTTCCATACTCCTTGTTAAGTGCGTGGCAGAATGTCTTTATTTTAATGGCTTTAGTAACGAAATGAAAAATCACGTTGAAGTCGAATTTCGATACATAAGCGGACTTAGTATGCCTTAGTATATTCAGTTATATTCTTGATAGCATCGGAACGTCAGTCTATCTGGATGTACAACAGATCTCATGAACTCTAAGACCTAGAGAGTTCAAGCTTAGACTAAGTATAGTCATTTAAATTTAAACTCAAATCTTAAAATTCACATGATCCCAGAGCATTAATGCATGTGTTGGGATGTGTGTATATATAAATATAATATTGTATCAATAGTTTTCTGACGCTGCACTACTTGCAGTTAGACCTTCTAAGAGCAAATTTGGACAAGTGTGGAAAGACAGTGTTATGCTTTTTTCACCACATCATTTCGTCAAAATCATTTCCAATTTCAATTTATTCTCTACAATATCTGGCTACTTCTTGTGCCATTTTCTTGAGCCCTTTCGTCTTTAATATTCGGAAAATAGTTTAATTCATTTAATATGCTCGCAGTTTAAATCATTTGACAGCACATTGTGAACATGAATCAACAGCTCCTTCTTTATCATCTTGGTTCACTTTCCGCATATTAATTTTTCAGAGGTGGTAATGATGGACTTGTGACGTCCCAGATACTTGTTTGTTTGTAATTGTATTTCAGAAAATTCTTACATTTTGTGGAATAAACAAATCCGTCCAGTATGGTTCCATCATTATTTTTCACGTCAGTAAAAGGGTCGCTGAAGAACAACTGAAGAAGGACAATACTAAGGTTTATTCAACAAGTTGGACTAGAGCAGAACATCTAAGTAAGAAGGACAAAACAATAGATCTCTCTAGGTCGCGGTTATAATAATAATAATAATAATAATAATAATAATAATAATAATAATAAGGGTCCAAATAGCGCTCTTACCTCGTCTCTCTGATATTTGGTAAGCATCCCCATTGAGCTTTCGAAGAAATACTTTGTTATCGGCCATGCTCTCTAGCATGCTTGGTTTGGGGTATCCTATTCAAGTGGCGAGTAGTGTACACTCTTTATATACACAAGCCCACGAGCAATTCGCGTGTTACTCGTATCCATTCATGAGTAGCTGACGTTGAATCGTGAAACAGCTTGACATTTGCAGGCAATGAATAGTATTAAGCAAATCAGAAGCAATAAATGAGTGCAAAAACTATTCATACAGGTTTGTCACAGAAATATCTAGCGACTTTTGCTTCGATTGATTTGCAAATTGGTCGAAAAAAAACCGTAGTCTGAAAGTTTGTAACGCATTAAAGGACATCGTAGACCCCATAAAGTATATATATTCTTGATCATCTCGACGAGACGAATCAATCTAGCCATGTCCGTCTGTCTGTCTGTCCATCTGTCCGTATGTATGTTGTTGAGCATTTTTTGGGGACCAATTTTTAGTGAAGTTTAATATAGTATCAAGATTGACCATTCCATGGGGTAACCCCCATAGAAACTCACCGCCCACTTTTTACTTTTTTTGGAAAACATTTTTATTGTAGTCAATATCAACTTAATAATTGATATAGTAAATTAAAGTAGACGGATGCTTGACATATACATTAATGGGTGGGACCCGCCCACTATTTGGGGTAGCTCCCATACAAACCCACCGTGCAATTTTCTGTTTTTTATGAAAAAATCCTTCATTTAGATCAATCTTAGCTTGAAATTTGATTTTCTGGATTCTAATGGACAACCGCTTCATATACATATAAAAAAGTGAGTATCCCGCCAACTTTTTGAGGTAGTCCCATATAAACCCACAGTTCACTTTTATGCATTTGTATGGAAAACGTCAATATCAACTTGAAATTCGATATGGCGGCATCTTACACATCTACTACATCGCTTCATACACATCTACTAGTGAGCGTGCACCACCCACTTTTTGGTTTTGCCCCAATTTAAACCCCCACTTTTATGATTTACAATACTATTTAAAATTTCGTGTGAATGGTATTAGAGCTTCGGTTCAACCGAAGTTAACGTTTTTCCTTTTTTTTGTTATTATCGTGCGTCAATGTCAATCAGTTTAGTTAGAAACTATAATGCATTAGTATAACAATGTTAAAGAGTGACATTAAGGCGTCTAGCTTAGAGTTTGTACATTAACATAACTAAAAAAAAAAATAAGGCTTAATGCCTATTTTGAATATCATTTGGATGAAATCTTTGGAGCCGTCTACGACATGTACAGGGTGTCTCAAAAGAAAGTTCACATTTGATTTGCTGATTGCTATTATTGCAACTATTCCGAGGGGCGCGGGGGTATGTCAATCGGTAGCCTAGCTTTTGGGGATTTAGTCGCTATGGAGCATTTCTCGGGATCGAACCGTGCATTGTGCGTACGTGAGTTTTACAAAAACGGTAATTTAGCGACTGTAGCGCTTAGAGAATTCTCGCCTCATTGGAAAATGGGTCGCGAAGTTTGAAGAGACCGGTTCAACGCTGGAAAAATCCAAAGTGTTCGACAACGTTCGAAAAAGTAGACAGTGGTACTCAGTCTGTTCTTGACAACCCGGACCTTTCGATTCGGAAGCGTGCTGTTGCTTTAAACGTGCATAGATCATCATTGTTCCGCATTTTACACAAAGATTTAAAGCTGCACCCCTACAAAATTCAGTTGGTGCAAGAATTAAAGCCTCAGGGTGAAATTTTTCCTTGCAAATTGATCTCCAGGAGAGGTGACCTAAATTGGCCTCCACGAAGTCCCGATTTAACCCCTATGGACTTTTTCCTGTGGGGTTACGTCAAATCTAAAGTTTACGGCAACAAACTGACTTCCCTGGCACAATTAAAAGAAAATATCCGTCACGAATTGGCAGCCATCACAATATCATTTTTAAGAAATAAATTCCCAAAATGTGTATTTTAATATGTAATAAACATTTTTTCAATAAACTACTTACTTTTTTTTTATCGATTTTTTAAATGTGAACTTTCTTTTGAGACACCCTGTATTAACGACCAGAACCGCAGCTAAATGATTAACATGTGAGTCCAATCGATCATTATATCTGCTGCTGTGGAAGTTTAACTGCTCCATGACTGTTGGTATTCTCAAATCTTGATGAAAAACTTTATTGCGCATATATCAAGGATCATCTGCTATTTTACGCAAGACCTTGTTTTGAAGTACTTGTATACGGTTTATATTTGTGGCAGCAGCAGTGCCCCACAACTGTATTCCATACATCCAGGTAGGCATTACTATTGTTTTGTAAACAAATAAATTAGGTTGATTATCAGAAAATAAATACAATTGCTTATAAATATAAATTAAATACAATAATAAAATGTGCCAAATGTTTAAATCCTAAGACGCACTTTCGAAGAAAATACATCAAACTTCTACATAAACAAGGTTTTTACCTTATGATTTGATTATTTCACATATGCAAGCAAAAATTTCACCTAGCAAAAGGCTGGTGAAAAGAGATTTCTGTGACACCTACGAAATTTTTTTGGGTCCGATTTGGTGCGAAAGAGATTGCTGTGACACCCCAGTATGTGTGAATGGTATAATTATTAGAACGCTGTTAATATTTTTATCTTAAATACTTATGAAACAAAACGTAATGAACTACTTATGCAATTATTTTAGAACATCAAATATTTTCGAAGCAAATTTTAAGCAAGTTAGCATTTCTATTGTTTGGATGGTTTGGGCTGCTGACAAAAAAAACTGCATTTATTTTCTAGAGATTTTGTAAAATGCAAAATTAAAAGACTAAACAAATAAAACTTCGATGCAGATTAGTCGGGAAAATACTTTTGTTTCCATTGAGATATTTGAAAGCAGCCCAAAGGGATTTCTGTAACACCGAGAATTTTAATTTGGTTGGAAGAGATTTCTGTGACACGCCTCATCGTCACTATTTCATAAGCAAACTATAGAGTGTGTAGATAGGTTTTTTTCTTTTTTTTTTTTGAGTGTAATCACAAGCTGAATCGCCACTTATTGCACACATCGCTTTGGTTATGGTTATAAGTATTCTTTAGCAGCATATCCAAAATATTTCTTAGATTTACTATTTTTTGAGAAATATTATTTTTCTATACCATTCTAAACATTTCTATTATACATAAGTTTTTAAAATTATAATAATCTTTGTGCTTTCGCCCCTGCAGCTTCTATTTAAAAAATATTTTGATTGTTTGATTCCAAAAATTATTTGTAAGAAAATTCTATTTTTAGATTTTTACATAAATACATACAGACATATTTATGTATGTAGACTATGCAGCGCACTTGATTTCAGCTAAACGTGTTCAATGGATACACATTAAAGTGCTATGCTTCTTCTCAGTATGTTATCCGTCACCTTGATTTATTTTGTTGCCAAGTCAAGCACATTGCTAAAAATTCCAAAAATATATTGTAGATACTTGTAAAAGCGGCTGTTTGCGAACAGACACAAACGAGACACCTACGCTGGCTGCCTGCTTCGATATGCTCGAGCTCGTAAGCGAATGGATGTGTTTAGGCGTAAAAGGAGCAACTTGCCGCGCCTCCTGAGCCTTATCCCGAGGCTCGTTTGCTCGCCTAAATGCCTGTTGACGTCATAAATATATTGAGGCCTATTGAGACTCAATGTAAAATGCTTTAGAGGAGCGTGGGGCATTTGGGTTTAGAACAAAAACAAAAACGCCCTCGACGCCAACTTTGTCAAGTGTAGGCAGCAGTTTGATTTTGGCAATTGTTGAGTGGCGCTTAAGCCTAAAAATGTGCTACATTTATATTTGCAGCACGTTTTTTTTTATTTTTAGCCTAAAACTGATTAAAAAGAATTTTTTTTTTTTTTCAAATGCACTGCACATTTATACACTTGGTGGTGTGAATACTATTATAGTTTTGTCACGGAGTTCGTAACGCATTGAAGGAAGCATCGGAGGCCCCATATATATATATATTTAAGATCAGCTCGTCGAATCGAAGGGAATTAGCCTTGTTCGTCTGCCTCCTGTCTGTGTGAATCAACACCAGTCCCTCAGTTTTTAAGATAGCGGTCTGAAATCGAGTATGCAGTTCTTTGTGCTTACGCTGAACTTTTTTACATGTCACGCTCACTTTTGGGGGTAACCTTCATACAAACCCACCGTCCACATTACGGTTTTTGTATGAAAAACGATTTTAATTCAGTCAATATCAACTTGAAATTAAGTATAGTGGCTACTAATGAAAGGAAATTTCTACTTTCTACTTTCTAGCACCTCATACAAACTTACCGCCCACTTTTCATATCTTTCATTAAAAACTTTTTTTATTTTAGTCATTATCAACTTGAAATTCTGTATGGTGACTTCTTAAGGACGAAAATTTCATATAATAATTAATGGACGTCTTCTGTCCAACCGCCCACATTGTGATTTCTATAGGTAAACTCTATTTTATTTTTCGAGCTAACCACCTTACAAATGTAATGAAGGCGTTAAATGATCAATAGAGCATTAAAAGACAAATTAGTTCGGTCCGTTTTTAAAAGTTGGCTCTGGCCTTTGTGAATATTTCATAGTAACAGCTGATTTCGGTAGTTTCAGAGATGTAAGACAATAATATGCAGTTTATATCGCCTTCAGTTTTAGCAAAAAAAACGTTGGTTTTTTATTGTCACTTTGTGATAATTTGCGGGAGGTTTTAGTTTATGGGGGAAATGCTCCAACTGACAAATCATGTAGGGAATTATTTCGACGTTTCAAGAATGGTGACTTCATCTTTGAAGAAGAGCTGGTGAAAGCCAAAAAAAAAATTGAAGACACAGAATTGGAGGCATTACTCAATGCAGATCCGAGTCAAATGCAAGATGAACTTGGAAGTGACTGAACAAGCAGTTTCTCTTCGAATGTAATCCATAGGAATGATTCAAAAGCAAGATAATTGGGTGTCTTATGAACTGAAACCGAGAGACTTGAAAAAAGATTTTTCACTTGCAAGCAGCTGATTAAAAGGTAACAAAGAAAGGTGACTTTAGATGAGAAATGAAAATTGTACGATAACCCTAAGAAATAATAATACGCTATACCCGGTCAATCGACGCCATCGTTCTCAACATCAACACCAAAAACCGAATATGCATGGTTCGATGGTCACGTTGTGTATATGGTAGGACCAAAAGGGTTTTGTGGCGACACCATTACGGGTGATCGGTATAGGCTAAAATTGATTCGATTGAGTAGTTCATTACAAGAAAAACTGCCGGAATACGTGCAAAGATATGAGAAAGTTATTCTTCTGCATGGCAACGCTCGGCAACATATCGCACAAGTCGTGAAAACATTTTTAGAAACGCTCAAGTGGGATATATTTCCACACCCGCCGTATTCACCGGACATTGCTCTTTCTGATTACTATTTGTTCCGACGGATGCAGCACGGTTTACAAGGTTATCGGTTCATTTCATTCGCAGAAATCGAAAATTGCCTCCTAACTTGGATCGCCTCTAAAGGCGAGACATTTTTTCGAAATGGAATTTATGAATTGTCTAAGAGAAAGAAAAAAGTAGTAGCCAGCGTTGAAAAATACTTTTATTAATGTTTTTACTCATTTTGTTCTGAATTAAATGCATTTTCGGTTCTACCGAAGTTAACATTTTCTCATGTTTTTTATTTTTTTTTTTATTTTTTTTTTTATTTTAGTTAAAATAAAGTGGAAGTGACTGACTTTCTTAACAGCAGTCACAGCACACACAAAGATAGAGAATTGCCTCTGCAACATTCCATTAATTGAACGAGGCTAACGAAGGTTAATGCGGAACTATTTGACCGCACAGGGTCAAATGTATTTTACAAAACAATCAAACCCGACACTTGAGATGGCTGCATTATTAATGGGAAGCCAGAAAATTGCGCAAAATTTCGCAAACGAATGAAAATAAATACGATGAAATCGCCTAAATTCGAAATGGAATGGAATGGATGAGTCTTGTGTAATTGATATGTGCTACTCTCGAGTCGAAATCATATACGCCTTGCTGCATCAATGGTTCCTACTCTACTCGTTCAATTGCAGCCAATTAAATCAATAATTGAACTCAGTCGCGCATATAAAGACTCAGATCTTTGAAATTGGGCAGCTTGTCCATCGTCGACTTTGTGGCGTACTTTGTTTATAGGGCTTATTGAAAGTCTGCTCTGCAAACTTTTAATTAACTCAAATGCGTGAGTATTGACGCCCAATTGGCTGGTGCCCTGGCTGGATTTCTTGGTACTTGTTTGACTTTTGCTCCTCATAGTACACTTAAGCGATTTATTTATTTTCAATTGGCATTTCCTGTTGTTGCACAGACATTCATTTATTTGTATACACATTATGAAAACGAAAATATTCATTAAGTGAAATAAATTTCCAAAAAAAAAAGAGTTATAGAACTACACATTTATTGATAAAATCCTTATTAAACTCAAACCGCATCACTAAAAATAAATAAATTGAAGAGCGCTGCGTGAACTTTTCGAATGTTAATTATAATTAATTTGTCACTGAGATTACCACTTACATTAACCATATTAGATCCCAAAATAATAATAGCACCCATACAAGGTAAATTTGTATATTAAGTTTGTGCAAATGTATATAACAGGCAGAAGGAGGCGTGGCAGACACTATAATATATATATATATATATATATATATATATATATATATATATATATATATATATATATATATATATATATATATATATATATATATATATATATATATATATATATATATATATATATATACATATTCTTGATCAGCATCGCTTCTTGATTAAGTTCGGTTGAACCGAAGCTCTAATACCATTCACACATTGGGGGAGTGGGTTTTAATTAAGGACCACCCAAAAATGTGGACGGAACGCGCCCACTAGTAGATGTGTATGAATCGATCATCTATAAGATGCCACCATATCGAATTTAAAGTTATATTGACGTTTTTCATACAAATGCATAAAAGTAACCTGTGGGTTTGTATGGGAGTACCTCAAAAAGTGGGCGGAACATGCCCATTTTTATATGTATATGAAGCGGTTGTCCACGAAAATCTACCAAAACGATTTCAAGCTAATACTGGTTTAAATACAAATTTTTTCAAGTGGGCGGTGGGTTTGTATGGGGTTACCAAAAAAGGAGGCGCGACAGACCCTATGTATGTTAAGCGACTGTTCATAAAAAGGCACCACATCGCATTTCAACCTAATATTGACTTTAATTAAGAAGTTTTTCTGACAAAAACACAAAAGTAGGCAGTAGGTTTGTATGGGGGCTAACCCAAAAAGTGGACGTGGCAGGTCAATCTTAATACTATATTAAACTGCAAAAAAAGGAGTGTATGTGCCAATTTTCAACTGGATAGCAGAAAAATTGGTGCCCAAAAAAGCGCAACAACATCCATACGGACAGACGAAGCTGGCTAGATCGACTCGTGTCGTCGAGCTGATCAAGAATATATATACTTTATGGGGTTTACGATGCCTCCATTAATGCGTTACAAACTTTCATAGAAACTGATAATACAATTTCACACTATGTGTGAATGGTATAAGAATATGCTTTTTCCGGGACTTTTACCTTGAAATAACGTGTTTTTAGGTGTATATATATATATATATATATATATATATATATATATATATATATATATATATATATATATATATATATATATATATATATATATATATATATATATATATATATATATATATATATATATATATATATATATATATATATATATATATATATATATATATATATATATATATATATATATATATATATATATATATATATATATATAATATAAATATTGATATATCAGCAGAATATAAACGACCAAGTTTGAAGGTTCTACTTTTAACAGTTTCCCAGATTTGTTTGATCAAACTTACAGACCGACCGGCAGATGGACATGACTAGATCGACTCTGCTTTCGATGCTGATCAAGAATATATATATATATATACTTAATGAGGTCTACCACGCTTTCTTCTGCCTGTTATATACATTTGCACAAATTTAGTATACCTTTGACCTCTAGGGTATAATAATAAATTATGAAAATATGCCTAACCATCCCGTCAAAAAATGTTCATTTTGATTTCGAATTATCGCATGTAACAGTTAGTTTTTACAGATGCGTATGCTAAGTTTGTGAAAATGTGCGTAACCGGCCGAAGAAGGCGTGGCAAACACCACAAAGTATAATACGTATGTTCAGAATCAGAATCAAAAGTCGAGTTGAGTTGAGTGAACAACGAAATCTCGGAGACTATAAGATATTGAATATTCAAGTTTGGATATATTGACTATCCGTACGCAGATCAAGTATATGAAATTTTGTGTAAATATTGGGTAGCGACTATACAAACCCATCACCTCCATTTCTGTTTTACAACGCGATGTGAAATTTCGTGTGAATGGTAGCAAAGCTTCGGTTCAACCGAAATTAACGTTTTTGCTTGTTTGGCCATCATTAGACTTGAATTTTCAATATACATAGGTACTATTTCATTGTGTTGAAGTTTTTTGATCTTTGAAAATTTCGCGAAGCCATGGGAATACCTTTCTTTAATTAATTAGCTATTGATTGTAAGTGTTTCACACATACTCGACAATGTTATCCGCAACCCTTCATCTCATCTACAATCGCTATTGTTAAATATAAGCAATCTCTCCAAAAATTTAAAATTCAAAGATTTGGTTGTACCGAAGTTAAGGTTTTTCTTGTAATAAAATTTCCAAGTCGACATAAATATAGTTTGCATATGTCTACGTAAGCAGAGGCAGGTAATACTGAAATCATTAAGTCTCGACCGCAGCATTCTTTTTTTTTTATTTATTTTTTATTGTTTCTCACAGAGTTGGTTGAGTTTCTAGAATTACTTCTAAGTCGGTTCCATGAAAATTGCCTCCCTTAGTTCAATTGATGTTGAAACTTATTTTTTGTCAATTGAATTTCTGGCAAAACAGTTTCTGGACTTGTGCAGGCCTTATGGCCTCCGGATATGGGCTCCGGATATGGCCTCTGGATAGCTGCGATTCAAACCCTACTTTTATTTTATTCTAAACTTTTCTTATGACAGCCGATAATCATTGTAGTATTGAGGTATTTTAAGGTTTTATACAGAGAACTTTATTACAACTTAAAATGCAATGGGTGTATTATACCCTTTTTCGTAGAAGCCATTTGAAGAAACTATCAATGTAAATACCCGTATATCTTCCAATTAAGATTAAACAAATTAGTTTCTATTGAAATGTTTTTGTATTAAATTCCTAATTATATTCTATAGTTCAACATTTTAAGTTTATATAGTAACACCAGAGAATAAGAGTAGTTGATTTACAGACGTGTCGAAAGGTATCTCTAATTAAAAGTTCTGTGGTATTCGAACAGTTCCATAAACTGCTTTAATAAATTAGACACACATTGGTATATTATTGAGCACACTAATTTGTTAATCAAACGCTGATAAAATGTGCATGGAATGAGTTCATTTCGAGACTAACTGCAGCCAACCGATGTTGGTAAGAGTATATGTACATATTTATCGTATATATGTACGTATACATGCCATACATAAGCCAATGTATACAAAATAAATATCTAAATATATATGAATATGTACAAAAATGTATATACATGAAATACTCCTATAAATATATACGAATGCATATACACACATAGGTATATACACTCAGCGTAATTAAATTGCTTGGTATGAATGGTGGACAACATAAAGTATGTATAAAGATAGTTTGGATCAACATTAAAAGTCGAGTTGATAGACATGTCCATTTATCGTTCCGTTCGTTCGATCGTGCGATCGTCTGTTTGAACGATGAGATTTTGTACCCTAAAAGGGATAGAGTGGTAAAATTAAGATATTTAGAAATTAATATTCTTTCTGCAGATACAGTGTATCACATGAACGTGCCATTACAAGGCTTCAGTTTTGGTGTTGGTTTGTAATCTATTTATAATTTGTTGTAGGGATACTGGGTCTAATATAATTTTTTTTTTTATTGCGTCTAAGAAAACCAGACAACGCCCTCAGACAATCACAAAAAACTGAGCACAACTCTCTCTCACCTCTCTCTATTTGCTAAAAAAAAAAACAAAAAGTCAAAATGAGTGACGCCAAAGGAACAAGGAAGAGACGATAAAGTGTTGCTTTTGTTTGGAGCCGCTGTAGACATGCAATGAAAAAATGAAACTTAATTTTTCCATTTTCTTATTAACATTTTTCTATGCACTTTAACGTTTATCACATGTTGTAATAATATGTAGCGTATTCCGCATAGCTGCTCTCTTTTTTGTTTATTTCGGTTCCTTTGCTTTCAGTTGGAAGTATAGAGAAAAAAATATTCTCAAACTCTGTCGTGCTTCAAAGGGCGATTCACATTGTAGAGCATATCGGTCGAGCAGCTATACGTTACGCTCGAAACTGTTGTGGGTGCACTTGCCAACATGTTGACGAGCATCAGTTGAGTGTGCTTTTGATAGAGCTTTTGTTGATAAAATTTTAAAAGGCCCTGATTTAGATCAGAGATGCACAAAAGGAGAGAACACAAGGTGTAACTTTGCACTGCGCGATATTTTATGAGAATCTTCCTGAGTCCTAATTTATACAGTGTGCCAAAATACATCACCAACTAATTCAAATTTTCATTTCTTTTCAGCATCAAGCAGCCGACTTCGGCATCCGTTCGGTCATATATTTGTAAAAACACGAAGTTGTTCGCCCCCTGGGGCTATGGCCGGACAGCGCTGATTTGCAGTCGACAGCGTTTTCCGTGCCATTCATTTATTATTGATATTTTTATTATTGGGTACTTTTAAAACAAAACCACTGGGAGAACTCTAGGTAAATTAAAACATATTAGAGCTATAGGCGAGGTGATCGACTATATTATACCCTGCAATCACCATTTTTTCGTAGTAGCACTTGCTATTTTGCTTTCTAAAAACTATATTGTAAAGTAAGCACAAGTATTTTTTTAAGAAGTCATGACATGCAATAAAATTATACCAACTAATTTCTGGGTTTTCACTAGGGTACGACAACCCTCGTATCAAAGAAGTGATTTACGAAGTAAATGGGCTCGTTCACGATAGCACTTTGTTCAGTGAGGGAGGGATAACTTCTTTACTAACGTAAAATTTATTGGTCATGATCAATTGCAATGTACATATAAAAATAAAATTATTCTTTTGAAGTTACCATGCTCACGCCAGCTGTTCTGTATTGTATTGCACATAAAACAAATATATATCACCTGATTTTTGAACCACCAATCATTATAGGAAAGAGAAAACACTCTCGGCAGAGGAAATCACTAAAATCAAGAACGTTGAATACTTAAACAGTATGTATTCACGACTACGAAATATGTAAATCCATCACCGATGCCAATTCGCATTGTTACCGTGCCACGAATTCCATACTTTGTTTTTAATAATTTTTGTACGATACATATGTATGTATATACATATGTACTAAATCTCATCCATCTGCGTTCCTTTTTGTTGCTAAAATATGATGAAGTTGATTGTTCTCTTATATGAAGCGGGCGTCGTACCGCTCATTTTCCAAACAATGTAAAGTCTGAAACCTTCTCTTGATCGATGTTGACACTATTCATAAAATTCATAACGATCGGTCCAATAGTTTAGACGATTTTAAAGGAAAAAAGCGGGTTTTTTGTGCAAATATTTTTGAGAAAAACTTGGTTCGTTTCGTTCAATTTCGTAGAGTGTATTATAACGTTTCACAGCCCACACAATAAAATTTTGCACGTTTTGCTAGAATATTTGTATAATTTCTTTTTATTTATATATACATACTTTTTTTCGTATCGTTTTTGTGATAAAACCAAAACTGAAACATTGAACACCCACGCAAAGTTTTCCAGCAGCCAAGCTGTCATTCATTCAAATACACACACACACAGATGTAAGTGTAGGAAAAGCGTCCTGCATTCACTCACACAAATTGTCTGACTCACGTAACAATGGAAATATATATATATATATATATATATATATATATATATATATATATATATATATATATATATATATATATATATATATATTATTTTTTTTTTTTTTCATTGTGCGTGAAAATCCAGCAACAATTTTTACGCATTCCAATTGAAAAACGTGGGTGTTCAATATTCACGCGTCGTCAAACACACCCAAATTGTACACAATTACACGACAAGCACACATACATATAAAACAAGAAAAAACACGTATATACACCCGTTGTGTAGTAAAGAAAAGTTATGAATGAAAAGCTTCGCAAGTGGGCGAGCTTCCCAGCTTTTCCACATGCGCTTGGGCGTCGTCCTCATTGTTGTTGCTGTTTTTCTACGGTCGTTCAAGTTGAGTGCCTCAATAATAAAATTATATTGGACTGGACCACCTACCCTACCCTACTCGTATTTGTTAGTTCTGACTCTCTCACTATATCTCTCTTTCTCTTAAACTTAGTTCAAGTTGTAGTTTTATTGATTTGCGTACGAAAAGTCTACAAAAAATAACCTTGAAGCATGGGGTTATGTGCATGAGTGTGTATATGCCTGTGTGTGTGTGTTCGCATGCCGGAGTAATAGTTGTAAGCAAAAAGGATGGTGCACCATAAGTAATATGATGGAGTAAGGGACGAGTGTAAAAGTTATCGTAGCGAAATATTACAGTAAAACCGCATATTGTAGTACAACTTCTAATAGCAGTCTCGAAATTTGATTATATTTTTATACGCTGTACTCATAGGGTAAAAGAGTATATTAAGTTTGTGTAAATGTATGTAACAGACGGAGGGAGGCGTGGTATATTATTGATCAGCATTGGCTGACGAGCCGATGTAGATAAGTCCATTTGTCTGTCCGTCTTTTCGTAAGTTAACCATATTTTAGTTTATTTACGAGCAAATAAAATTTTTTTTTTCAATTAATGAAATAAAAAACCTCTTGACTAAGCAAAAACCAAGTGACGAAAGCCTACCTGCAACTCACAAAACTTCTGATATCAATTTTGTGACGATAAAATAAATAAATAATAAATAAATAAAAATGGTATTTTCAACCACCTTGAGTGGACTACCGTCCGCAGTGAAACTCCAGTTTGACAGTTTCATTTCGAAACTTTAAACTCTTTGAAGTCATATATCTATGGACCCATCTGATTTCTTGGATTTTTATTCAATGATGCGTTGGACCAAAACTACTAGGCAGCAAAGTAGAAACAGTCGTCCGATAACTCTAAAATCCAAATGTATTAAATACCGTCGGGATGGCAATCCCGGCTACCTAAAATTATGTGAACGAGGTACTCACATTAGGCCAAGTCTCATTTTGAATGAACCGCCTTTGAGATCACGATCAACCTCTTCACCATGTTGGTATGCTTTTCCTCAAATATGAAGCACCACTTCAATACATTTGCTCATAAACTGATTGCGAATTATAATCTCTACAATTAAAACTAATTTAATAGAATTATAAAAACAAACAAAAAAGCAAAAATGTGAAGACGACTACATTGTTTTTGTCCGCATTTTCCTAATTGGGCTAACCAAATTTTATTCTTACAAAAATTCAGTGATTTGCTGGAAATATGAACAAAATAAAAAAAATTCCTGACGAGGTAAAAACCAACTGACGAAAGCCTGTAGTTCTGCATTTTCGGACGTAATAAACTCTCTTCAATTAAACTCAACATATCTCTCCTAATTTTTAGGGATTCATGGCATGAGGCAACTAAATTCAACGTCGACAACAAACAGAATAAGTGGTTGTATGTTTAGTCATGTGTATACTACCGAAAGAAACCCTATACCTATTTGTATTGAAAATTAATACGTACCAAGTCTGCTTATTTATCGAAATTCAACCATCTGAATTTTTTTTTTCGTTTTGTACGCATTCTACCACGCACTTTACAAAGAGCATGGAAAAACTATTTGTGAACTATATGTACTTTTAAGTTTTAAATGAAATTTTATATTAAGTTTAAAGCCGAAAAAACAGACCAACAAATTTTTTTCTGCACATTTACGCATTAACACCTACAACACTATATAAAAATATCCAACGATTTTTTAAACACCTTAATGGTACGACAAAATTTTAGATTACTGATTTGTATACATATAAATATACCCGTACGCTTCAATATTTAAACATCTTTGCAAATATATTCACAAAATTTCTCAATCGGAGGTGTACGGTTAGAAGACGTATCCACCCCAGCATGGCGGCGAAGCATTTGATAGATCGACTGCATCAGATAAATCGGGTCCATTTTTTCACTATCAGCAATTTCTTTAAAGAACCATGGGCCTTTTCTATATTCTTCTGGAGTTGTTTGCTCTGTTCCAACTGTTCAGCAGAAGTGCGCGCAGCAATTCGCTTCTTATCCTCGTAATCCTTGATAAAGCCACTGAGTTCTACAAATCGGCGGCGCAGTGTATGCTGCGTCTTATACATTGCCTTCGTGCGACTTACATTAAACGTTTTCTCATTTCGTTTGCGATGCTTCAGAAATGCGTGCTGCGTTTTAACTAATTCCTCATATTCTAGTTTTTGCACTTAGAGCAGCTCAATAGCATCCCAGACGAGTCTGAATTCTGTGGTTTACTGAAAAAGAATATAATGCCAAACAAGACTTATTGTTGAGTCCTCAAAGACACAACGGATATAAATCCATACGTACAATAATTTTTTTCTTCTTTTTTGGCTTCGATAAAGTCACCAACGGCCTGCTCTGGGAGTACATCCAACGATCCTATAGAATCGGCCTTAGCTATAGGATTATTGTGCGACATTTTACGTTTTTTCTTTACAGATTTATCTATTGTCTATATTTATCTATTTATCTCTTATACGAGGGCTGCTATTTATATTTTGGGAACTGGCAACACTAATGTCAAAAGCTAAAATCTGGCAACACCATAATATAGTTTGACCATTTTTTTGGCATAAACGTACTCACAAAGTTTTGATGTACAATTGCTATTTGCAGTGAGTTAAGAAAAGCAATTTTGTCAAAAAATGTAAATTTCAAGAGAGGTTTTCGTTGGATTATTTTTCACTATTTTCGACGTGGATTATCTCAACAAGAATGTGTCAATGGACTCAGTTCTTTGTATGACGATAAAGCATTATCAAAAACCAAGGTATATCGCTGTTATAGTGAATTCAATCGTGGTCGTAGTTCGGTCGCCGACGAATTCCGTGAAGGTCGTCAAAAATCGGTTGTTGTGACCAAAAACATCAATGCAGTGCGTGAACTGATAATGCAAGATCGTCATGTGACATATCGTGAGATAGAGGCATCCTTACACATTAGTTCCATTTCAATACATTCGATTTTGCATGAACACTTAGCTGTAAAAAAATACGCTCTCGTTGGATACCCATAATTTATCAATCGCTCTAAAAAAGGCTCGCGTCGATTGGTGTAAGGAAATGATTAAAAAGTTCGACCGTGTTGCTTCAAACGACGTGTATAAAATCGTGAGCCGGAAACAAAATAGCAATCGACCGTGTGGGTATTCCAAGACGAGCCAAATCCAACAAAAGTTGTTCGGGTGCAAACCACTTCGAAGCAAATGATTGCCTGTTTCTTCGGCCTAATGGGTCATTTGGCCACTGTTCCGCTTGAGCAAGTCTTCGGAGAAATTCGTAAAACCAACCGATAAAGACGAATCATTCTCCATCATGCTAATGCGAGCTCTCACACGTCTCGTCAAACAAGTGCATTTTTGAGCAGTCAAAACATCGAATTAATGACTCATCCTCCGAACAGTCCTGATTTGGCACCCAATGACTTCTTCTTGTTCCCGAGTATCAAAGGTAAACTGCGTGGTCAATGATTTACGTGCGCCGAAGAAGCAGTTGAAGCGTTCAAAAACCATGTTTTAGAGGTGTATCAAGAGGAATGGATAAACTGCTATGACAAATGGTTTGAACGAATGCAAAAGTGTATTGATCATCAAGGGGAATATTTTGAAAAACTGGCTTTATTGTCATTTTCATTTAAAAATGTTTGTTATTATTTGCTATTCCCGAAATATAAATAGTACCCCTCGTACTTATTTTCAGATTAAAATATATATCTTTTTATTTCGTATTTACTCCGATGTAGTTCGTAGTTTCAATTATTTATAGCTATAGACGAGTATATGAATTATTTTCACGAAGAAGTTTATTCAAACGTGTATTAAATCTGTCTCAATTTTCGTGGGCAATAATTGTCATGAAAAGCCATCACATTTTTAGAGCTTTTATGATGTCTGCACCAGAGTCTATCCAAAGCCGGGTGTTGGCAGAGTAGGTGTATGGTGGTCTCGTCGTCCTCATGGCATACTCTGAATATTGGTAACTGAATATTGAATTAATAATCATTATTTTCAGTCGATGATGCTAATAATTAAAAAGTACTAAAAGTGTCAAAAATCGCCTTATGCGTGTTACATCCATACACACTTGCTAAAGATCTTTCTTGGCGCCGGCCAGGCGGGTAAACTAAAAAACGAATTCTAATAGCATTTCATCTTTTATTCAATAATTGTAGTAGTACTATGTATTTATATTAATAAGCAAAAAGAAAGCGAAACAAAGCGAAAAGCTTTAAAAAATTTCGTCTGTTCACTCGACCGATAATTCACCAACTGTCGTACGGGGGCCCGGTGTTACCACATCTACAATCGGTGCAGGGTTGATTTCATTACCCCATTAATGGGGGTGGTTTAGGTTGCCAGATGACTTTCTAACTACACTGCGGTGGTAATTAATATTAATACTGTACAGTCCTGTACAGCCACTTTAGACGCTGGTCGATAGTTGCTCGACGTACTTGTCCATCTTTTGCCGTTATAACGTCAGTTAAGCGACCTTTGGGCCAGAAGTTCCGGGGAAGATTTTCATCAATTACGATGACTACGTCGCCGACACTAATAGGCATGCTCTTAGTGTACCACTCATATACCACTCTGGTTAGGATTGGGGCGTATTCCTTCACCCATCGTTTCCAAAAACGATCCGCGAACAGTTGCGCTTGACGTCAACGCTGCCTGAGATCTGATTCGCCAATAGCCACTGGTTTATAGCCGCTTGGTGATCCCATTAGCATGTGATTTGGAGTTAGCGCGTCGTCGTCTTCTGATTCTAAAGAAACAAAGGTTAGTGGGCGGGAGTTGATAACATACTCCGCCTCCATTAGAGCGCTTCGAAGGCTCTCGTCATTGAAATTGCTAGTCGGACAAGTTGATTTAAGCGTCGATTTGACGGAGCGAATAATTCGCTCCCAGGCTCCTCCCATGTGAGGTGCGCCAGGTGTATTAAACTTCCATTTTATGCTATCGTAAGTGATGCTGATTTTGTCGAAGTCGATTTGTCTCAGCTCCTCCTTGACCACATTTCTGTTGCCTAAAGTTAGTGTCATTGTCAAAAAAATTTGTTTTGGTGTTCCACGTCGGGCCATGAAATTGGGAAGACACGAGCTTGTATCGAGACTATACGCCACTTCTATGTGTATTGCTCGTAAGGTAAGACATGTAAAAAGGACTCCCCAGCGTTTCTCCTTATGCCTTCCCACATTGACGAATATCGGACCAAAATAGTCCACTCCGGTGTGTGTAAATGGTCTCTCAAAGCTTGCAATTCTGGCAAATGGAAGAGGCGCCATTTGTGGCAACTGAGGCAATGCTGTGTCGATTTCACATCTTTGGCACTTGTTTCGTACAGATTTGTACAGTATTCGTAATCGTGGAATGTAGTATAAGCCTCTAATAAGATTTATTGTTGCTTCGTGTAATGCATGGTGGTTTCTTCCGTGGTAGTGCTTCACCAGCAAAAAAGCAATATGGCTGTCTTTATGCAATACCACAACATCACTGTTGCTATTGATTTGGTTTGCTCTGCCCTGGACACGTATGACCCCATTTTCTTCGAGATATACGTTTAAGGCAATAAAAGGACTTGATTTCTCGATGAAGTCGTTGGACTGAAGAGCATTTACTTCTGATGAGAATGACTCCAATTGAACGAGCTTATATAATATGTTTTTTTCAGTATTTATTAGTTCGGGCGTAAGCCTCATAGGCAGTTTTTGCCTAGTGCACTTAGCGCGCAGCTTTTTCACGTACAGTAAGATTGTTGCCATAGCTCTGTATAAGCGCCTCCAGTCGGAGAAGTAGTCAGTATATAACTTAAGGAGTTTGAACTTCTTTATAACCAGTACGTGTCTTCGTACTTTAATACTGGCCACTCGTCTTCAGTGTCGCAGAAAACGCGGCCCGTAAAGCCACTGCTCTACATTAGGTCTAGTACTAAACTTCGTGGCTGTGTCCACTGCGTTAACCTTGGTGGGAACCCATCGCCACTGATTAAAGCTGGAGGTCTCCATAATTTCATCACTAATGAATTGAAACTCCGTGGATCCATGTTTAGCCAATGAAGGACGGTTCTAGAGTCTGACCAATAGGTGCAGCCGTAAACTGTCAGTCCTCAAGTGTTCAGCACGTTTTTTGCTAAACGTACTCCAATTAACGCTGCCAGTAGTTCCATGCGTGGTATAGAAAGCGGCTTCAACGGTGCTACTTTACTTTTGGCTGCCACCATGGTCACATCTACATTTTGACCTTTTTGCACTCGCAGGTAACATGCGTAAGAGTATTCGCTTGCATCCACAAATGTGTGGAGATCAATGAGTTCAGCTGCATTTAACATTTTCGAGTAGTAACGGGGAATCTCTATGAAAGTAGCTTGCGGTAGAACACATTTCCATTGTCGCCATAGCTTTAGCAGTGGTTCGTGCAATACGTCATCCCAGCCTATTTCACCCCACCACACATTTTGAATAAGTATTTTTAAACCAATAGTGTGACATGACAACAAGCCTAGTGGGTCGAATATGGACATACGCACCTGAAGTACTTCGCGCTTTTTAGGGACAATATCTTCAGCCAGAACGTTACGCTTGAGTCTTGCGAATCTGAAAATATATATAAAGACATCAGATGATGGGTCCCAATACATACCAAGAACCTTTTCCGGATCGCCTAGTTCTTTGGGAAGTTGTGTTATTGAATGGTCATCTCGCAGCTTTTGTAAAACTGCAGTTGAATTGGACAACCAATTTCTGATATTGAAACTGCCGGCTGCATGTATGTTTCGAACCTCAGTAGCTACTTCGATAGTCTCCGCTTCGTTATTCATACTATCGACATAGTGCGCGTTACTAATAGCTTCATACGCACGTGGGTTTCGGTGCTCCTCCGCGTTCTTGTTGCGAACATAATGAGCGATGCACGGTGCGCAAGATATTCCAAATGTCATTGCGCGTATGACAGAAACTCTTCGACTTTTTGTCATTTTGTCGTACCACAAAAAACGTTGAGCATGCATGTCAGACTCCTGGATGTTTATTTGGTGAAACATCTTAGCGATGTCACCGCACACGGCAACTCGACACAAACGGAATGCCACTAGTACATTCGTAAGAGGATTTAGATATTCCGGGCCGTTAAGCATGAAGTCGTCCAATGATTTGCCATGTGATTTAGCAGCAGCGTCCCAAACTAATCTTACTTTTTGCGGTTTATTGGGGTTAAGAGCGATAAAGATCGGAAGGTACCAAATGCAATTATTCGGTTTCTTCATTTCACTATTAGACAGTTCAACAAAACCTTTGCTTACCAGATTGTCAATTTGGCTCTGTATTTTATAATACAAGTCTGGCTCTCTGTTGATTTTGGCTTTGAGACAGTCGAGACGTTTGAGCGCGTTGGAATAGCTTTCAGGTAAAGCTATTTCCTTGTTTCGCCAAAGAAGTCCAACTTGAAAGTGGCCATTAATCTTAGTACTAGTTTCGTCCAGAATTTGCATAGCTTTTTCATCGTCGGCTGATCGTATGTATTTTGGTGTGACTGGGTCCAAATTAAAACTATATTTTATCACTTTATTGATTTCATCCCAATTGCAGTCGCAATGATGCATCGAAAAATGAGTTTTGGGTTTCGTTGTACCTTGTATGTCCCACCCCAACATACATTTTGAGGCGATGGGATAGTTCCACTTTCCTTCGCGCAATTTGCTTGGTACGGCTAGTCGCCAATTATTGGTGCCGACTAGCAGCAAAGGTGCAGCGTTACAGTATGAATCAATTGGTACGCCGTTTAAATGAGCATACTTTTTACTTAGCTCAATAATATTGATTGTTTGCTTTGGCAGCGCAAGATTTTTGACTGTATGCACATTGTTGCAGATGCTTGAAGACGACTTCATCGATTAGAGTAACGGAAGAACATTCATCTAAAAATGCATCAGTGTCCAGTGTAGTCCCGTCTCCATATAATTTTACTGGCAAAATGCGAAAGAATTGTCCCATTCATTGTCCCATTAATGGGGGTGGTTGAGGTTGCCAGATGACTTTCTAACTGGAATGCGGTGGTAACAATCTGATATCAAAATCCGCTGGCTTGCGACCAGCGCAAGTATAAAAAAAACCTGGCATGCATAAATATACGTATGTATTTACATATACACACATCCCAACACATGCATTAATGCTCTGAGAGCGCCGCGTCCACTCAGTAATTGCTCTCTCTTTCTCTCTCTCTCTCTCTCTCTCTCTCTCACTCTGTCTATCTTTCTTGTAAGGAAAAAGAGGGTGGATGGGAGCTCCCATGAACAAAATTTGTAGTGACAATTATTTGTATGAAATAACTTATCCATATATTGTATGGTTAGTGATGCTGATCACACCTGAATGCATTCGCAAGTCGAAGCTCTTTCTGTCTCCAATTTGAGTGAAAACCAATCATACTTGTAGAAATCTTCATTTATACTCGTCTTGTCACTCCGCTCGCAAGCGCAAAATCTGCAATCTCACCAACCGAATCTATTCACTCGATTTAAAAACTTTCTGATCGTTAGTCGCAAAGCGGATATCTTATCAGAACAGCAAGGAATCTTCCGTTTCATGTGGACGGATCGAGTAGTCTAACTGCTGTAACAAAATATGGTTTACTAAAATAGTTTAAAACGAGCTTAACGTTGACATTATTGTCGATTTGAAGTGCCATGCTTGGTAATTCTACCGAGTGGTCAAATATTAGCTTACTAGAATGACAGTTTCGTTGACAAATTTTGCCACATAAAACGAAATATACATGAATAAAGACCAGGATGGTTTCCTTTTCGGCGAAAGGAAATGGCCACATTGGCCATGGTGCTCACGGTCTGTTTTGGAGTGCTTTGCGGTTAAGACTTTCTTTCCAGCACGCTCTTACATATTATTGTTAAATGCTATTAATTGAAATGATTATGAACAGTATTTGTAAACCTTCTAGGCTTTATAGGGCATTATACAAATCAATGCTGCATCGTACTCTTACTTACTTAGGTGGCTCTACAACCGTCTATCGGTCAAGGCCGCACTGAGGAAAGCGCATCATTCGGTGTAGTTTAGTGCGCGCCGGCGCCAGTCGCTGGCAATCCTGAGCTTCTACAGGTCATCATAGACCTGATCTTACCATCTTCAGCTCGGACGTCCTCTCTGACGCTGTCCACCAATCAAGTTCAGGTTTCCGTCGTAAACCTTTAAAGCTTCGGGGTTCATCCGGATAAGGTGACCAGCCCAGTGCAGCCGCTGGAATTTAATGCGCTGGACTATATCATCATACAGCTCATGGTTCATAAGGGTCCTAAACTCAACGCCAACTTTAAGGGGACCAAAAATCCTACGAAGAATCTTTCTCTCGAATACTCCTAAAGACGCTGTATCCGTTGATGTCAGTGTCCAAGCTTCTGCGCCATACAGCAGGGCCGGGATTATCAGTGTCTTATAGATGTTTATCTTCGTAGTTCGAGAGAGGACTCTACTTCTAATTTGCTTGCTGAGCTCAAAGTAGCAGCGATTAGCAAGCGTGATTCTTCGTCTGATCTCTCGGCTAACGTTGTTGTCGCTGGTAATTTTTGTTCTCATAGACGAATTTTTCTACAACATCGAAGTTGAAATTCTCCATACTCACAGACCGTTCAACACGCGCTGATGGTCTGCGAGTGGACACCAAGTACTTCGTCTTGTCCTCGTTTACCGCTCGGCCCATGAGACGTGACTGTTTCTCAATCTCCGAGAACGCCCTGCTTACTCGCCGTTCGTTGATGTCTATGTCATCAGCATATGCGAGTAGCATCGTGCCCGATCGTTCTACGTATGGGCATTGGCGTAGGATGTACTCCATCAGGAGATTAAAAAAGTCGCACGATAAGGTATCACCTGCCTGAAACCTCTCTTGGTATCAAAGGGTTCGGAGAGGTTCTTTCCTACTCTGACAACGCTTTGGGTGTGTTATAGCGTCATCATGCAAAGCCGAACGATCTTTGCTGGGATAGCAAGTTCAGATAGGGCGTTGAAGAACTTCGTTCTTATCGGCGTGTCGAAAGCGGCCTTATAATCGAAAAATAGGTGGTGTGTGTCTTTATTTTACACGTGGGTCTTTTCCAGGATTTGGCGTAAAGTGAAAATTTGGTCCCTGGTCGACCTGTTTCGTCTGAAGCCGCACTGATACTGGCCTATCAGTGCATTCGTGAATGGCTCCAACTGTTTACACAGTACGCGGGAGAGAATTTTGTATCCTATTCAAATGATACTTATTCCCCGGTAGTTCGCGCAAACAGCGGGGTCTCCTTTCTTGAAGATAGGGCAAAGAACACTGAGATTCCAATCGTTGGGCATGCATTCATCGGACCATATTTTGCATAAGAGTTGGGGTGTATACGCCTTACCAACTCTTCGCCACCGGTCTTGAATAACTCAGCTGGTAACTCGTCGGAACCTTCTGCTTTGTTATTCTTCAGCTTTTTAATTACTGAGTCGACCTCGTTGTAATCCGATGCCTCTACAAGAGAGCCATCATCGATTGGTGGTTCTATGTACGCTTCTCTATCGGTGGTTCATCGCCCCCAAGTAGATTAGAGAAGTGAATTCTCCATAGTCTCAGTGATTCCAGTGCATCTGTAACCAGACTTCCATTATTGTCCTTGCAGAAAGAAACTCCGGGCGTGAAACCTTCGGTCAAACGCTTGACCTTTGATAAAACTTTCGAGATTCCTTTCTCTGACATAACACCTCAACATCCTCGAGCTCACTCCTTTCTTGTTCCTTTTTTTTGCGTCTGAAAAGGCGTTTCTCCTCTCTCCGTTTCTCACGATATCGCTCTCAAACAGCTCGCGTTGCTTCCGTCTGCAGAGTTCGTTTGTAAGCGGCGTCTTTCTCTGCAGTAGCTTGGCGACACTCCACGTCATATCAAAGGGTTCGTCACAGGTCTGGTATACCCAATGACCTCCTTGGCTGCCGTATTCATGGAGTGGGAGATATGGCTCCACTGCTCACCTATATCTTCAGAAGCTGGAGAGGACTCCCGGAACAGTTGGGAGAGACTGGCTGAAAAGGCTACGGCGGTCTGTTGTGACTGACGCTTACCGACGTCTAGCTTTCGTTGAGTGTTAGAACTTGCGGAATGCACAATGCTGAGCCTGGTGCATACCTTGGCTGCTACAAGGTAGTGGTCCTTACCGTTCGCACGTCCAATATGCTCGATGCGTGCCTTCCGTCGATCACAATATGATCAATTTGGTTGCGTGTCTTTTGATGGGGACTGCGCCAAGTAGCCTTGGAAATCTGGTGCTACTATGTTCCGACCTGCGGCGAAATCGATTAGCCTCTCTCCATTGCTGAAGGAAGCGTCGTGAAGGCTAAATTTTCCGACTGAGGACATTAGGGCCAAAGATTCCCTCCTTCCCAATTTTCCTTCCTTCCCCATCGTGATTGGGGCAGCGCTCGTAGAGACGTTTGAGACGCTCGTAAACTTCATCTTTGGCCGCATCGTCTGCGACTTCCGTCGGGGCGTGTGCACAAATCAGGCTAATGTTGAAGTACTTACCCGCGGCCAGGCGCTCGTCCACAGGCATGAAACTGGTGACAAGTCCTCGTAGTTTCCTACTAACCACGAAACCGCATCCAAATTCGTGTTTCTTCGCATGGCAACTATAATAGATGTCACAGGATGCCTTTTTTGAGCAGCCCTGTCCTATCCATCTCATTTCCTGTATTGCGGTGATGTCAGCCTTAAATTTGTCGAGGACATCAACCAGCTGGATATGCCCCAGCCCTGTGGAGGGACAGGACATTCCAGGTGCATATCCGTAAATCATGGTCCTTAAATCGTTTGCGGGGGTCGTCATCATTGGGAGATTGTATCCGAGGCTTCCTTTGTGTCTTCACTGGTACGTTTTTTTTTTGCGGTGGCGGGAGCAAAACCCAGCGCATCAACCCCTAATTAAGGGGAGTGGTTGCCTTCTCACAATTTGCTCACCAAAGAAATTCCGTGGATTACCCAGGAGATACGTGTATTAGCGGACATTTGTGAGCTGCCTAGGCCGTTTGCAAAGGAGTCGTAATTTGACCACTCCCAAGAGAAACGGCCAAAGAACTGTCCACTTCTGCAATCGACCCCATCCCTCAACATCGTACTCGTGAAATACATAAAAGTTACAGAAGAAAAGCATTGACGAGGGAAACAATACTCTCACGACATATTGATGCTGGAGAACTTCTATGCTTGCAAAGAACTACACTCCGATGAAGATGATTTGTAAATTGACGTGGAGAAAATTGATGATGCGTCAATGAACCAATTCATTTTTTAAAAAACAAAAATATAACTTTTGATACACAAATTCGACAAAGTGTTACCAGGAGGGAAGCGTTAAAAATGGCCAACAATTTCCTTGTGATACTTGAACGGCCCCACACAGTATTAGGAAAATACTAGATGTGAATTTTAAGATTTTAGATTTAAATTTGAAATGACTATACTTTGTCTAAGTTTGAACTCTCTAGGTCTTAGAGTTCATGAGATCTGTTGTACATCCAGATAGACTGACGTTCCGATGCTATCAAGAATATAACTGAATATACTAAGGCATACTAAGTCCGCTTATGTATCGAAATTCGATTTCAACGTGATTTTTCATTTCGTTACTAAAGCCATTAAAATAAAGACATTCTGCCACGCACTTAACAAGGAGTATGGAAAAACTATTTATGAAATTTAAGTGTTTCTACGTTTTAAGTGTAATTTAATAATAAGTTATAAGCCAAAATAGCCGAAAAAAAACTGACCAAAAAATTCGTTCTGCATATCTACTCATTATACAAAAACATACACCGATTTTTTTGTTAGACAACGTAAAATGATACCAAAAAGTTGTTGTTTACAGAGAAATGTAGTCGAACGCTGCTTATTCGGTAGGAATAAGCATGAAACTTTTTTGTGATACA
>JAWNNQ010000589.1:0-54199 GCA_035044765.1 Leucophenga montana | reverse complement strand
TTTTTGAATTTCTTCGGAAAATTTCATATAGAATGGGGTTTAAAAAATGGCAAGTGAAGAGTGAAAGTGACAAATTAGAAATGAATACCAAAAAAAAAAAAAAATGGCACATACAAAAAAGATTATGGCAAGAAATGGGATTGCATGCGGATAAGCCAAAGCAGTATGGAAGCGGAAACAAACGATGGCAACATTGCGAAAAAAGCTTTTACCGAATTGTTCACATCAATTTTAGATTTCGATCTGCAGTTACTAGAAAGACTTCATACTATTCTAATAGCACTCAACTGTGAATTTGCAATCGGTTCTTTAAAATTTCGAAAATTCTGTAATGATACCATTATATCATATATGATGAATTACCCATGGTATCCGATGTCGCCAACTTTGCATAAGATCCTGGTTCATGGATCACAAATAATAGCTGCGCGGAACAAACTGATAGGCGAATGCACGCTCAACAGAATTCCCGGGTAAGCAATGTGATGGATGTACTTGTATTTCAAAGATCTATAGACTCTTCAGGACCTCTTATTTCAAGTATATGTCTTAAGAAAGCGTTAGCTCGGCAAAAGATGTAATAGCGCTTTTATTATGGAAAATAATATTGATTCTTCAATCAAAAACGAAAATTTTGACTTGGAACTAAGAAAAAGTTACACTAAAAATAAATTGAAATGAGATTTTATTGAATTGAAAGTAATTAATTTAATGCGATTTCGACTTGTTAATAATTAAGCATTATTCACTAAATATTTATATTTTTTCATATTTATTACTATTTACATTACAAAAAATAAAAACAAAATCCCAATTCCCTTGAAAGCTTTGGCTGTTTAAAATATTAAAATATTATTACGTATCCGCAATGTTTGCTGTATGGGTGGTAAGGGTAGGAGTGGTCAAATGAACTTAAAATTTTGTTTAAAAGTTTTGCTGCCTATAATTATAAAATATACCTAGTTTCAACTCGATATCTGCAATATTCGAATTTATGGCAAATATTTTGCGATGCGGTCCACTGTGCACTGGGAGAACTCTAGTTTATATACATACTAGCTGGTACCCGGCGCGTTGCTGCCCTTCCCCTTGTCACTCCTTTATCCTGTCACTCCTTCCCCCTACACCACCATCCCCTGCCCGTTTACTCTACCTCCAATTTTCCTACAACTCTTCTCTCAAATTAACATGTATCGAACATTTCATCCCTCTATCTTAAAAGGAACCCGGCGCGTTGCTGTCCTATCCCCTACCTCTCATTCCCCTGCCCCTCATTCCTAATTCTCCTTTCCCAACAACCTTACCACTTCTTCCCCTGCCCTTCACCATACCTCCCTTTCTTTGACTCCATCTTCTCCCTCCCCCCTCCCCATGCGGGATAAAGTTAAGTTGTTTAAAGCTTTGAGATGACTTAATTAAAACATTGCTAATTGTAAAACAGCAAACTCTGAATGTAAATTTAAACAAATAAAACAAGAAAAATTAATTTGACAGAAAGTCCAGTTTCAGAGATTAGCCGGAACAAAGAGATAGACAGACAGACAGACAAAAATTGTAAAAAAAATTATTTTGGTATATGTACCGTGTATACATACATATGCATATAGTAAAAAGCGGTTATTTTAATATTACAAACAGACACTCCTATTTTATTTATCTGTATAGATAACAATGGGCATGCCCGCCTACTTTTTGAAGTGGCCCCCACACAAACATACTGCCGCCCACTTTTATTAGTCAATATAAGTTTCAAATTTGATATGGTAGCTTCTTATGGAAGCTTCACACACACTAACTAATTGGCCTGCCCCACCTATATAAATCCACCACCCACAATTGTGTTTGACAACACTATTTCAAATTTCGTGTGAATGGTATTAGAGATTCGGTGCAACCGAAGTTAACGTTACTTATTATTACAATACATTTAGAAAGATTGTTATCAGAAAATGTTTTGATCATGATTACAGAGAAATTCACTAGAGAAATCAGTGATCATACATCATGATCGTCTGAGTAGTATTTAGTTGTACGATGCTGAATAATACAATCATGTGAATTCAGCAATGTGATCCATAATTCCAACACTTAAAAGAATTCAATATTGGAAAAAAAAATTAATTTGAAAACTGAATTTTTCTGGAGTTTAAAATTAGGAAGAAACTGGTTTTTACATTGTACCATTCACACATACGGAGGAGTCACAGAAATCTCTAGACAAAATTCCGTCTGGTGATTTGAATTTCACAGAGAAATTTCGTAGATGTCACAGAAATCTCCGAGATTTCATAGAAAACAGTTTTTAGTGTATAGACGAGTATTGTGCTACGCAGAGTTGTCGTAGATAACAAAAATAAACTACAGACTATGTAAATGAATTTTTTTGCAGATTTACTTGGAGAACATTGTGAAGTCTATATTTGGTGTGATGTGTCTGAATGACTTATTTTATTAATATATTTATTTTAGAAAATACACAACATTCACACATACATGTTGCGAGAAAAAATTAATTTTGTATTAGCAACTTTGATATTATAATATATTTTTATCTGTCTTTCTGGTCGGTTTCAGCAAATAAATACACATTTTTATAAATTTAAATTAAATAATAAAATGTGCTAAATTTTTAATCCTAAGACACAGCTACGAAGAAAATACATTTAACTAGCACATAAACAAGGTTTTACCTTATGATTTGAAGAGTTTATATATGTAATTAACAATTTCACCTAGCAAAAGGCTGGAGATTTCAAACGGTCTACAAGAGATTTCTGTGACACCTACGATTTAGGTCGGAATTTAAGTGAAAGAGATTTCTGTGACACCACAGATAGTGTGAAATACTATTATCAGTTTGTCTGAAAGTTTGTAACGTATTAAAGTTTGCATCGTAGACCCCATAAAGTATATATATTTTTGATAACCTCGACGAGACGAGTCGATCTAGCTCTATCCGTCTGTATGTTGTTGCGCATTTTTTGAAGACTAATTTTTATGGTATCCAGTTGAAAATTGGCACGTACACTTCTTTTTATTGCAGTTTTAATAGAGTATCAAGATTTACAGCAACATTAAAATTTATTATTAAAATTTATTATTTCAAATTAGGGTATATCACTGTAGACTGTATTTCACGCAAGTGACGAAAGCCCTCAGTGTGGCTGCAGCACGAGCAATATATTATACGCCAAATTTTTACTGGTAAGTATTGAAACGTGTTATATACCACTAAAAAGGTCTTGAAATATACATTCAGAAAATGTTAAAACATATAAAATCGGATCACCAGTCGAAAATAAAGGGAGTTGAAAAATACCCACCTGTATTGCCCGGTATTGGGGGACTTGCGGGGCTATCACCTCCAACTTATTTTTTATTTATTTTTGATGCGGTAACAAGTTCAACGACACTTTTTTTTCCTCGGACATCGATTTATTTCTCTACTCAAGCATATTGTTGATAATTCACCACTACATCGCAACATGACGAACACTTAATTACCTATTACAATCAATCATACAAAATAAATATATAAATGTTTCCTCATAAAATTGATATTCGAATTTTTATGAGTTGCTAGAAGGCTTTCGTCACTTGGTTTTTACCTCGTCAAGAGGTTTTTTATTAACTGATTCAGGAATTGGAGCACTTTTGTTTAGTGTTATGCATTTTCATCTCAACCAGATATGTAGAAGTGTGTACAAATTTAGTTTCGAGACATTAACATACAAATATAAAAACAAACACAAACAGTATGTTAAATAAAAGCAATTAAATATATATATATAGTGCACAAACAAATTAATAATTACCTTTTATAGAGAAAGCTTAAAGCCTCTGGATCAGTTGTAGAAAACTTTTGTCGATATAATTTTCCAAATTTTGTCAGATCAGACAATGTTATTGATCCTAATCGGCCTTCCATAGATTTTATGAAGTCGTCTTTGCTTAAGGTAAAAACTGCATTTGACATGTTTATTTTTGACAGCTCAGCCTCATTTCTCACTAAAGTTAAATTAAGACATCTTATTGAGACTTCTAGTTTACTGCAAATTTTGTATGATTCTAAAATAAAGAGAAAAATAAATAAAAATAAAGAAAGGGTTTGTTGATAGATGATTTTAAATAATTTTTTTTAAACTATGGTAAGTGATCAGTTTTATATTTCACAAACAGCACTGACGATAGTTGGACGGCGGTTGGTTGGTTTGTGTGTTATCGCTAAAAGTCGGCGCCATTTTTTGGCCCGAGAGGGTCTCATACCGCATTTCACGTTGCTATTTATATTTTGAATGTTCTAAGTTTACAGACATGTTTAAAAGTGTTAATTTAAATTACACACCAGTGTACGGAAGAGATTTGTTTCTCCCTTAAAGATTGTGTACAAAATGCAATATCTCACAAAGAAATGGAGACAATAAACACATATTTTTAAAAATAAAGCTTGTCAACGTACCCGGTGTGCACTTCTATACTTCCTTCTCATTATACCATTCACACATAGTGTAAAATGGTATTATCAGTTTGTCTGAAAGCATGTAACGCCATAGTATATATATGTATATTCTTGGTCAGCACGTCAACTCGACTCGATCTAGCCATGTCCGTCTGATAGTTTGTGAATTGTGGCTGAATGTAGGTATTTAAGCTTCTTTTGGTCCCAAATTTATGGAGTATTGATATTGACATGGCGCACTCACATTTCGGGGTAGTGTCCATACAAACCCACTGCTCACTTTTGTGTTTTTGATAGAAAAACTTCTTTAGTTAAGTCAATGATAGCTTGAAATTATGGACAGCCGCTTCATATACATATACTAATAAGCGTATCCCGCCTATTTTATGGGGAGCCCCAATATAAGCCCAACGCCCACTTTTGTGATTTTGTATGAAAAACTTCTCTAATTTAGTCAATATTAAAATAACCTTATATATATATATATATATATATATATATATATATATATATATATATATATATATATTAGTATATGTCACTAATAAAAATTATGTTATTCACTTATGTGTCATACCTTTAATAATAACACTGCCCTGCAAATTCCAAGTTTTTGGATGGGACCTAGTTTCCGAATGGATTTTTTCATGCTGAATTTTTCATTCCTCCACCCTTAGACAAAAACACACCCCCGCTCTAAGGGCGCATACGATTAAAATGGCATAGGGATTATTTGAAAGTGCTTGTTTCAGCTTTTAATTTCTGATAATAGCGAAGTTTATATCACGTAATGATTTTGCCCCATGATTTTTCAAAAACTGCCAAAAACGCTGTTTTTAGGGGTTTCAACCCCTATTTTCTCGAAAACGTGACGTGATGGAAAGTTTCGTGTTCAGCACGAAAAATCCATTCGGAAACACTAGGTTCCATCTTATTCGCAAAACTAATGCAGGCCAGTGTAATTAATTAGAAATGAAAAATAAAATGAATTATGAAAAAATATTCGTCTTTGATTGTCTAACAATCAATGACAAAAACTATCAAAACGAATCATTTTGCACACTCTCGAGTAACGGTTCGTTACTAGGCAAATGGCGCAGTTTAGAAGGGGATAATGCAACAAGAATACACAGAAGAATGAAAAAGAGTCGTACTTGCAAGAATAAAACAGAACATGCTTATTATTATTATTTCCATATTATCATCATTGTTATCATTGTATAACAGAAAATCGTGGGATACACAAGGCGTTTTTCAATTAAGCATAATGTAAAAGCAATCGTTAGCAATGTGTGGCCAATATCCTGAAACACGTGTATCGATAATTTTTTCTGTATAAACAATATACGCTCAATATTTCTTCTTTCACATTAAGGAAAAAATTTTACCCAATGGAAAATGACTAAGTCAGCTAGAAATTTTTACAAAAGTAACTTCTTTTTTTGAAAAGGTTTAACCGATGTCGATCACGAGCAGACACAGCTTCATGTGTTGACGATAAAAATGCAAATGACCACGCAACGACTCACATGAGCATAAAGAAATTGTCAAAAAACTCAGCATGTAGAGTTTCAGTTGGACATCACATAACAACATGGTAGATATGATACATGTCCCGCAGTTTCACACAATCATTGCAGTTCCACACAATAAAATAGCGACCTAGTTTCAAATATTCTATATAGTAAACAGAATAACGGACGGTAGTGATATAAGCCCACCTCAGAGTGGCTGCAGTACGAGCGCCACACTACATGTGCAATGACGAAGTTTTTACTGGGCGATTAAAAATATTTTTCAACGTACATTCAGAAAATACTAAACCCTTCAAAATCGGATAATCCCAATCTGAAAAACAAGGAGTTGAAAGGACCCACCCCAAGGGGTATCAGGGCTCTTGAGGGACCTATAAGCAAATTCATGTACTATTTTTTCTTGCCACCGAGACGAGTCCAACGATATCAAGGAAATCAGTTTGCAGATTTAAACGTTACGATTTTTTTTTTAAATATTGATTTATTGAAATAATTTGTTACTTGTGTTACTTTGGTTTTTACAAGCTATGTTAAAAACAAAAAAAAAACAAAAAAAATTTGAGTACTAGTACATCCGGTTTACATTTTTTATACTATTCACATATAGTGTGAAAAAGCATTATCATTTTGTCTAAGAATAAAAAAATATGTACATGACGCAATAAACATTGACAATATACAACAAAAATACAAAAAAAAACCTCTATCGCTATTCTCCATAGAGCTTAAAACTAGTCCAAATAACAAAGACATTATTACTCAATACTAAAGCACAATTCGAAGCACCAAACCAAAAGAGATGCATTGCCCAGTGAACTAACTGTCAAAAAGACGGACATATAAGAAACTACCGTACCCGGGACCTTGTTTGTGTTAAGTACGCGGGAAAACAGAAAACACTAGACTGTCAAATGGACGTGCAAATACTGCAAATTACAAAGGATGCGAACTGTACAAAACATTAAAAATTCAAAGATACCCTGCAATAAGACCTAAAAATATAGTAGAAAAAAAAACCCAAAAACCAAGACATATTACATGTACCAGTTCAACAAGGTTAAACTTACGCCCAAGCCGCCGCTTGCGCAGTAGAAACTAGTTCACAGCCAACAAACTCGAATAAATAGGTATAACAACCACAGCAGGAAACTTGAGTACAAGACCATACAAACTTAACAATGCAGCACAGACCAAAGACATGTCAGAATTAAAATCAATTTTGAAGCAGTTAATTCAACAGATGACGGTAATCATGAATGTTATAAAACTTTTAGTAAATAAACTTGATTCAATGCATTTAGAACATAAGCATTTCTTAAAAGAACACAAAATTGGCCAAGCGCAGGAACTATAAAGTTTTCTGCGAGGGGATTTTAAGCACAGCGTCGGCAGCTCGAATATGTCGGGCAATGGCCAAGACACAGACTGATGAGAACATCTCATTCCGTAAACCGGATAACTCTTTTCCTGAAAGCGAGGAATAGAATATTCAAGTACTCCTGAATACCCATTTCCCAGGAGGCACATGTGAAATACTCCAAACAGAGAAGCCGCATGTAAGAACAAATAGGGCGAACATAGAATTCGCCAAGTCTGTGATTAGTGAAGGAAAAATAAGGGTGGCTTTATCTACTTTTAAAGCCTAGAAGGCCGGGAGTAGATGGAATACTTCCAGCTCTTCTGCAGAACGGGGAAACAGATATACTACCAAAACTACAGAAAATCATGATCATTAGCCTGGCACTATGTCATATCCCAACCACTTGGAGAAGGGCCAGAGTTGTCTTTATCCCTACGGCGGGGAAAAAGGATGCAACCCTACCCAAAGCATTCAGACCTATCAGCTTAACATCATTTTGGTTAAAAACGATGGAAAAAGTGATAGACAAGCACGTTCGAGAGACAGTATTGCATCGGAGACCGTTGAACGAAGACCAACATGCATACATCTAATCGAACTTCTTCTAATATCCCAGCCAACATGTTCCTTGGTAGTGAGTTTCAGATTGCAGATCTCTTTTCGAAGTTTTTTAGCTCTAGCTTTGAACCATGCGTAGATTGGTTTGATGATGACACTCTCGCCCATATCTTTTCAATTTATCTACTACACTTATCAATGATATTGACGTCTTTGAAGCTATTTCAAAGCTTAATAATTCCCATTAACCCGATTGTGATAAGTTTTCTGCATATTTTTTTAAGGGTTGTGTGCGTGAATTATGCACACCACTTTTCATTTTGTCAGGCGTTTTCATTTTGTCAGGCGTTTTCATTGATAAATGGAAAGTAGCCACAATTACTCCTATTTCCAAGCTATCTAATATATCTAAAGTTATTGAACTCATTGTTTGTAGACAATTGTCTTTTATTATTAAGTCGTACATTGACCCTAACATGGATTCAAGCCTGGCAGATCAACTGTTACGAATTTGACTGTATTTAATAATTTGTGCATTAATGCTTTTCATTGTCAGGTGGATTTTTTGTATACATATTTTTTAAGGCTTTCGACAAAGTATGATCTCCTTTATTGAATTGGCTCCATTCTTGCCTTTGTAATTGTGTTTACTGTGTTTTTATTAATGAAGTATGTAGTCTTCAAGGAAGAATTTTAGGCCCTCTATGGTTTAACTTGATATTAGAAATTATTTTTGTAGTTCGAATTATCTTTTATATGCAGATGACTTGAAGATCTTCAAAGTTATAAAAATTGCTTCGGACTGCATTGACTTACAAAAGGATTTAAATAACGTTGTTATTTGGTGTAAAAATATTTACAATTTTTGAAATTGAATAAGTTGTTTCATGTTACTTATAGCAAACGATGGTCGCCTATTGCAACGTTTTTCATTATTGTCAATAAATCTCTGCAGGCTAAAACTGAAACATTAGATCTCGGAGTCATGTTTTCTTTAGGATATCTTTTTAATGAACATCTTACTTATATTATCTCAAAGGCTATGATGGCCTTTGTCAAACGTCATGCATCGCAGTTTTCTGATCAATATACATGAATTCATCTTAACTCTATTTTTGTACGATCTAAGTTGGAGTACGCGTCATTTATATGGCACCCTTTAGCTACGGTTCATATTAATAGACTTGAACGCATCCAGTAGATATATTTGCCATTTGCTTTCTTATCACAACATTTTTCTAACCCGTTGCCTTTATACAATAGTATATGTCGCTCATTGCATCTTTCTACTCTTGAAGACAGACGATCAATTGCATCTTTGCTTTTCATAAATGATATAGTTTTGGGTACCATTGATTGTATATCTCTTGATAGGCTTATCCATTTAATGCTCCAACTAGAGGTGTTTACGCAACAGGTGAGCCTATTAATAGAGCTCTACGTCTATACAATAATTTCCCTCAAAATTTGCTATTTGAATTCTGCTCCAATAGATCTTATATTAAATACTAATTAAAATAGTATTTCTTACTTCAGCACTAATTAAATTTATTCTAATTAGTTGAGCGAGTCCACGTCAACTGATCGCAACAATTTGTATTATTTTGAGCAAATTCCATGAAATTAATAGTTTCTGGGTTCCTTTAAGGGTTAAGAAAAGAAAAATTCGAAAAAGTTGTCCTTAATGTCTATAGATGGCGCTACGTGTTCTATTATTTTATACATTCATTTAATTTTGTACTACTGAAAAAGTACTGCATAGCTCTACTAAATAATTTTTTTCTCAAAAACTATTAAAGATACCATCTTTGTCTTGGTCTTACATTTTTAAGGACATTATTAGAATGTTCATGAATTTTTTGAAAAAAAAAACGAAGATATACTTTTTTATTTATTTAAAGAAATAAAAAAATTTTTTAATAGAAATTTTAATTTTATAATTTTTTTTAGGCTAATAATTTTTCATGAAAGAAATCTAACTACGAGTAATTTAAGACCTCGTTCATTTTAATAGCTTGAAAAGAACGATAGTTATGGTAAATAAAAAAAAAATAATGCTTAAAATTATAAATTTTAATATTTTGGAAACTTTTTCGAATTTTTCCAAAATATTTAGGACTTCTTTTCTTAACCCTTAAAGGAACCCAAACTATAAATTTCATGGAATTTGCTCAAAACAATACAAATTGTTGCGATCAGTTGACGTGCACACGCTCAGTTATATAAGTTCAGTTAGGATAAGTGTCTGTAAGAACTATTGTGTACATATAAGAATAAATAAATAAATCATTTCAGGCAAAATCAACTTGACATTTGAAATGGTGGATTCATATGGACGAACGCTTAACATAATTATAAAGGGGCGTGTTATGCCCACTTTTAGGGGTTGGCTCCTACAAACTTACATCCCACATTTAGGTAGTTAGATTTTACAAATATCACTGTGGACGGTAGTCCATGCAAGTGAACAAAGCCCACCTCAGCGCGGCTGCAGCACGACGTCTATTATATACGCGCAATATCGAAGATTCTACTGCTAAGTCCAATCGGAACGTGTTATGCATCACCTCAAACTTATTTTTTATTTATTCTTCACGCCAAGACGAATCCAACAAGCCCAAGATCAGTATCGTAATATCATCAGATTGTAATATGAATTTAGGCGTTCGTCGTGTTGATGTAGTGGTGAATTTTTAAGAATATTCTTAAGTAGAGAAATAAATTGATGTCCTAGGAACAGAGCTGAATTTTATAGCTTAAAAAGTCTAGCAACATGACGAACACTCAATTACATATTGCAATCGAACCATAGAAATTAAAAATATGAGTATATCGTCACAAAATTGAGATCAGTAGTTTTGTGAGTTGCAAGCAAGCTATCGTCACTGGATTTTCACCTCGCCAAGAGGCTTTTTTATTTGATTTATTTTACACCTGATAAATTCACAACCGAAAATATCGTTTTTTTTTTTTTTTTGAAGAAGAAGAAGAGAATATAGAGAATCGGCGAATTGCCTTTAGAGAAGTTACTGAGGATGTCAACAATTTTTTCCTAAATTTTTGGTATAAAGCGTGTGCCAGCGAAGTTCTTTCTGAAATTGTTTTAACCTTGTTTGTTCGTGATTTTGTGGCCAAAAACTACATCGCAATCATGCGCTGAGGCATGATTGCGATGTAGTTTTTGGCCACCATATTCACTGGACTTGCCCTTCTGTTATTTTTTCTCTGAAAAGATCCATGGAATGAAGGTGTTTCGCCACGATTGAGGAGATAAAGATAGCAAAAGATCATATGAGAAATGCTTCGATGATAGGAAAAAGCGTTGGCAGAAGGGTATTATATCTGAAGATATTATTTTGAACACCCTTGGTAATGTGATGAATCCTTTAGAAAACATATATTTTTCGATACAGGGTTATAGTACACAAAGAAAGTTCTACGAATGCTCAATTACATATTACAATCGATACCAAGAATACAAATGAAATAAAATGGACGGGGAGGCTCGACGCTGTGTGTAAGGCTACAAACACAGTGGCAAAATTGAAATACTGTTTACACTATGTACAAAGAGTGTAAAAATTGTTTTATAGTTAAGTTCTTGCACAAAGTTCTTGCAAGATTACTTCAGTGGGGCAATGCAAGAAAAACCAACAACAATTTCAATGAAAATAGCACTACTTTGCTCGACCCAGACCAAAAACAGTTTTTTGGATTGGTGCAAAACCAGTGCTCAAAAATCACTCAAATTTGGCAAGTGGCATCGCGAATTGACATAATTTTTTTTTGTGCATTTTTATTTGTTAACAACAACTTTTCGTCGAGGACGGCATATCGGCAAATAGTGAAAATCAAGACAAAAATTTTGATTTCATTGCAGTCCCCTCAATAAATACTATTTCTCGAATATTTTATGTTATGTTTGTAAACCGGACTTAAATATTCAGAGCCTACGCATGTTGTATAATAATTTATATAAACCAACGTTAAATCCAAGAATGATAATAAATGAGCACCCTATACTTGAAGCAAAGATACTACTTAGCAAAATAAACAAACCCACTTTATTTTGTCATTTGGACATATCGGATTCCTATTCACATCTAATTATTAACGATGAGTTTGCCCATGTCCCAACTTTAAATAGACCAACACACGGATTAATTCGACCTTGAGCATGATGTATGATGAGGATGTATATTGCGCAGCAAACATCCTGGCTATTTGGTAAAGGCGCATGGAAAACGTACTACAGGGGCTACCGAACGTATGTTGTTTTTTGACGATATATTGATTTATGCAGCTGACTTTGAAAAGTTAATGAGTACTTTGTGCAGAGTGAGAAATAATGGACTAGAACGCAACCGATCGAAATGTGTATTTACGCCACATTCTGTAAAATTTTTGGTCCACAAAATCGATTTATAAGCATTTATAAGTCAGATGCTCCTGAGATTCGGACAGTGTTCATGGACATCAAAAATGCAGTATGTTTCTCAGAAGTTTTGATGCCCTACGATTGCAAGCAACAGATGCCAGTGCAGTTGGTTTCGAAGTAGTTTCTCAGACATTTTAGCTGTTAACGTCTTATAAATCGATTTTGCGCAGAAGCATGACTCATTTGTCACACATGTAAATGTGTGCGTGCAAGCAAAAGCGCGGAACAAGCGATAGACAGGCAAGGCACGATCGGCCTAACCGTTCGTCTTGTGAAGCATCGGCTTGTGAAAGCTATAGTTATGTGTATGTGTGTGTTTTTGCGTATTAGTGTTAACTAGCGCTCGGTGGGGTGCGGCGCTGTGTTTTCAGTCTCTTTGTATATGCATATGTATATCTAATTGGCGTACATATTTGTTGTGCTATTGTTGCTTTAGGCGGTTGTATTGTTAAGAGAGAGACGTGGGATACCTATACATAGGCATGCACACACAGGCACACACGCATAGTTAAATGCCCGTATAAAAAGTCAACTGATTTTATTTAGTATTCAATGAAAATTAACTGTATTGATTCGTATTTAATTACATGTATTTTCATCTACACCAACGCCAATTTAAAAAAAAATAAATTGTTAATAGCACATTGTTACTTGTAATTAATCTGTATAATTTAAGTAAAAAAATATTTGAATTAATGAGTGCAAATAAATGAGAATTTATCGAAAAATTTGTAATTTTCAATTCTTTGTATTATACAAAATAATGATAATTCAGAGATAATAATTCAATTCAATTCATAAAAGTATGCAATTTTTCATCAATGTTTTTTATGACGTTATCACGTAAAATTATCGTCCGTAAAAAAACTTTACAGACAACCATTTTTTTTTTGAGAGAGTGGGACTGAAAATCCACAAACATACTGCTCCATATTATCCAACAACCAACAACAACGACAGTTAAAAACGAGCTTAAGCCAATGGATACAACTAAATCAACATTTAAAGCCAACTTAATTTTATTCCTATACCAGTAAAGACGAGCACCGCATTCGACCACTGGATAACTACCATCACAATTGTTTTTACGACGTTCCCTCGTACATGTACCATCTTCAGAACAAAAAAAGCAGTATTTGAAAGCCAAAACTGATTATCGATCGTCTGACAAACAATCCTCGAATGTTACTACCTATACGTTACTACCCGAGCAATGTTGTGCCAACTCAGAAGACTGCAGCACAACATGAGCACATTTCTTGAGAGTGAAATTAGCAGGTTTTCCACATCGGAAAACCTGCTAATTCCGACCACCAGAAGCACAAGTCTTACTACCAGACTTCGAAGAGAGCGAAATGTTATCTTTGTCAACCGACGAATCGAATTATACTATCTACTACTTTGATGAACATGAAGAAGCCATAATTGAGTACAGGATTAATGAAAATATAAAGAATTTATTTAAGAACAGACATAATAGTTTCATTCACTTTAAAAACTTTGTCTCTAAATTTCAATTGGTGGGGCAGTGAAGAGGAATGGCAGGGGAAAGGAGAAGCAAGGGGAAGGGCAGCAACGCGCCTGATAAACGCTAGTATATATATGGATAGATAGTATTTAATACCTGTCTTAAATGAAATCTTTATGCTACGTTAACCCTAATTTCTGCGAGCATCTGGGATCTTTCATGGGTGTGGAAAAATAAAATGATTCATTCTGATATTTTCATGCGTGACATCAAAGCACAAAGCGTACCATTGCGGATTCACGTAGTATTGCCAAGTTGTAGTGAAGATCAATCCTGATCAATCCTGGTAACGACAATATGAAAAATATTTTTGGAATCGGATATGAAATTAACAATAGTTGGCACTAAAACAATTCCAAACTGATGGTTGATGAAACACCATCTCGTCTCAATTCCCAAGATTTTTTTAAGGAATATTTTACGGGAGCCCAATAATTGAGACTATATCCAACTCTCTCCTCTTATTTTTAATGCCGTTTTAAGCCAATCATCTCCAGAAAAAGGCTCCAAAAAGAATATATTGCAGTAACTGATTGCGGTTTCCTATAGTATGGAATTAGTCCCGAAGAATTGTAATAAACATATGCCACTTCATCAATCCTTGATAGATAATATGGGATATACATGTTCCAATGGGTTTTTGGAATGTGTGCTGCAATCAGCAATGGTTGGCACTAGAAAATGTACAAATCTGATGACTACTTAAAATTCCATGTTCCCGCCTCAATTCCCAAGATCTTTGTAAGGAGCCCATGTCCTGTTGCGGGAGCCAAGTGATACCGATTATCTCCCACACTCTCCTCAGGTTTTTTGTACCATTTTAAGCTAATCCTTTCCAGAAAATGGAAAAAAAAACCAGAAACTGATGGCGGTTTCCTGAAGTATTGAATTACTATCAAAGAATTGTAATGAGGTTATGCCACTTGGTCAATCCCTGGTAGGATTATGCGGGATATACATGTTCTAATGGGTTTTTGGAATGGGCGCTGCAATCAGCAATGGTTGGCACTACAATATGGACAAATCTGATGACTACTTAAAATTCCATGTTCCCGCCTCAATTCCAAAGATCTTTGTAAGGAGCCCATGTCCTGTTGCGGGATCCCAGTGATAACGACTATCTCCCACACTCTCCTCTGGTTTTTTGTGCCATTTTAAGCTAATCCTCTCCAGAAAATGGCACAAAAAAGAAGATATTCCAGAAACCGATAGCAGTTTCCAAAGATTTGTAGTGAAAATGTACCACTTGGAATATATACAAATCAGGTGACCACCTAAAATACCCAGTTCCCTTCAATTCCCATGATTTTTGTAAGGAGCCCATATCCTGTTGCGGGAGCCCAATGATTCCGACTATCTCCCACACACTCGAATGGTTTTTTGTACTATTTTAAGCTAATCCTCTCCAGAAAATGGCACAAAAAAGAAGATATTCCAGAAACTGATGGCGGTTTCCTGAAGTATGGAATTAGTCTTAGAGCTTAGCGATTCAACCTTGATGGAAACCGCAAAAGAAAAGCTGGTAGCAGCCGTTAACAATAGCCGTTGCAATATATACTTCATCCAAATCCCGCCAATACAAATGAGTGGTAATGGGTATAATACCCAAACCTTAAAGAAGTCGCACGTGAAAAGCTATGTTGTCTGGGGTGGTCGTACCATTCACAAAGTAAAAGTAAAAGTGTAAGGAGAAAATTTTTTTTAATAAAATAAATGGATAAAAATACCTTTTTTTTGCTTTTCATTTTTGTTTTTGTAGCGATCGCAGTAGCAGTTGCAAATCACGGTGATTTGAAAGTAGCAGTCACGAAAATCGCTGCAATCCAAAAATCATTGATTAGCTCATCTCTACTACCTACCTTTGATGGGATGGTCGTTTGCAGAAGTCGAAAGTTCTTTGGCTATTTTCTTCGTGGTGAGAACAGCAAAACAGCATTTACCAGTGAAGACACTGCGAAAGCCTAGGATACAATTCCCCATTGATGACAATCTCCGTAAAAGATTTATGGACCATGATTTACGGATATACACCTGGAATATCCCGTCCCTCCATAGGACTGGTTCAGATATCGAGCTGGCTGATGCCCTCGACAAATTCAAGGCTGGCATCACCGCAATTCAGAAAATGTGATGGATAGGACATGTCTACTCAAAAAAGGCATTCTGTGGCATCTATTATATTTTCCATGCGAGGAAGCACGAATTTGGTTGCGGTTTCGTGGTTAGTAAGAAACTACGAGGTCTTATCTGCATTTTTATACCTGTGGACGAGCGCCTGGCCGCTATATGAATCAAAGCTAAAATTTATTGGTGCAAGCCTACTGCGCCCTCAATACGGATATTTGTCTCTTTTACTCGTATGTACACTTTTCAAAACTTCCTAGTCGGATATTTTTTTTTTTAATAGTATTATAGTATTATAATCTCAAAATGTTTGCAATGCATTAAAGGAAACATCGAGGACCCCATTAAGTACATACATAATACGTGATCAGCATGACAAGATAAGCCGTTCGATAGAAAATATATCTCCAATACAAAAACTATTTATATTTATATTATTGTATAGAATTTTATGGATTTAAAGCAATTATTTTAAAAATAATCTATCTATAAATAGGCAAATGTAAAACGATCACAGCCATTTTTACCCCCTTTTAAACAAAACTTATTCGAATTTTTTTAAAAGAATTACGTTTAAAGTGAGCAGAATTGAGAAAAAATATTTTCTATCTCTGTCGCGATCTAAAAGTCAAATCACACCGTAGAGTATGAGCATATCGGTCGAGCAGCTTGACGTTAGACTCGATACTGTTGTGGGCGCACTTGCCAATATGTTAGCGGGGCATAAGTTTAGTGTGTTTTTAATAGTGTTTTAAAAGTTGGTAAAATTTTAAAAGAGGAATCAAATAAATATTTAAACCTTAAAGGCAAAAGCTTTCGCAAAAAAGTTTTATGAAACAAATTTCTACCATTAGTGCAGAGCATGCGCATGTCCAAGGTCAACATGCCACGCCCACACCGTTAATAATACGGCCATATGAGCACTTTTTAAGGCCGCATAGCAGGAAAATGGGGTATATTGGGTCTGTTGAACTGTCAAATGTATCTAACATAGCGAAGGAAGCATCGGAGACCTCATAAAGTATATACATATATTCGTGAGGAACTCGAAAAGACGAGAGAAAAGTTATAATTGTTATGTTTCGTATAAATTAGGCAGAAGACAGCGTTTTTTTAGTGTTGGTTTTATCAAACAGATCATTGTCTGCTCATACTTCAACAGCAACTGCCACAGGTTTGGAAAATAAACTGCACAGATAATTTTACTTTCCTTTTTATCAAACTTTTGTGGTTGAATATGTGCCAGCATTAGTTTGGGAGCCATGCGAGTGCAGATCAATTTTATAAAAACTTTGTACAACTTTCCAACTAGCAACCCCATAAGATGTATCTATATCACTTGATATCAAACAATATCGGAAACTTTTCACTAAATGTAAATAGTCGTAAAGGAATTATCCTTTATTATCTCGAGAGTCATAGCAATGGAATTCTTTTCACACATGATTACTATGTGGCAACGATGTATTGAAATTTATTCTGAGCTGCGTATTAATGACAGAAGAGGCAAAGCAAGAAATTATTTTTTTCTTTCTTGTAAACATTTTTTATAATAAGTTTTTCTGTACTTGAGTATTTATTCTGAGAGCCGTACTAGATTTAACTCATTATTAAAATCAAAGTGAGATGTGTGCTTATTAGATAAACCTTGCTTTATCAATTTATGTCACAAAATGTGTATATTTCCCCATAATAGTGCAAAAACAGCAAATTTATCAATAATAGAATATAACCGCGAGTTTCATACAAAAATTTTGAATTTACAAAGCGATAATTCTGCTTCGTTCCCGTTAATAAATTTGAGTTTTCCAGATCAACTAAAGTTATCATAGCTGTTACTTTTGTTGTATTTTTAACAAAAAAAAAAAAAATGTACATACTTTTGCTTCTTTTTAAACTGACAGTACAAAACAAAAAACAACTGTAGTGAAAAACCATACTTTAACATATCGCATTATAAAAAATAAAAATATGCTACACGCGAGTCTAGTGTAAAGACAGCATTTGTACACCTTGATTTCCTTCAAAAATTTATTGATTTTGCTTTAATTTTTTTATTTCAATTGCTTTGTCTTTGCTGTGACTGCCAACATTTCAACAGCAAAGCTGCAACACAGCTGAGATGCGTTTTTAGTTTAGCTGTGATGTCGCTTCTCAAGGGATATATGCGCACCACGGAAGCAAAGCGACAACAAAAACAAAAAATTCGAACTTCGATTGTTGCTGTGCTGCCGGCGTTACTATTGCTGTGCTTTGCAAGTCGAAGTAAATGAAACGGAAAAAAAAGTTATTTCTAACGCTGAGAAATGCAAGGCTAGGGAAAAATAGAACCAAATACTTATTTATTATCTTTTGTACTTGAAAACGCGCGTAATGAGATACGGGTTTAATTTTGAGTGGTTAGAGGGAATATAATAGATTTAATAGAATTTAATAAATATACATATAAAAGGATTGATAATGATCCTTGCCACTCCTTTCCCCAGCCACTCCTTCCCACTGCCCCAATCTCTCTCTGTCCGAGCTTCCCCTGCCCCACCTTACCCCTTTACTCTACCACCAATTCTCCTACCCCTCTTCTCCTGTCCATTCCACCCGTTCTACAATAACCCCTTACGCTGCCCCATTCCTCTGTCCCCTTCCCCTACCTCTCCTTACTTTAACACCCCATTTCTCTGACCCCTTCGTTCCTATTCACATGTGTACAACATTTCATCCCTCTATCTTAAATGGTACCCAGCGCGTTGCTGCCATTCACCTTGCCATTACCCCTCATTACCTATGATCCCTTACAATACCTCCCATTCACCGCCCACTCTTCCCCTCTTCCACCCGCCCCTCTTCCGACCGCCTCTCTTCCCCTTCTAGCCCTTTCCCAACACTCACCTTTTCTTAAAAATTTTTGGAAATTTGTTGTTCTTTGAAATTTTCAGTTTTTAATTTGACAGCTCTTTGATCTTACGAGCACAAAGATTGCTAAACAACTAAAAAGTTAACGCAAAATCTACCCGTTGATAGTGTAGCTTCCCAACAGTGAAAGAATGTTTCAAATCAGTCCAGTATTTTCGGAGCCTATCGGTTTCAAACAAACAATCAAATCTTCCTCTTTATAATATTAGTTAGATAAATTTATGTTTATGGGCTTTGTTGATAGTGTTGGCAAAGGCAAGGCGCACTGGAAACTGTAGTTTATTTTATTTTTCAAACAAAAAAAAAAATTAGCTGGTACGCGTTTTTTTTTTAATATATCGGCAAAACCTTCTCTGTTCATAAAAGCATATACACACCAATTTTCACGGCGAATGGTTGGAAGGTGTATCTGTCTATAACGGACATACAAATATATATAGGTACATACTTTCGTTTTTATATATAAAGATAGTGATATGTACAGGGCAGAGCGGCGCTGTATGATATGTTAGTGTAGTGGCTGGTTAATTTGAGAAGCCGAGGACTTACATATTTTGCGGGATAATGAGGGCCGTTGGGAAAACGTCCAAAATGGTGGTCGTTGCTAGCTGAGAGGATGCGCTGGCGTTATAGCTACGCATGAATTAAATTTAACTAAATTTAATGCTTGAATGCCACAAGTGATAAGTTAAAACATTGAACGTTATAATACCACGTTATAATTTTATTAATTTAAATTAAATGAGTAAATGAATTCAAATGATTAATTGAATGTGATAAAAAATGATAAGTCAGAACAAATGCGAATATAGTAGACGCATCCGACTGGTGGTAAGAAGTGGCCGAGGCAAAATGAGGAAGATGGCGTGCTCGATTTGTTTGATGCAACCGAAAATAAACGAAATTATAAAAGTAAAAGATTTATGGAAATAGAGTTGAAGCCGATATTGGAAAGTAAAAGCACAGGGTGTGCCGGAAAAAATAAACGTTTTATACAAATTTCAATTTTAAGACGCAGCGTAAATTGTTGCGACGCAATACAACTAAATAATTATAAAATATATAAATAATTTTAGACGGCGCCACCCTTAGGCATTGACAGTTGTGACGTAGCGCGAATAGTACTCATAAAAATTAGCTGTATTTAGTTCTTGCAACCGCAAAACAACATTTACCAGTGAAAACACAGAAGGAGAACCTCGGATACAATTCCACTTTGATGATGACGAAATTGGATAAGGTTTCGTGGTTATTAGGAAACTACGTGGACGAGCGCCTGGCCGCAATACGTATCAAGGCGAAGTACTTCAACGTAAGACTGATTTGTAGATACTTCTCGACGAGTCGCATACGATGCGGGTCTATCAGCGCTGCCCCAACAACGATGTAAAAATCGTGCCTGGAGATTTCAACGCCAAAAATAGAAAGAAGGAATATTTCGCCAAACAGTCAGAAAATTTAGCCTTCATGGAAAGAGGCTAATTGATTTCGCCGCAGGTTGGCGCAGTCCCGATCAAAATACACGCAACCAAATTGATTATGTTGGATGTGCGAAAGTTACGATGTCCCAACATCGACTCGTACTACTACCTTGTGGCAGCCAAGCTACGCACCAGGGTCAGCTTGGTGATTTACGCACGTCCCAACACTTAACGAAAGCTAGACGTCGGAAAGCTGCAATCACAACATATTGCCAAAGCCTTTCCAGCCAGACTATCCTAACTGTTCCGGGAGTCCTCTCCGGCTTATGATGATATAGGTGAGCAGTGGAGTCATATCTCCCACTCCATGGATACGGCTGGCAAGGAAGTCATTGGGTACACCAGACCTGTGACGAACCTTTGATATGACGAGGATTGCCGCCAATGAAACTCGAAAGTTTTATCAAAAGGTCAAGCATCTGAAGGTTTTAAGCCCGAAGTTTGTTTCTGTAAGGACAATATTGGAAGTCTGGTTACAGACTATGGAGAAGCCACTTCTCTAACCTACTGGGGGGCGATGAAGGAAACAATACCGCTGATAGAGAAGCATTTCTAGAACCAACAATTTATGATGGCTCTCATGTAGAGCTACCCGATTAAAAAGTGGTCGACTCAGCAATTAAAAAGCTGGAGAATAACAAAGAGGCAGGGCCGACGAGCTGACAGCTGAGTTATTCAAGACCGAGACCCAGCTGGAAGAACTACCGTAGAAGAAGTCTCCTTTCAATTGGATACAAAAACAAATTTGCACTTTACGAAAAATCCTGGATCATGGGTCTTGAGTACAACAAAAACACACACCACCTACTGGTCGATTACAAAAACGAAGTTCTTCAACGCCATATCTGAACTTGGTATCCCAGCAAAGATAGTTCGTCTTTGCATGATGACGCTATCAGACACCCAAAGCGTCGTCAGAGTAGGATAGAACCTCTCCGAACCCTTTGATACCAAGAGTGGTTGCAGGCATGGCGATGCTTTAGCGTGCGACTTTTTTTCCTACGTCAACGTAGAACGGTTGGGTACGATCTTCTATAAGAAAGTAATGCTAGTCGTTTATGCTGATGACGTTATCATCGGTACGAACGAACGGAGAGTTGACAGGGCGTTCTCTAGTGAATGATGACAAGACGAAGTACTTGGTGGTCACTCGCAGATCATCAGTCTATCTGGGAACAGAAATTACCAGCGACGAGTAAAAATTCTTAAAGTTCAAATTCGGTTTTTCATAAAACCTCATACACTCAAGAAACATTCACGTAGACAACAATTATTAAAAAAAGAAGCTACCAACATCGGTTACAATAGTAAAAGCTTTTCATAGAGAAGCAGGTTTACCGGAAAATAAAAAAAAGACTTTAATGATTTAATAAAAAAAATCTTATTCGTAAATTTAACAAGCCGTTTTTGACAATTTATAAAAGGTATAATTTTTTCATCTTTATTACTATAATTTAAAATTTATTATATTTAAATTCGTACATAACAAGACTGAAATAATGTTAATTTTTAGTTTCAAATGAGTACTTAATGAAAAAGTATTATATAATATATGAATTATTATTTTGTAAATTCTTTTTCATTCAAATATTATGAATTAATAAATTTTGAAAATACTACAAAAATTAAATACATAATTACCACACATTGTTTGTTTTATCAGCTTAAAGGACACATTTGATGTTATGCTATTCAATTGAACTTAATTTTTCTGCAATAACGTATTAACTCAAACTGTGTATCCTTTTCATTAAGGAAAATCCCATAAATGTCTTGTTCTTGTCGCTTTATAATTATGGGTATATTGAAAATTGAATATGGTTATATTGAAAATTTTAAGTTTTTCATTGTTTTAAGAAAGTGAGCGAAACTTGAAAACTTTAAAAGCGTTTTTCTCGAAATAGCAAATTTTGAGTTATGACGTTCTTGCAGAAAGCAAACGACATGTTCCAATGGGTTTTTGGAATGGGCGCTACAATCAACAATAGTTGGCAAGAGATTATGTACAATCAGGTGACTACCTAAATTACAATGGATTGACTTAAAATGGTGCAAAAAACCATAGCCAGATTCCTTACAAAGATCTTGGGAATTGAGGCAGGAACATTACTTGAAACCGCAATCGTATGCTGAGAGAGTTGTTTTTTATGTCATTTTCTAGAGAGATTGGATATAAAAAACCAAAGAAAAAGTCACAAAGAAAGATTTCATTTTCCACTTCAGTGAAAGAACCCAGATGCTGTCCACCTCTTCAGAACTTTCTAGCTGACCGATAAATAAGACAAAATGAACAGTAACACATAAAAAAGTAACGATAACAGACAAAAAAGTAACCGATAACATACCACACATCGATTTATGCTGCAGGGCTACTCGAAATGGATTTATTACAATTGTGAAGTCTTGAAATACACTACTCAATATTATTCCGCCAATAGCATATCTTGGCAATTCGAATTCTCTAATGTATTTCCAAGTCGTGAAAATGGCCCTAAATATATTCCGAACTCTGGTCAATAGGCAACCCAAACCAAATTGAAAACATGAAATACAAATATTTTTTACGTTGTTGGTTTACGAGTTTAAAGGAATACCCTAAAGTAATAGCAGTTCGATACCAACAAACAAGAAAACCCAAGTCCCAAACAACTACTATTACAGATTTGCACGCCGTTTGTGCAGTTTTGCACTTTTGTGATGTTGCGAGACCTTGCATTAAGTATTTATTTGTAAAATAATAAAATATTAAAAATTAAGTAAATAATCGTACTTACTATTTGTGTTTAGCACAACGTTATAGTTCTTTTGGTTATCGTTTTCATATGAAGACACTAAGCCGAAAAAGTCAAATATTATAAACCACCTATCCACGGATATTGCTAAATTTAAGCAGTTGAACATAAGAGAGCTGTCGATACGAATTTCTTCACGGCCGTTTCCATTTGCCACTTTTGTATAGTGTGATGTATACGCAACCAGTTTGTCATTAGATTCATTATTTATATAGTTTTTCTTTATATTGTTTTTCCAATGGGAAAAGTCGACACTTTTGAACTCAGAAATACAATCCAATTTAGAGGGCATCGACACGGTAGCATTTGTGTGTTCGTAATTTAAATTAGAAAAATCAGGACATGATGCGGAGGCTTGTTCCTTTATAGCATCCTTATAAAAATTTGACGAATTAACCAGAATTCTGAATGGAGAATCTGCGCTCGATTTTAAATCTTCCATAAATACTGATCGTAAAAAAATTTGCAGCTTCTTGTCTCTACCTTCATACCGTTGTGTAATATTGAATTCTCGAAATATAATGTTAATCATTGTGTCGTTATGATCATTTTGGAGGTCTATCTGTAATACTGGCACTGTAAATTGGGCATACGTCTGAAAACTGAATTTTTCTACGTGTTCGTCGTATTTTGGATGCTCTTTATTCATAGTATAAAGCAAATCACGGTAGGTTGACGTATTTGTACTTTCTCGTGAAAATTTTGTGGCATTCTTCATTGCCTCCTTTAGTTGTTCATATTGTGTCCTTGACAAAGAAACTTTGAGCATTTGCGTTACACTCCCGTCGATCTGTAATCAATTATTATAGGATAAAATAGGTTATATCAAGAAAAAAAATTCGGTTCAGCGGTATACCAGAGAATTTCACACTATGTGTGAAATAGTATTATCAGTTTTTCTGAAAGTTCGTATCGAATAAAAGGAGGCATCGCAGACCCCATAAAGAATATATATTATTGATCAGCTCGACGAGACAAGTCGATCTAGCCATGTTCGTCTGTCTGTCCGTCAATCCGTCTGTATGTTGTTGCACATTTTCTGGGAACCAGTTTTTATGCTTTCCAGTTGAAAATTGGCACATACACTTCTTTTTATTGCAGTTTAATAGAGAAATAAGATTGACCCGCCACACCCACTTTTTTGGGGTAGCCCCTATACAAACCCCCCCCCCCCCTATACTAACAAAGCGTTTACTACTTTAATGTAATATATCAATTTTTTTTTATTGTCTTGATATGGCTTCAAAGAGTTTCCTATTTCGACAAACCTCATTCATGTAGTTTATATAAGTATACAACATTTTATATAACAACACACTCACGTAGGTAACACGACATAGCATTGACGTCAACCGCCTTTTCGACTGCGCCACTTCTGTCGTAGGAAGCGTAACCAAGAGTTAGCTAAAATAAATAACTAATACATATATTGATATATAGTTCTATATAGTGTAAATCCAGTCCTTTTATTAAAATAACTTATGATTTCTTCATATACGGGGTGCCACAGAAATTGCTAACGAAATGGCCATTCCGCTTTAAAAAAATTCCACCATGCCACAGAACTTCCGAGCGCTTTGATTTTTTTTAGCATTTTCACAAACCATTTTGAACTTGGTACATAGGGTAGAAACCACGCAAGAATAAATTAGTCTAATGTTTGTTCTGAATTATTATTGTTTTTTTTTTTTCAGTAGCATAATTGGTAATTTACAGTGATATTTAGTTAAATGCAAATTGATTTAATTTTTGTGACTATATTTTGGTGGTTTCCAAGCAAAACAATTTGAATTTATTGCCCGCCACACTAAAAAGTTTGCCCGACAACTCTAGCAGCTGTGCCCGGTGGTACTTAAATAGCAACTAAAACGAAAACAAACGAATCGCGAGGAGTTGCCACCTAACCGAACTAAAATTGTCTCAAATTGTTTCGTTAAATGCACAATAAATACGCGATGGCTTAAGGTTGTAATAATTGCGATTAAATTATTAACTATTAATTAATTATTTTTAGTTTAGTTTTAACGTAAATAGCAGGATGCTATCTACTTAAAAACAAAGTTCGAAAAACTTTTTAAAAAAGTGACAACAGTGCAACAATGCAAATCGCTTGTGCGTGGAAAATTCAACTAGCGAAATCAAAGTTGGTTTAGTAAAATGCTAATTTATTAATTAAAACATATTAATTTATTAATTGTTTAGATGTAAATTAATCAGAAATTGTAACGATAGGCCTTTTTATTTACAAAATATATTTTAGAGGCGTATTTAGTCAATTCGCTAGCTCAATTACAAGCGAATTGCATGAGGGCTGTGGCATGGTGAATTGAAATTAAAGTGGAATTCGAACGGAATAGGTTCCCGTGGCACCGCTGATTATCTTGATTTTTTATTAATATTAATAGCGCACTTCTGTTCCTTTTTCTTAATCAGCTGACTTATTAATACCAAGCCTACCCATTCTGATCATTCTTGATCGGTTACCATCTTTATACGGTCTGATCATTCTCAATCAGTTACCATCTTGTCGGTTATATTAACCCTAATACAATATACGACCTCGATCTATAATTAAGTACAAAGTGCAACAATCTTATTTAGTACTTGCATCCATGGCTTCATTCTAGCAGACTCTAATATACCCTTATAGGGCATTTGCGTCAGTTGGCAATTATCAACATCAGTAAATTCATAACGATCGTTCTCAAAAATTCGATTAATTTTATATGGCCCTCTATACTTAGGTGCGAATTTCTTCCATACTCCTGACGTTACATCATTATTTCGAATGGCTACAAATCTCCTACTTTGTACTGTAAAGGAGATTTATGCTTAGTGGCATAAAAATCTTTTTTGCGATTGGATTATGTTTGTACTAGCTATATCTCTACAATTATTCAAATCTCTTTGGTCGTCTGTCCTAAGCTTCTCCTCTAAATACTCATACAAGTCGTCTATAATGGGGCCTCTTTGTTCTAGCCCAAACATGAGAATACTCCGTGTTTTTAGAGTATGAACTGTGTCGAACGGGATAGATGCTTTTGGAATACTATGAAGCGTCCTATTGTTAACATTTTTCGGGACGGAGTGCAATATGTATCGCAAACAGTTCCGAATATATTCTTCTATTCTGCTTCTCATTGACGGAAACCAATATTTTGATTTCATATTATTAAAACATTTGTCGCCTGCCAAATGGCAAAGTTTTTCATGGCACTGTCTTATTAGTTGTTCCTGCATGTTCAACGGTACATATAAAACAAATTCATCATTAGGATTCTTGCGATAAACCACCTCATCTATTAGTGCAAAACTTTCAAAGGGTCCCACCTGCAAGTCTTCTCGTATTTTATTTATCATCCCTAATCTGTTCGCTTTACAAAATCAAGGCAATATCGTCTAGATTTGCACCTACAATTCCAATATATTCACACCATGCATCTGTCACTAAATGAATATCAGCACTAGGCTGAAACGGTTGCGCATTTGGGTTCAACGATTTCATATCTTTATTCAAAAACTTATAAAAAATATGTTCAAACGATTCTATTAAAGGGCCAACACATGGACGTATGGGGCATACACAATGCTCTGTTGGACATAAACACTCAACAAAAGACGTCGTTATTTAAATCCCTACCCCTTTCTAGTTTTTCAATATTTTCTTCTTCATGTTCTTCTACATGCTTTATTACAAGTTTGCCTATGTTCCTTCCCTCTCGTTCGGATTTGTGACTTTAATTTTTATATCTTCTGGAAAAACAGAAGGGTTAGTTAGTAATCTATCATTCTCATTTGACAACAACTGTGTCTGCCTACTTAAAGCATCTACATGAGGCATACTACTACCTGCACGGTAAATAATAGTGTAGTCGTAATTCTCTAACTCAAGTGACCAACGAGCTATCCTAGGAGTTATTGTTTTTCTACTGAGTGACTGTACTAAAGAATTGCAATCTGTAACAATCTTAATCGGTCTATGTTCTAAATATACTCGAAAACGTCTTAAAGCATAAATAATTGCAAGTCTTAAGTTCGAAACTATGATAACGTGACTCGGCTGCTGAAGCCTTTAATGAGAAGAAAAATATTGGATGCATCTTGAGATCATCCTGACGCTGCATCAAAATTGCACCAAAACCATGAGAGCCTGTATCCGTCTGCAATTCTGTATCACGCTTTGGGCTAAAGATGGCAAGAACTGGCGGTGTGGACAATAATCTCTTTAAATTGTCAAACGCTTCCAATTCTATAGTGTTTAGTGGAAAATGTCCACCTTTTCTTAATAATTCCACTAACGGACGAGCAATAGCTACGAAAGATTTTACGAAGCGGCGAAAATATGAAAACAATCATAAACAAGAATGCAATTGCTTTGCATTATTAGGTACGTGCAAATCTCTGGTAACTTGTATGTGCATATCGTTTGGCTAAACGCCGTGACAACTAACGTTGTATCCTAAATAGTCAATTTTTGTCTTCAAAATTTTACTTTTCTTCCAGTTAATTTCTAAATTATTTTCACTTAACCGTTGCAGTAACTTCGACAGGAAATCGAAATGCTCTTCGACGGGTTTTCTTGCTATAACTATATCGTCCATAATAACCACAATTTTTCTATACCTAACCAAGTCACTAAGTGTATCAGAAATAAATCTTTGAAAAACTGATGGTCCATTTTTCAAACCAAAAGGCATTCTTAAATATTCGAACTGCCCATGCGGTGTCACAAATGCAGTATATTTAATAGATTAATCTTCCATGCCTATCTGGTGAAAACAACTTTTGAGATCAATCAGGGAAAAATATTGCTTATTCTCTAAATATTCTAAACAGTCTTCAATCAATCGCATGGGAAAGTTGTCGCGAACTGTTAATTTATTCAAACTTCGATAGTCTACACACATTCCGATTTCTCACGATTTCTTTTTAACTAAAACTATGGGTGACGCATATGGTGATTTACTTTCTCTAATCACTCCCTCTTTCAATAAAGAGATAAGAGAGAACACACATAAATCGGACACTTCGGCTTTTTGCAGACTTTGGGCATAGGACCTGCAACACGGCAATTAAAGCAGCGCATAGGTTGTGTGTCCCTCTCCGACTTGACATCAAGCTTTGACGTGGACGGACGAAGTTTACCCAGCTGTATCAACTTTTGACGCAACTCAATCAGATTCTTACAAAAGTAAAGTGAAAACACTACTGCTTCCAAGTCCTTGACGACGATGTGACGAAAAAAAATTTCAGATTCCGTTGTTTCCACAGGCGAAAAACGATATACAACAGCGCCCACGCGCTGACGCGTTGACTTTGCTATTATTAGCGCTCAAAATCTCAAGCAAGCTTTTCGCGGCACCACTACTGACGCCCGAATCTCTGCCACCTGAACTTTGCATTACTTTCCAACCAGCATCCACGTCGTTGTTGCCTGCTGCCGTCAATGGTACGTCATTAGCAATACGCACGCCTTCGTCTGCCATAATGGACTTAATTGTGCTGCGTAATCGCATAAATTTTCCACGTATAGGGTAATTTACCCCACACCTGGATTGTAAATACAGTCCTTTTATTAAAATAAGTTATATTTCTTCATATAATCTTAATTTTTTATTAATATTAAATGCGCACTTCTGTTCCTTTTTCTTAATCAGCTGACTTATTAATACCTAGCCTACCGATTCTGATCGTTTTTGATCGGTTAACATCTTTACCCATTCTGATCATTCTTGATCGGTTACCATCTTACCCTAATACAATATATGTCCCTACATACTAACATCTATGTTTTCAATAGTTTTATTATATAACTCGCTTCGCTCGCAGAAATGAAAAATAAGTAATAGGGCTTAGTCAAAAAAAAAAAAAAAAAAAACTTTGATTCCGAATTTGACCCCCTTGCAATTCGATTTTCCCAAAACGCCGTCTTATTGCACGATAAAATTGTCTCATCTATGTTGTGTGAATTTCACCCTACTAGGTCTTATGGTTTGGGCTGTGCACTGATCAGTGAGTCAGTCAGTCAGTGAATGCGGAGAAAGAATTTTATATATATATAGTTTTATTAAGTGTCGTTTAACTGTTTTGATTGACATCAAGTTTTAGACTGTACTGTATTTGTGTATCATATCGTTCAATAAGTAGCAGCGGCGAAGTCGGCAGTGGAAGGTGTTGGATAAGCTACATTTGTAGTTGCTGCGAAGTTGTATGTACGTTAGTACGAGTCGGGTGTAGCAATGATACAAATGTAACTCGCGCGCCGCATTAATGAATAAAAATGTAAATTTAATGATTATTCGTTTTTACTCATATATTCTCGATGATGAAGGTACTGCACATTCAGCTGAATCCAGCTATGAGCAAATAATTCCGAGAACTCGCAAACCAGTTAATCAAATTTTTTTTTTTTATTTCCCAACTCTGTTTATAAAGTGACAATACATATTTGGACAATGGACAAAGGGATATGAATGGTGTAATGAACAATTTCATTTTACCAGGTGTTTTTAGCTGCTTTTTTCTTCATTTGGAGTATTAAGTATTAATTAATTATATTTAGCGTAATATTAGAACTATAAAGCTTATTTACAATTTTATTACATTATATTTATATTACAATAGAATGCATAAAATATTTAATAAATTATTTTATTTTAGATAAGGTCTGTTGGCAGTGTTTTTTTAAGTCGTCTTGTTCTTGTCAATTCATGTAAAGGCAGTTCATTTATTTGGTTGTTAGTGTGTCTTGTTAATTTATTAAGGTAATTTCTACTTATAGTTTTGATTTCATCGTCTACTAAGGGTATTCCTAAATCTCGATGGATGCCATTATTGGTTGTAAAGCAATCGGCGTTAACTATAGCTCTCAAAATTTTTGATTGTTGAGTTTGAATTATATTCCGATTGAATTTCTTAGCCGTGCCCCATAATTGGACCCCATAAGTCCATATTAGTTACAAAATAGCCTTATAAATCATTAGTTTGTTACTAATTGATAATTTCGAGTGTTTATTTAGTAGCGAATATAGTTGTTTATATCAGTCCTTTTGTTGTATATTTTATTTTCTATATGATGTTTATGTATTGCACATCTATAGTCAATTTGAATTGGAGAATGGTCAGAAGACAAGATTTAATTTCAAAGTCAAGTAGGTTCATGTTTTTGAGAATACAAAAATCTATTAGGTCAGGAGTTTTTGTCAAGTCTGTCGGCCAGTCGAGGCTCACCAGTGCTTAAGTGAGTTCCTTTTATTTTATGTATTGCACTTAATAAGTTTTTGCCCTTAGCATTTGTCAATATCGAGCCCCAGCTCGTGTGTTTCGCATTATAATCCCCAGCTACTAGAAATCTAGGTCCAAGTTTTTTTTAAAGAATTCGATGTATTGTGATGTTGAATGTTGATATTGAATATCCAGGAGGGCAGTATATTGCTGATATTGTAAAAAGTCTATTGTTATCTTCTATTTCTAGATTCGTCGATTGAATGTGTGCATACTGGTAGCATTCGAGCTTTGTGTGTCGAACATTATTTCTAATAATTATTGCAGTGCCTCCGTGTGCTGTGCCGTCCGGGTGATTTGTGGTGTATATTGTATAGTTGCGTATGCTCATGCCATGCTTATTTGTGCAATGAGTTTCAGAAACAAGCGCAATGTCAATTTTGTGTTCTAAGAAATGCTTCAGTTCTAAAATATGATTATTTAGAAAATTAGCATTCCATAAAACTATTTTCAGCCTACTGTCCATGCGTTGAGTTAAGTTTATTTACTAGAAGTGTTATAACGTTCATGATTACCGTCATCTGTTGAATTAACTGCTTCATCATTGATTTTAATTCTGACATGTCTTCGGTCTGTGCGGCTTTGTTAAGTTTGTATGGTCCTGTACTTAAGTTTTCTGCTGTGGTTGTCCTATCTATATTATTTGAGTTTGTTGGCTGTGAACTAGTTTCTACTGCGCAAGCAGCGGCTTGAGCGTAAGTTAAACCTTGTTGAATAAGTAGCAGCGGCTATGTCTTGGTCTTGGGTTTGGTTAACATGTCTTGGTTTTTCGGTTTGTTTTCTATTATAGTTTTAGGGATTAATTATGCTGGGAATATTTGAATTTTTGTAGTTTCGTCCAATTGATTAGTCTAGTGTTTTGTATGTCCGTATTTTTGACAGTTAGTACACTGGGCAATCGATCTCTTTTGGTTGGGTGTTTCGAATTGCACTTTAGTATTGAGTAATGACGTTATGTTATAAATGTCTTTGTTAATCGGACTAGTTTTAAGTTCTATTGAGAATAGCGGTAGAGGCTTTTTTGTTGTATATTGTAAATGTTTATTGCGTCATGCCCTAATTCTTTCAGTTCTTCTTTTTTTTCGGTAATATCAAATGAATGGTGTAGGTGTCTTAAAATTATTCTAAATCCTCTGTAATATTTCGTATTTTTAGAACGCAGCATCTTTATGATCGCGGTATAATGAATTGGATCAGTTGTCTGAATTCTAACTTCGTTGTTAGGTAGTGTTTTTAAAATAAAGTATTTGTTGGCGATATCTGATAGAGCGCTTTTAAGAGCTTTTATTTGCTCAACATCCTGCACATAAATAGGTGGGGGCTTGTTTGGTTTTTGAACCAGAGTTTCGATATTTATGGTTGGCGTATCTACTGCTTCTTTTTCATCTTCAATAGCTAATGGGGCATATCGGTTCGTGGATGGTTTTGCAAGCCAGTAATTGAGGGTAGTTTGATTTTTTTGTTTCTGTTTCTTTGAGTCTGTCATACCCGTTGATTTATTTGGTGTTCTGTTCCTTTTCTTTGACTTATATTCCAAATACTTGGTCATGAAGCAAATTGAAGATAAAACAAAAATTTAATTAAAAGTCATGGAATTGTTACAATAATGATTGACAATGAACCTATTTTCAGTTCAGCACCGTTTAAATCATTTATGCAAAGAATGAAAATATCATTATATTACAGGAAATAATTTATTTATATGTATATGCACGTACATATACATTTATACATGTTTGTTAGCTATATATAACCTCCGTTCAACTGATTGAGATCAAATTTATAATCAAACTTCAAATGTCAGGAAAGGGATCCTATGGAGGAAAAAAATAAGATCCACGGGAATAAAGGGTGACGCCACGCCACCATACCATAGGGGGCGTAGCACCGCAAGCCGGGAACGCTAGTACTATATAATGTCTGGAGACTGCGATGTCTTCTTTAATGCGTTAAAAAATTTTTAACAAATCTGATAATAGTATTTCACACTATGTCTGAATGGTATAAAAAAAAAACTTTGTTTGATACTTACCAAAAGAATTTTACTATTCATCCAACTTTTCTCATATCTTCTTGTTATCTGTATAGAGATAGCAGTGTCGTGTAAAATTGGAACACCATCATTTTTGCATGAATAGAACTCATCTGCTTTTGGCAACGAAGACACGCGTACACCTTTTCTTTTTAAAAGATTCAACAAAAATAAATTTATGTTCCGAATTTCAATTGAATACTTCTCTGTAGTCAAAATGCTCACTCCAGATGCAGTGCTTGATGTTTTTGAAGAAATTGGAATTGTGATATCTTGGTTATCCGATTGCTTTTTCTTTAAATTATAAAGAGTTATTTGACCCAGGTTTGCAACCAATACGTCACTGCTTTCATTAGAAACAGGAAGCACGATTACTGGACTACTTATAATCACATCAATTCTGAAATAAAAAAAGTATATACGACAAACATAAAAATTTATCTTCTTTTACGATATATATGTATTATGCTTGCGATCGTTATGCAATTTATAGAATTTGTTACTATCGATCAGAAGGTTTATGGCTATATAATATTCGAAAATAGAGCGGTGCCCATATAAGAGTAAAATCAAACTCGTCGTATGTCCGCAACTATTTGACGGATATGACAGATTTCGGTAAACATGTAAAGATCATCGAGAGAAATATCATATCTGAAATTTACTCCCCCTACTTATTACAGCTGTTAAATTTTTTCGATTCCCATCAGAATCACAAAAAATTATTCGTTTTTCTACTTACATTCGTGTACTACCAATTATGCGTGTAATGATTCTTTTCGCGTTCTATGTTTTATATACTCGTATAATAGATTTTATAATTTAGATTTAGTCTCTCCAGGCCTGCCTTTAAATTCTGTACGTAATGCTATATCAAATTCAAACTTATAATTTAAGCAAATTGAAATAAAAAAAAATAAAAAGCGCAGAAACGAAATGACATCACTGAAGATAAAGAAAGCACGTATAAGCACAGTCAATACTACTTACAAGTTATTAACTTACCAAGATCGATAATCGAGAAAACGCTTTCTAGCATATAATTATTGATAAGATATGCAGAAAATATAGGTATTCTACGACAAAGTCATTATTTTGCATTTAGAGCAATTAAGAACTAGACCATTAACATTGACACCAATGAAGTGCATTTAAGTCGGTTTGCAGTTTATCATGTCCAATTAAACCATTGTAACTCAAGCATAACTAGCAGTAAGACAAAACATCTGAGAGATCATTAATAAATTGTATGAATAGTAAGGGTCCCAGGTGGCTACCCTGTGGTATTCTTGAAAGAACGTCAACATCCGTTTGTAAACCATTAAATATTCTTCGTGCACTAAGGATTTAAGTTACAATAAATTAGTAGAAACTGATCTATTTTTAAGGAAACCATGTTGAACTGAAGAAAAAAGTGATTTAGAAGAAAATTTAAGTTGTTTAGTACTGACTTATTCAAGAAGTTTGCTCATAAATTGGCAATACCTCTATAGTTAGATACATCAGATTTACTGCATTTCTTGTGGAGAGAAATTATACAAGACTCTTTCCGAAGCGATGGTACAGTAAATGAAAAAGCACACATTTTAAGTACGGCCGAGGGTACATTATCAGGACCAGAAGAGTAAGTTTGAGTGAAAATGCTAAAGGAGTAAATTCTTATATATAGTAGGGACAGACGAATTGATATACAAAAGAAATTTCTCCGGGACAAAAATTCAACTTCACTTCAAACCACCCATGGAAACAAAAATATTACAATAGGCATTATTCAAAAAGTGTACAAACTTATAGACGACCAGTTCAAAGCAACAAATTACATAAAATTAAAAACAATACTAACAAAAAACAATTACCCATCCAAATTAGTTGGTAAACTAATACGAAAAAAAAACAAACTAATAAACACTACGAAAAAACTGCAAACCAAACTTGACAACCTTTGTGCAACTTACGAAAAAGAAAAAAAAGTACATTGCAGTCCTATAAGTAAAACAATCTAACTGACAACAAAAGCTTGACGAAAACAATAAAACATAAACAAATAACATACGGCCATAGCAGCTTGCGCAAATATATTTTAAACACGAAAGACAGAATAGAAAAACAAAAACAAAGTGACGTGGTATACCAAGCAACCTGCAAGGGGAGAGGTGATACGTGCCCAAAAATCTACATCGGTACCACAAAAAGAGCGTTTGATACTCGCATAGCGGAACACAGAGCGGACGCCAAAAACATAACGAAAAAAGTGATTTTACTAAATTAAATTTTCTTTTACTTGAGTTGTTACCGGGCTTTTCTGGTCGTTGTGTTTTAATTAAAAGAATTTGTTTTATCTTCAAGGAGTTTGCTTGTTTTTTAACAAAAAAAAAAAAAAACAAAAAAAAAATACTTACAAGCCTCTATAAGGCAAACATGAGAGTTTCTTTAGAAAAAACTAAATTTTTTAAGACCCAACTAGAATATCTTGTGTTTGAGTGTTGAAGCACTCCAATCATTCGACACGTTAAGAGAGATCTTAACGTCGGAAGAAGTAATGTTCATGTATCCCGACATGAAAAAACCGATCAACTTAACTATAGATGCATCAAGCCGAGCATTAGGAGCTGTTCTGTCGCAAAATAATAGACCAATAACAATGATCTCAAGGACTTGGAGAAATAATGAGAAACATTTTGCAACATATGAGAGGGAACTCCTTGGACTTTATGTAGTCAAGGAAATTAATATTTTCACAGACCACCAACCATTAACGTTTGCGATATCAGACAAGAACCGAAACGCAACAATTAAAAGATTGAAAACTCTCAATGAAGAGTTTAATACGATGCTGCATTATAAGCCCGGAAAAGATTATTTTGTTGTTGATGCGGTGTCAAGGCAGCACATATGTAAATTCCATGAAAATGGAACTAAATCCTGATTCTGCTATGATTCTTAATGAACAGTTCTATACGTATTCCATAGATACAATTGAAAAGCCGGTTAATTGTTTCCGTAACCAAATAATAATTGTGGAAGGTGTAACTCTCTTCAAAAAAAACTATTTTTGAAACAAAAGTTAGGCATATGCTTACATTCTCTGACAGTATTTCATTGTTGGTAGATTTGCAGGAAGTCGTTAATGTCGATGTTGTAAATGCAATTCATTGTACTTTACCTATTTTGAGCCAGAACAGCACAAACTAGTGGAACTATTCCCTTCAGTAAAATTTAGATACTGAAAAAAAATCGTTTGACATTTTCGATCCAAATGATCAAAAAGAAATAATCACCTCAGAGCACAATCATGCTCATCGTGCAGCGCAAGAGAATGTCAAATAAATACTATATGACTACTTTTTCCCCAAGATGGATAAAAAGGCCAGAGAAGTCGCGTTTAATTGCAAAATGTGCTCATAATCCAAGTACGAACGGCGACTAAAAAAAATACGAAATTTCTAGGGTTTCTATTCCTACATATTCTGGAGAAATAGTGCACGTAGATATTTATTACACAGACTTAAAATACTTTCTTACGTGTGTTGACAAATTCTCCAAATTCGCCGTGGTTGAATTATTAATATCTAGGAACATTTTGGACGTAAATCCGCAGCTGTTTCAAGTGTTAAATTTATTCTCTAATACAAAAACAATATTTTTAAAAACATTTTGTTAAATAGTTTTGATATAGAAATCGCAAGTGCCCAATGGCCAAGTAGAACGAGTTCACAGCACACTAGGAGAAATCGCTAGGTGCCTAAAACTAGAAAAGGGTTCTGGTGACACTACCGAAGTGATATTATTGGCTACTTTAGAGTACAACAAAACTATCACAAGACCTAACAGAAGATCTATTGACATATTTCACAATACATCAAATGAACAAAACAAAATATCAATGCGGATAAAAAATGCACAGGAAAATTAATTGGAAGCGCACAACAAAAATGGACAGACTCGATAATATAAGATAAGCGATAAAGTCATGGTTAAGAAGAATAGAAGATTGGCAAATAAACTCACACCTATCACAACTATCGAAGAAGATTTAGGAACTACGGTCCTAATTAAGGAGAGAAGGATTCATAAGGATAGCTTACGAACAAAATTCACAACACTCAACGATACCAACATCATTTAGTCTCACATTCATTCTCTTTCTTTCTTTTTTACTTGCTCTTGAAGTGGTACTTATTATTTTTGATGACATGCATAGCACTTACTTAGTTAACGAGCATTCTACTAATTATAGTAGAAAACAAAACAAAAAAAGGAACATAATTTTGAAATTAAATTATGAATTCGCAAAAAAAAAAAACAGTTTAATTAATAATGTTCGTTATTTTAAGTTTTTAAATATTTTTTTAGATGATTCTGTACAATATGTACTCATTTAAATTAATGTTTTCCTTGTTAAAATTTTTCTATAGCCCTTAGATTATTTAATACTAGCTGGCACCCGGCGCGTTTCTGTCCCTCAACCTTCTCTCTACCACTTCTTCGCCAACCAACCTTTACCCTGGACCCATTCCCCTGCCCCTGCCTCTTCCTCTTCTTCCTATCCCCTTCGATCACATTAACATGTATACAACATTTCATACATCATCTTAAATGGTACCCTGCGTGTTGCTGCCCTTCCCATTGCCGCACCACATCCGTCCCTACCACTCATTCCCCTACTCTTTTTCCCCTTGCCGCCCTTTCCCTACCACTCCTTCCCTTACTTCCCATTCCCTTTCCCCTATTTCCCTGCCCCCTTCCCCCTTCCACTTCTTTCTCTTCCGGCTATTTCCCTTCCACCTCTTCCCCAACACTCCCCTTTCCCATCCATGATCGATCCCATATACATAATTTCATCCCTCCAAAAATAAAATTTTCCAATTTCTTAACTTTTTGTTCCGTAAGAACCTTCTACAAATTATTAGAAAACATAAAAAAAAAGAATTGCCTCTGTTAAGTCGTTCTCAAGGGAAATAGGAATTCATTAACACGCATTTATTAGCTTGACCTGTATCTATCTATCTATCTATCTAGGAATCTTTCAACTTAATTTTCACAAACTTCCTAACGTCGAAATAATTTGAAATTTTGCACGTGTATTAAGCACCGATGACAATACAATAATTTCACAATTTTGACCTAATATACTGACCAGGATCATCAGGATATTTGATTTGTTTGTGGATCATGTTCTGTTCCGTTCCATTTCATTTGTTTTGTTTCATTGTGCTACCCATAAAACGAGTGAACAACTTAATACATATGTTGATGAGAACGGCGTTAGTTATTTTTAAAAAAATTATAGTTTAAAAAAAACTAAAATAAAATTATAGTTTAAAAAAACCTAAAAAAAAAACACGCTTTAGTAGTATGTGAACTAAAAAGTAAAATATAATTTTGAATAAGTTTAAAATGAGAATAAAGTGATTGACAGAAAATTAACTTTAACATACAAAAATCGTGGAGTTCTTGATATTAATATTGTTATAATTATTTCATAAATGTAAATAAAAACTTATTATAATAATATATTACAGAGCACCACACGTTTTTTTTATATAAAATATTTTTTATATTTTTTATATTATATATTTTATATTATATTAATCTATATTTTTTTATATTTTCTGTCAATCACTTAATTCTCATTTTAAACTTATTCAAAATTATTTTTTACTTTTTAGTTCACATTACTATTAAAGCGTGTTTTTTAGTTTTTTTAAACTATGATTTTATTTTTATATATATAAGGTTGAATATTTATCAATTACTATAAATTTGTGTAAGTAATTTCTTAAGTCATTTCGTTTAGATTATAAGATAGTTATTAAGAAACCCAGCAATTTGCTTATTGTTTATTTTAAGAAAACTCATAGGCATCGACGCAAATATGGAGCAATGCTACTGATGGCAAATTAACCGCACGCATTAAATACTGAGAGGCGAAGTCTCGACTATGTTCTTAACACGCTGAAATATATCTGGTGAAACATTCCGACACCGTTTGGTAATTCCAGGAAGCCATAAGTTCATGAAAGAGGACCGAGGACGTTTCACACTTACAATTTTAGTTTGTTAATTAGTGTCCAGCCACGAAAAAATTTTCAACATATGTTAGTTTGGTCAGCACGAAGGTTTCTCTTCAGTTTCCGTTTGATAGGTACCGCAGGAGAAAATATTTTTCTTCAGTACATTATATTGTTAGTGATAAACAGCATAAGGTGGAAGAGGGAAAGGGGCAGGGAAATAGGGGAAGGGGAAAATGAATAGGAGGTAGGGGAATTGGAGTTAGGCGAAGGGGTGGTAGTGTAAGGGGTAAGGATAGGTAGAGGTAGGTGAGGCAGAGGGAAGGGCAAAAACGCGCAGGGTACCATTTAAGATAGATGGATGAAATGTTGTACTCATGTTAATGGGATCGAAGGGGGCCGGAATAAGGCAAACAGGCAGGGGAATGGGTGCTGGGTAAAGGGTGATGGGCGAAGGGGTGAAAGAGGCAGGGGAATAGGTGGTAGGGTAAGGGGGCATGAGGAAGCACCGTCAGGGGGAAGACGTAGAAGGGAAAGGAGTGGAGGTGGGAAGGAGATGCAGGTGGAGGGGCAAAAACGCGCTGGGTACCAGCAAGTATATAATGGGTGTTTTTTTAGACGTGTGGTTTTCAATCTGGCAACACTGTTTTCGTCAGCTGTCACTTGATTTATGTTCAGTTTGGTTTGCCATTTCATTACTCCGGAACAACGTTTGCAAATCGTGAAAATTTAGTACCAAAAGGAGATGGCCACCGATCCCGATTTTTAAAGAAAATTTTGTTCAGCGATGGAGCTCACTTTTTCTTGGATGGGTACGTTAATAAACAAAATTGTCGCATTTGGAGTAATGATAATCCACAACCTATTGTTGAGAAGCCGTTACATCCTCAAAAAGTCACTGTTTGGTATGCTCTATGGGCAGAGGGAATCACTGGTCCATATTTCTTCAAAAATGAAGCCGACCATACATGAAGCATGCCATACAGCCAACGAAACAATCAATTTATTGAAGGAAACTTTTGGTGACCGCATTATCTCGCGTCGTGGGCCTCCAAGATCGTGCGATTTAACACAGCTGGACTGTTTTTTGTGGGGTTATGTGAAGTCACTTGTCTACGCAGATAAGCCCGAGACGATTGACGCCTTGGAAGAGAATATTCGGCGCGTTATTGCTGACATATGGCCCCAATTGCTGCAAAAAGTGGTCGAAAATTTGGCCTCTCGGCTGGAATTTATTCGAGACAGCCGCGGCGCGGCGCCCACTTGCCTGAAATCATTTTTAAAATATAATGGCAAACCCTTATTTCTTCTTGAAACCACACTTCTAAAAAAAACACCCTTTATATATATACGATGCTTATTCGCATGATGACATATTTGATATTTTTATACCGCTTACTGATATTTATTTAATGGTCTTTCCGTCGTTCTCATGACTTAGAAATATATTGGAGAATACGAACTGCCAAGATATGCTATTGGCGAAATAATATGGAGTAGTGTATGTCATGACTTCATAATTGTAATAAAGCCATTTCAAGTTACCCTGTAGTATAATAAAACTTTTTTGTGTTATTTTTGAAATTCGATTTATTTGGTCTTATATTCATTTGCACAAATGTAAACGCATAAAAACTATAAATTAGAAAAAAAAATTGGATGAGAGTGAGCTCCGACGCTATATTGTTATCAGTTTGTCTGGAAGTTTGTAACGCATTAAAGGAGGCATCGTAGACCCCATAAAGTATTTATATTCTTGATCAGTCCTTCTGTCTGTATGTTTTTGCGCATTGTTTGGGGACCAATTTTTATGCTATCCAGTTGAAATTTTCCACATACAATTCTTTTTATTGCAGGGTAGCCCCCATACAAACCCACCGCCCCCTTTTGATTTTTTGTATGAAAAACTTTTTTGTTGTAGTCAATATCAACTTAATAATTGATGGTAACTTTTAGTGAACGGATGCTTGACATATACATTAATGAATGAGACCCGCCCACTATTTTGGGTAGCTCCCATACAAACATACTGCACACTTTTGACTTTTTGTATGAAAACTTCTTTATTAAAGTTAATATTAGATTGAAATGCAATGTGGTGCCTTTTTATGGTCAGCCGCTTAACATACGTAGACTAACGGGCGTAGCCCTCCCGTATGTTTGGGGTAGCCCCCATACATACCTACTGCGCACTATGGGTTTTTGTAAGAAAAACTTCTTTATTAAAGTCAATATTAGGTTGAAATGCGATATGATGCCTTTTTATAGACAGCCGCTAACATACATAGACTAATGAGCGTGGGGTAGCCCATACAAACCCACAGCTCACTTTTATGCATTTCTATGAAAAACGTCAATATCAACTTGAAATTTGATATGGCGGCATCTTACACATCTACGTCATCACTTCATACACATCTACTAGTGGGCGTGTACTGCCCACTTTTTGAGGCGGCCCCTATTTAAACCCCCACTTTTATGTTATACAATACTATATAAATTGTTCTTGTGAATGGTGTTAGAGATTCGGTGTAACCGAAGTTAACGATTTTTCTTGTTTTTATTTTGCTTTTGCTTTAGTTTTTGATCGATCAAGTTGGCAGGTATCTTTGAAATAAATTTTTTATAAATTTATTGGCTCGACGAACTAGACAATACGATTATCGGCTTATTAACTGTCGTGACAGTGAAAACTAGGATATAGCGTGAAAAATATGAGCTATAAAGATAAAGGCAAGTCATGAGAATGGCCCTTAAAGTACAACTATAAATTTAAGCATATCTAATTGCTAGCGATCATAAGCCGGTAGCCATTATCAAAAAGTTAATTTTTCAGGTAATGTATATCAAGTGAGGGTTTACTATTATAATAATGTATGTTGTTCATTAAACTATCTTCATATTCAACTATAATATTATTACCTGGATTTAAGTTCATTTCTGTTTCAATAAATTTTACGACATAGTTAACACATTCCTTATGAATTGGGCTTGTGTTACATTTTCCAAAAAGAAAATCATTTCTATAATATTTAACGGCATTGTCCCTGCGATAAAGCCCAGAACAAGCTCTTAGTATTTTTGATATAGGTTTTATGATTTGCTTATAAGCTAATAGTTTTACTTTTTCATTTGTCTTTTTATATATTGCATGTGAAAATTAAATTTAAAGTTTTTATCTATGTGCACACTAAGATATTGTAGAAGAATACTTTTATTCAATAATTCATTGTTCAAGAAAACTTCAATACTTTTACAGTTTCCACGTACTCTACGTTTAAGTGAAATCTGTTACCTACTATGTCGATTTTTTCACATTTATTAGTATTTATTTATATTTTCCATTTGTTTGTGTAATTTAAGATTTTTCCTAAATAGTTATATAGTTAAGTTTGAGCTAGATTTGTAATTTGTGTATGAGTTATAATAAGAAGATCATCAGCAAATTGAGTAGTTTTAATTTCTAAGGCTCCTTCTTGTTTAGGGAAACCGACAACATATAAAATAAAAATTAAGCAGGATAGTATGGACCCCTGGGGTGTTCCTGCTTTTGCAGTGAATGTACGAGTATGTATATGAATATTTATTATTAATTTCAACTTTGTGAGTTCTACCAGTAAGATAAATCTGCAAGTGTTATTGCTAAATCCCATTGAGTGTATTTTATAAATAAAAGCGACAATCCATAAAGTATCATATGTCTTTTCAAAATCAAGAGTAATTATCTGTTTCTAAAAGTTTACATTTCAAAATTTAAGCGACTGAATTGTATCAAATACTTTAGATATCGATGAAAATATACTAATTGGTATATAGTTGCTTATTATTTTTTCGTCTTTTAAAGGTTTAGGAATAGGTATTAGAATAGCTTCTTTCCAAAGTTTAGGCGTATAAGAATTGCTAATAATGTGATTAAAAAGTGATGTAACTGTTTTACAAAATTTTGTGCTTTCGGAAATTTTTTTTTAATGCACAGCCAGCAATTTTATAATTACCTGAAGATTTTTTATTATTTCTAGATATAATTGCATAAATAGTTTCAAATATCTTTACAAATTCTGTGTTTGGAGTTCTTTCTTCATCAGCGGCTTATATTTGGCTAATGACAGTAAAATTCATGATTTGTTCTCTGGAAAACGTATGGTTGATAAATTGGCCTATTTGTTGGTTAAATCTTACGTGTCCCAAATTTAGTGTAATACAATGAGTTTTTTCAAAATGTTGGGCGAATGCATTGGCTTTATCAATATTCGTATTTTTTCCAGTCTAGAATATTGTCAAAACTACAATTAACGAAAGGATGCTAAGATTTTAAGTGAAAACCATCATTTGAGGCAATTTTAGTAATATTTGTCTTTAAAAATAGTTCAAACTAAAAAAGCGCACAATCGCGAGCGAAGGTTCTCTTCAACCAGCAACAATGCGCACTTTTCATTTGTTTCTCAAGATTTAAATGAAAATAATTATAATAATTATGGTATACCGGATATACCAGCAAAGCAGGTATTGGAGACCGATATGAGATTGGTCTGCTCTGGAAACAGTATTCACCAGATTTACCCACCAACAGCTATCATATGGATGAAAAGAGGCTGTTGGGTATAGAACGGAAAATTCAACGTGGCATACAATTTGCCGCTAAGTACTCAGAAGAAATGCAGAAATACGTAAATAAAAATAATGCACGAAATGTTCTCAGATGAAGAACTTCGTAGCACTTCAACGCAGGTCTGGTACTTAATTCATTTAGCCGTACACACACTAACTCTACACAAGGGTCCGGAACAAGTAATGCCGCTTTTAAGTATACTGTTTAAATTTTATTTGGGAAAAATTTTTATATTTGCCGATATGTGAGAAATGTTTTCTCAAATAGAAATTCGAGAAGTTAATTTATAAGCTCATGCAACAAGAAGTATTTCAGGAAGAAGTACCAATCCTGAAAAAGTTAGAAAGAACTAAAAAGAAGAGTAAACTGTATAGTTTGAACCCATATTTGGATGACGAAGACCTACGCTGTTTGGTGTTCGAATGGATGAAGCAATGTATTTACCATTCGGAGCCAGACGTCCAATTATTCTGCCAAAACATTATATTACATTTTTAATTGTACGACACTAATATGAGAATAGTCACCACCAGAATCAGTTAATTGAAATTCGTCATTCATACAGGATTATTGGAGCCAAACACATTTTGAAGTCAATTACACATAGCTGCCTAAAATGTAAAGAGCTGTACCAACACCTCCACAGATGGGGCGTAATTTTCACATGTTTAACCGTGCACACATTGAATTAGCCGCCGACCTTCCAACCGACGCGTTCCTAATCTGTCTTAGGAACATTATTAATCGCCGTGGAACTCCTCATAAAATTAGAAGTGACAACGGCACTAATTTTATTTGTACACAATAGATAATGAAGTCTGAAAAGAGCGTCTATTGAATCTAGGTCGAAATTGATGAATTGACGAAGCATAATATTAAATGGATCTTTAACTGCCTGCTTAATCCAAGCTCTGGTGGGTGCAGGGATACGGATTGTTAAGCGATTAAATTCAGTTATCTTCTGCATGCAGTACTCATCGAAGCTGAGTTTCTGACATTCCATTGACTTCTGAAGATGATGAGCAAATATTGTAACTAAATTATAATACTGATCACACTGAAGAGTATAATAAAAAAAAAAAAAACGTGAACTTCGGTAGAACCGAAACTTTAATATTATACTTCAATATTTTTTAAATTTTGGAAAGGATGTTTATGTTTTAAATTAAATTTTTAATATAATGACATTCGTCTTTTTCGTCTAATTTAAATTTTAAAGATATTTTCAAACGTGCGGGGCTAAATTGTGCACTTAATAAAGAACACTGTTACAAGTGCTATCAAGTTTTAAGTGTATGCGAGTTATAACTTTTATTTGTTAAATCACAGTCATTTTGACACTTCTGTTGTTTCTGGTTATAAAAGTCTCCATATCAACTTTCACACCAACATTGTTGAAAAAAGGTTCTGACAAACTAACGGGCAGATAAACAGACGATGAGACATGGCTAGATCGACTCCTCTTGTGCTACTTTGTGGGGTCTCCGACGATTCCTTTAAGGCAGCGGTGAGCAAGCCCTTGCTCTCGTTGCTCTGAGTGCTCAAACCGTTACTTTTGCATGCTTGCGATATAAATAAATAATGGAAATGTTTAAGTGCCTTATTTGCGGAACTGTAATAAGTTCAAAAAGAAATTATAATATTCGACGACATTATTTGAGTCTCCATGTAAACTTCTATGGTTCTTTGAGTGATATAGATAGCATGCAGCAAATCGCTTTTCTAAAAAAATCAGCAGCTAAGTACGAATTAAAAGTGGCATGTGACGATGAGAAGAACGTCTTACGCGCATCATTTGTTGTAAGCAACAATCTGGCCACAGCTCAAAAGCCTCTACAAGACTGTGAATTTTTTAAATCAACGTGTATTAACATGCTCAAATGCTTCGACGATAAAGGCATTCAAATGAGTGAAGTACCGCTCTCTCGTCGAACAGTCACAAGACGAGTAAATGCAATTAGTCGACAATTAAAAGAAAATCTCACTATTAAAATAAAAAAAATGCAGATATTACTCCTTGGCTATTGATGAAAGCACTGATATCAATGATCTTGCCCAAGTGGTAATATTTATAATATTCATTGATTCTGATTTCAATGTTGAAGAGGACCTTTTAAACTTGGTTCCTCTAAATACAACCACAGGGTTGGACATATTTCGTGCTATTGAAATATCAGTCAACGATATCGGTTGTTTTGAAAAACTTTTTGGTATTTGTGGAGACATTAAGGGTCTTAAGGGACAGTTTAAGTTGAGGAAAATTGAAGTGACATTTTTAACGGATGTTAAGATAGAGGGATGAAATGTTGTATATGGGATCGAAGAGGGAAGGGGAGTGTTGGGGAAGAGGTGGAAGGGAAAGATCCGGAAGAGAAAGAAGTGGATGGGGAAAAGGGTCAGGGAAAGGGGGCCGGGAAATAGGGGATGGGAAGTAGTGGTAAGGAAAGGGGGCTGGGAAAGAAGGGTAGAGGAATGATAGATGTGGTAAGGGGGCATTGGGATGGATGGGTATATATAGGTGAAGCAGGGAGAAGGGTAGCAACGCGAAGGGTACAATATAAGATAGAGGGATGAAATGTTGTATGCACGATAATGGGATCGAGGAGGGCAGGGAGAAAGGGCGGTAGGGGAAGGTGCAGGGGAATGGGTGAAGTGTAATGGGTGGTAGGCGAAGGGGTGAAAACAAAATTGCGATCATATTTCGCCATATAGACAAGTACATACACTCATATGTATATATATATATATATATATATATATATATATATATATATATATATATATATATATATATATATATATATATATATATATATATATATATATATATATATATATATATATATATATATATATATATATATATATATATATATATATATATATATATATATATATATATATATATATATATATATATATATATATATAATATATATATATATATATATATATATATATATATATATATATATATATATATATATATATATATATATATATATATATATACATATGAGTGTATGTACTTGTCTATATGGCGATGATGATCGCAATTTTGTTTTCACCCCTTCGCCTACCACCCATTACACTTCACCCATTCCCCTGCACCTTCCCCTACCGCCCTTTCTCCCTGCCCTCCTCGATCCCATTATCGTGCATACAACATTTCATCCCTCTATCTTATATTGTACCCTTCGCGTTGCTACCCTTCTCCCTGCTTCACCTATATATACCCATCCATCCCAATGCCCCCTTACCACATCTATCATTCCTCTACCCTTCTTTCCCAGCCCCCTTTCCTTACCACTACTTCCCATCCCCTATTTCCCGGCCCCCTTTCCCTGACCCTTTTCCCCATCCACTTCTTTCTCTTCCGGATCTTTCCCTTCCACCTCTTCCCCAACACTCCCCTTCCCTCTTCGATCCCATATACAACATTTCATCCCTCTATCTTAACATCCGTTAAAAATGTCACTTCAATTTTCCTCAACTTAAACTGTCCCTTAAGACCCTTAATGTCTCCACAAATACCAAAAAGTTTTTCAAAACAACCGATATCGTTGACTGATATTTCAATAGCACGAAATATGTCCAACCCTGTGGTTGTATTTAGAGGAACCAAGTTTAAAAGGTCCTCTTCAACATTGAAATCAGAATCAATGAATATTATAAATATTACCACTTGGGCAAGATCATTGATATCAGTGCTTTCATCAATAGCCAAGGAGTAATATCTGCATTTTTTTTATTTTAATAGTGAGATTTTCTTTTAATTGTCGACTAATTGCATTTACTCGTCTTGTGACTGTTCGACGAGAGAGCGGTACTTCACTCATTTGAATGCCTTTATCGTCGAAGCATTTGAGCATGTTAATACACGTTGATTTAAAAAATTCACAGTCTTGTAGAGGCTTTTGAGCTGTGGCCAGATTGTTGCTTACAACAAATGATGCGCGTAAGACGTTCTTCTCATCGTCACATGCCACTTTTAATTCGTACTTAGCTGCTGATTTTTTTAGAAAAGCGATTTGCTGCATGCTATCTATATCACTCAAAGAACCATAGAAGTTTACATGGAGACTCAAATAATGTCGTCGAATATTATAATTTCTTTTTGAACTTATTACAGTTCCGCAAATAAGGCACTTAAACATTTCCATTATTTATTTATATCGCAAGCATGCAAAAGTAACGGTTTGAGCACTCAGAGCAACGAGAGCAAGGGCTTGCTCACCGCTGCCTTAAAGGAATCGTCGGAGACCCCACAAAGTAGCACAAGAGGAGTCGATCTAGCCATGTCTCATCGTCTGTTTATCTGCCCGTTAGTTTGTCAGAACCTTTTTTCAACAATGTTGGTGTGAAAGTTGATATGGAGACTTTTATAACCAGAAACAACAGAAGTGTCAAAATGACTGTGATTTAACAAATAAAAGTTATAACTCGCATACACTTAAAACTTGATAGCACTTGTAACAGTGTTCTTTATTAAGTGCACAATTTAGCCCCGCACGTTTGAAAATATCTTTAAAATTTAAATTAGACGAAAAAGACGAATGTCATTATATTAAAAATTTAATTTAAAACATAAACATCCTTTCCAAAATTTAAAAAATATTGAAGTATAATATTAAAGTTTCGGTTCTACCGAAGTTCACGTTTTTTTTTTTTTTATTATACTCTTCAGTGTGATCAGTATTATAATTTAGTTACAATATTTGCTCATCATCTTCAGAAGTCAATGGAATGTCAGAAACTCAGCTTCGATGAGTACTGCATGCAGAAGATAACTGAATTTAATCGCTTAACAATCCGTATCCCTGCACCCACCAGAGCTTGGATTAAGCAGGCAGTTAAAGATCCATTTAATATTATGCTTCGTCAATTCATCAATTTCGACCTAGATTCAATAGACGCTCTTTTCAGACTTCATTATCTATTGTGTACAAATAAAATTAGTGCCGTTGTCACTTCTAATTTTATGAGGAGTTCCACGGCGATTAATAATGTTCCTAAGACAGATTAGGAACGCGTCGGTTGGAAGGTCGGCGGCTAATTCAATGTGTGCACGGTTAAACATGTGAAAATTACGCCCCATCTGTGGAGGTGTTGGTACAGCTCTTTACATTTTAGGCAGCTATGTGTAATTGACTTCAAAATGTGTTTGGCTCCAATAATCCTGTATGAATGACGAATTTCAATTAACTGATTCTGGTGGTGACTATTCTCATATTAGTGTCGTACAATTAAAAATGTAATATAATGTTTTGGCAGAATAATTGGACGTCTGGCTCCGAATGGTAAATACATTGCTTCATCCATTCGAACACCAAACAGCGTAGGTCTTCGTCATCCAAATATGGGTTCAAACTATACAGTTTACTCTTCTTTTTAGTTCTTTCTAACTTTTTCAGGATTGGTACTTCTTCCTGAAATACTTCTTGTTGCATGAGCTTATAAATTAACTTCTCGAATTTCTATTTGAGAAAACATTTCTCACATATCGGCAAATATAAAAATTTTTCCCAAATAAAATTTAAACAGTATACTTAAAAGCGGCATTACTTGTTCCGGACCCTTGTGTAGAGTTAGTGTGTGTACGGCTAAATGAATTAAGTACCAGACCTGCGTTGAAGTGCTACGAAGTTCTTCATCTGAGAACATTTCGTGCATTATTTTTATTTACGTATTTCTGCATTTCTTCTGAGTACTTAGCGGCAAATTGTATGCCACGTTGAATTTTCCGTTCTATACCCAACAGCCTCTTTTCATCCATATGATAGCTGTTGGTGGGTAAATCTGGTGAATACTGTTTCCAGAGCAGACCAATCTCATATCGGTCTCCAATACCTGCTTTGCTGGTATATCCGGTATACCATAATTATTATAATTATTTTCATTTAAATCTTGAGAAACAAATGAAAAGTGCGCATTGTTGCTGGTTGAAGAGAACCTTCGCTCGCGATTGTGCGCTTTTTTAGTTTGAACTATTTTTAAAGACAAATATTACTAAAATTGCCTCAAATGATGGTTTTCACTTAAAATCTTAGCATCCTTTCGTTAATTGTAGTTTTGACAATATTCTAGACTGGAAAAAATACGAATATTGATAAAGCCAATGCATTCGCCCAACATTTTGAAAAAACTCATTGTATTACACTAAATTTGGGACACGTAAGATTTAACCAACAAATAGGCCAATTTATCAACCATACGTTTTCCAGAGAACAAATCATGAATTTTACTGTCATTAGCCAAATATAAGCCGCTGATGAAGAAAGAACTCCAAACACAGAATTTGTAAAGATATTTGAAACTATTTATGCAATTATATCTAGAAATAATAAAAAATCTTCAGGTAATTATAAAATTGCTGGCTGTGCATTAAAAAAAAATTTCCGAAAGCACAAAATTTTGTAAAACAGTTACATCACTTTTTAATCACATTATTAGCAATTCTTATACGCCTAAACTTTGGAAAGAAGCTATTCTAATACCTATTCCTAAACCTTTAAAAGACGAAAAAATAATAAGCAACTATATACCAATTAGTATATTTTCATCGATATCTAAAGTATTTGATACAATTCAGTCGCTTAAATTTTGAAATGTAAACTTTTAGAAACAGATAATTACTCTTGATTTTGAAAAGACATATGATACTTTATGGATTGTCGCTTTTATTTATAAAATACACTCAATGGGATTTAGCAATAACACTTGCAGATTTATCTTACTGGTAGAACTCACAAAGTTGAAATTAATAATAAATATTCATATACATACTCGTACATTCACTGCAAAAGCAGGAACACCCCAGGGGTCCATACTATCCTGCTTAATTTTTATTTTATATGTTGTCGGTTTCCCTAAACAAGAAGGAGCCTTAGAAATTAAAACTACTCAATTTGCTGATGATCTTCTTATTATAACTCATACACAAATTACAAATCTAGCTCAAACTTAACTATATAACTATTTAGGAAAAATCTTAAATTACACAAACAAATGGAAAATATAAATAAATACTAATAAATGTGAAAAAATCGACATAGTAGGTAACAGATTTCACTTAAACGTAGAGTACGTGGAAACTGTAAAAGTATTGAAGTTTTCTTGAACAATGAATTATTGAATAAAAGTATTCTTCTACAATATCTTAGTGTGCACATAGATAAAAACTTTAAATTTAATTTTCACATGCAATATATAAAAAGACAAATGAAAAAGTAAAACTATTAGCTTATAAGCAAATCATAAAACCTATATCAAAAATACTAAGAGCTTGTTCTGGGCTTTATCGCAGGGACAATGCCGTTAAATATTATAGAAATGATTTTCTTTTTGGAAAATGTAACACAAGCCCAATTCATAAGGAATGTGTTAACTATGTCGTAAAATTTATTGAAACAGAAATGAACTTAAATCCAGGTAATAATATTATAGTTGAATATGAAGATAGTTTAATGAACAACATACATTATTATAATAGTAAACCCTCACTTGATATACATTACCTGAAAAATTAACTTTTTGATAATGGCTACCGGCTTATGATCGCTAGCAATTAGATATGCTTAAATTTATAGTTGTACTTTAAGGGCCATTCTCATGACTTGCCTTTATCTTTATAGCTCATATTTTTCACGCTATATCCTAGTTTTCACTGTCACGACAGTTAATAAGCCGATAATCGTATTGTCTAGTTCGTCGAGCCAATAAATTTATAAAAAATTTATTTCAAAGATACCTGCCAACTTGATCGATCAAAAACTAAAGCAAAAGCAAAATAAAAACAAGAAAAATCGTTAACTTCGGTTACACCGAATCTCTAACACCATTCACAAGAACAATTTATATAGTATTGTATAACATAAAAGTGGGGGTTTAAATAGGGGCCGCCTCAAAAAGTGGGCGGTACACGCCCACTAGTAGATGTGTATGAAGTGATGACGTAGATGTGTAAGATGCCGCCATATCAAATTTCAAGTTGATATTGACGTTTTTCATAGAAATGCATAAAAGTGAGCTGTGGGTTTGTATGGGCTACCCCAAAAAGTGGACGAGCCACGCTCATTAGTCTATGTATGTTAGCGGCTGTCTATAAAAAGGCATCATATCGCATTTCAACCTAATATTGACTTTAATAAAGAAGTTTTTCTTACAAAAACCCATAGTGCGCAGTAGGTATGTATGGGGGCTACCCCAAACATACGGGAGGGCTACGCCCGTTAGTCTACGTATGTTAAGCGGCTGACCATAAAAAGGCACCACATTGCATTTCAATCTAATATTAACTTTAATAAAGAAGTTTTCATACAAAAAGTCAAAAGTGTGCAGTATGTTTGTATGGGAGCTACCCAAAATAGTGGGCGGGTCTCATTCATTAATGTATATGTCAAGCATCCGTTCACTAAAAGTTACCATCAATTATTAAGTTGATATTGACTACAACAAAAAAGTTTTTCATACAAAAAATCAAAAGGGGGCGGTGGGTTTGTATGGGGGCTACCCTGCAATAAAAAGAATTGTATGTGGAAAATTTCAACTGGATAGCATAAAAATTGGTCCCCAAACAATGCGCAAAAACATACAGACAGAAGGACTGATCAAGAATATAAATACTTTATGGGGTCTACGATGCCTCCTTTAATGCGTTACAAACTTCCAGACAAACTGATAACAATATAGCGTCGGAGCTCACTCTCATCCAATTTTTTTTTCTAATTTATAGTTTTTATGCGTTTACATTTGTGCAAATGAATATAAGACCAAATAAATCGAATTTCAAAAATAACACAAAAAAGTTTTATTATACTACAGGGTAACTTGAAATGGCTTTATTACAATTATGAAGTCATGACATACACTACTCCATATTATTTCGCCAATAGCATATCTTGGCAGTTCGTATTCTCCAATATATTTCTAAGTCATGAGAACGACGGAAAGACCATTAAATAAATATCAGTAAGCGGTATAAAAATATCAAATATGTCATCATGCGAATAAGCATCGTATATATATAAAGGGTGTTTTTTTTAGAAGTGTGGTTTCAAGAAGAAATAAGGGTTTGCCATTATATTTTAAAAATGATTTCAGGCAAGTGGGCGCCGCGCCGCGGCTGTCTCGAATAAATTCCAGCCGAGAGGCCAAATTTTCGACCACTTTTTGCAGCAATTGGGGCCATATGTCAGCAATAACGCGCCGAATATTCTCTTCCAAGGCGTCAATCGTCTCGGGCTTATCTGCGTAGACAAGTGACTTCACATAACCCCACAAAAAACAGTCCAGCTGTGTTAAATCGCACGATCTTGGAGGCCCACGACGCGAGATAATGCGGTCACCAAAAGTTTCCTTCAATAAATTGATTGTTTCGTTGGCTGTATGGCATGCTTCATGTATGGTCGGCTTCATTTTTGAAGAAATATGGACCAGTGATTCCCTCTGCCCATAGAGCATACCAAACAGTGACTTTTTGAGGATGTAACGGCTTCTCAACAATAGGTTGTGGATTATCATTACTCCAAATGCGACAATTTTGTTTATTAACGTACCCATCCAAGAAAAAGTGAGCTCCATCGCTGAACAAAATTTTCTTTAAAAATCGGGATCGGTGGCCATCTCCTTTTGGTACTAAATTTTCACGATTTGCAAACGTTGTTCCGGAGTAATGAAATGGCAAACCAAACTGAACATAAATCAAGTGACAGCTGACGAAAACAGTGTTGCCAGATTGAAAACCACACGTCTAAAAAAACACCCATTATATACTTGCTGGTACCCAGCGCGTTTTTGCCCCTCCACCTGCATCTCCTTCCCACCTCCACTCCTTTCCCTTCTACGTCTTCCCCCTGACGGTGCTTCCTCATGCCCCCTTACCCTACCACCTATTCCCCTGCCTCTTTCACCCCTTCGCCCATCACCCTTTACCCAGCACCCATTCCCCTGCCTGTTTGCCTTATTCCGGCCCCCTTCGATCCCATTAACATGAGTACAACATTTCATCCATCTATCTTAAATGGTACCCTGCGCGTTTTTGCCCTTCCCTCTGCCTCACCTACCTCTACCTATCCTTACCCCTTACACTACCACCCCTTCGCCTAACTCCAATTCCCCTACCTCCTATTCATTTTCCCCTTCCCCTATTTCCCTGCCCCTTTCCCTCTTCCACCTTATGCTGTTTATCACTAACAATATAATGTACTGAAGAAAAATATTTTCTCCTGCGGTACCTATCAAACGGAAACTGAAGAGAAACCTTCGTGCTGACCAAACTAACATATGTTGAAAATTTTTTCGTGGCTGGACACTAATTAACAAACTAAAATTGTAAGTGTGAAACGTCCTCGGTCCTCTTTCATGAACTTATGGCTTCCTGGAATTACCAAACGGTGTCGGAATGTTTCACCAGATATATTTCAGCGTGTTAAGAACATAGTCGAGACTTCGCCTCTCAGTATTTAATGCGTGCGGTTAATTTGCCATCAGTAGCATTGCTCCATATTTGCGTCGATGCCTATGAGTTTTCTTAAAATAAACAATAAGCAAATTGCTGGGTTTCTTAATAACTATCTTATAATCTAAACGAAATGACTTAAGAAATTACTTACACAAATTTATAGTAATTGATAAATATTCAACCTTATATATATAAAAATAAAATCATAGTTTAAAAAAACTAAAAAACACGCTTTAATAGTAATGTGAACTAAAAAGTAAAAAATAATTTTGAATAAGTTTAAAATGAGAATTAAGTGATTGACAGAAAATATAAAAAAATATAGATTAATATAATATAAAATATATAATATAAAAAATATAAAAAATATTTTATATAAAAAAAACGTGTGGTGCTCTGTAATATATTATTATAATAAGTTTTTATTTACATTTATGAAATAATTATAACAATATTAATATCAAGAACTCCACGATTTTTGTATGTTAAAGTTAATTTTCTGTCAATCACTTTATTCTCATTTTAAACTTATTCAAAATTATATTTTACTTTTTAGTTCACATACTACTAAAGCGTGTTTTTTTTTTAGGTTTTTTTAAACTATAATTTTATTTTA
>JAWNNQ010000588.1:955000-969356 GCA_035044765.1 Leucophenga montana | reverse complement strand
CACGAAATCATGTTATTAGGTGTGTGATTTTGAACTACTTTCTCCCATCTTTCTGGCAGCATATGGACTCCTTATGCGAAAAACGCCTCGTTTTTGGAGGTAATTTAAGCATCTATCCAACTTTTAGTTTCCTCGTATTAACGGGAGTTCTTGTCACACACACTGAAAATTCATTGATCGGAAGAATTGAATTATTATGACAGGTGAATACAACGGTTGAGGAAGAACTTCCCATTAAAATGTTGACTATCCGATTTAAAAAAAAGGCCGAGAATTGCTGAAAAATCACTTTATCACCTTGCGTCATTCGGCTATACCACCGACGTTGATGCATAAGCGGGCTAACCACACAATTTTTTTGAAATTATCATAGGTGATTTATGTTCCATCGCCAGTCACAATACGTTGCGAAAACCCCTTCCCTTTGTACGGATTTAAACTACGAGTATAGGTGGTAATCGGATGTAACCATGCGAAATATGTGCGTAAGGGTCATGATAAGCGCCAGAAATCGGCCTGATGTGATTCTCAAAACTACACTGGTAAAAAAAATCCACAAATTCCTTAATTGAATTGATGCATAGTGGTATCAATAGTATGTTGTGTATGTGTATGTATTTTCTAAAACGGTGTACAAAATTCTTAGTTCAAAAACTTTTTTTTCTAACTTGAAATTTTTCAATTTAGCCATCTTCAAGTTCTACTGAGCCTGATTTAAAAAAAAAAATTGAATTGATTTGAGTAAAAAAAGGAAGTTATGCTGCCGCTCCCTGTATTTACGCATATTTCTAGCATTTTGTCGCCTTATTTTTTGAAGAGGAACACGGACGAATGTAATATTTTCTATAAAGCATTACGTCTAAGGTAGGTAAAAACCAGGTAACGCACTTGAGCAGTTACAAAGACTCTATCTCTCTCTCTCTCTCTCTCTCTCTCTCTCTCTCTCTCTCTCTCTCTATCTTTCTGTCACAAAGCTCTCCCCCTACCTCAGATCTCTCAATTTGCTACATTTTTTGTTTCTTTCGGTTCCTTTGGTTTTAGTTGGAAGAATAGAGAAGAAAATATTTGCTATCTCTGTCGTGCTGTAAAGGGCGCTTCATTGTAGAGCATGTCGATCGAGCTGCTCGACGTTAGGCTCGAAACATTTGTGGGCGCACTTTCAAACATGTTGGCGAGCATAGATTGAGTACGTTTTTGATACTGCTTTTGTTGGTAAAATTTTAAAAGAAGAGGAATCAAACAAATATTTAAAACAAAATTACACCAACAAAACTCTTTTTTATAACTGTGCATTAATTAATTCTATAACTGCACATTCATTAGTACAAATGAATTGCTTACATATAGCCGCTCTCTTTCTGGGCGGCTCTTAGAGCAGGGCTGTCCAAAAGCAAAGCACCCAAAGTGTGAATCATTTCTGAGCCATAATTTATACAGTGTGCCAAAATACAACACCAATGCAACGTAACTAATTTAAATTTTTGTTTCTATTTAGCATCAAGCATGTGTTTATTCGTAATGTGTTCGTTCCAATGTGGCTTTGGCCGGACAGCGTTGATTTAGAGGCGAAAGTATTCACTGGACAATCTTGTGTTATGGATGTTTTTATTGTTGGGTACTTTAAAGACAAAAGGTCGAATTTCGAACACTGGGAGAACTCTAGTATGTGTAAATATGCTAGATGTGTAACTCCAGTTTAAAGACAACATAAATGTGTATTTTTTCAGATATTTAAAACTTAGCCTTGGTTTAACTCAGTGTACTTTTTTCTCCAAGCTTTATTGCAAAGAAGACTTTAAATGCTGATATGCTGTTGTGTATGCAGTGCATAATATCAATTTTAGCTCTTACTAGTTTTCATAAACTTGTAGAAATTTACTTGACAATTAAGAAAATATCCACAAGCATGTTTGTTGCGTATAAAAATTAATATTTGACGAAGTGGTCCGTGTTATTTTTCAGTTTTTTCGTATACAAAAAACTATTTTGTTTGATTTTTTGTTTTACAAAATATGCTTTTATCTAAGCAAAATTAAACCACAAATATTTTACATACAATAGATAGACAAAACTTGTTGTATACGAACTTCCGACATCTGTCTAAATAAACAAATATTTTTGAGCATTTATTTGATAAAATACCAAGGTACTTATTAGATTTGTTTTATTTTATTTCTTTTTCACAAGAAACATCTGTTAAAGTTAAGAGAGCAAGAGTCGAATTGTACAAAGCCACAATAGAGAAAAATTCAAAAATTTAAATAATGAACATTTACATAAAGTGCAAATTTTGTCTTCGTATATACTTTTTATATATACATACTCGTACATATATATGTAAAATGTTTAGATACATAGATAAACGAATTGTAAATAGATGTATGTATACAAGTATATAACAATAATAATATATTTTTTGTTAATTAATAGAATAAACGCATAAACAAATGCGATGCGTTTAAATAAACAAGAAAGCGAATGAGTTACCGAAGGAGTGAGTGAGTGAGTGAGTGAGTGAGTGAGTGATCAAATTCAATATTGTCTTATGCGGTTAAGCATCTATATCTGTCAACAGACAATATTATAGCCAGCGGGAGCTGTGGGACGTAGACGGAATGCAGCACAGCTGTATCCATCAGATACATCAACATCTATTCAAGATATTTGTTATTGTGGTCGGCACAGTTGGTAGCAAATCCAATCACATCGTTTTGAATTGGATTGTTTTGAACATTTCGTTTGGGCGTTCGTCTGGCCCCAGCTAGTACAATATTTATATGCTAGCCAAACAAAAGCCACAAGTTGTTGACTTTGATAAAATCGTTGAAGCATTATAGAGCTAACAAAGAAAATGAAAAAAAAAGAGGCAAATTATGAATTTAAAATAGCTGAGACGGAGACAAACAAAATTTAACAAGAGCAAAACATTTATTAGTATTGTTGATATTTAACGCGTACATTCTTGATTAAGTTACATTGATTTAGTCGGCAGCCGCCTACTACAAAGTCACGTTCAGAGCTCATGTTCCACATGCTTTATACAATATACAATACAACGAATACGAATTAATGTGGATGTTGTTTATCTACTGCTCCGATTTCAATAGTCTACTTAAGCTGAAATTTGGAAAACTCATAAAGATAAACATATCGTACAATACATCTAAATATAGAACGCGCTTTACATATTATGGAATTAACTGCTGCGGTCTACTTAAGTATCCAACTGTGGCACTTTAGGGAATCTCTTTAAGAATTCGTTACTTTTAGTTTGATAGTACAGATAGATATCGTATCTTTGTAGATACATACTTTGTAAATAATAACGCAGAAAGTTGTGTTTATTTGAGTTTTTAGCACATTTTGGCTAATTTTTTTTTAGCTTTCTGCAAGGTTTTTAAAAATACGTTCCTTGCATTTATTGTTGATGTTTTAATATAACGTATTTTTCGTTTAAATTCGGCTACCTTGTACAATATTTGATTTGCGCTTTTGTTTGTATGGTAAAAAATGTATATTTGTTTTGTTTATCTGTATGGTGTACGAGTAGTATACCGAAATATGCAAAACTGGGCATGCCAAAAAGTTCGTACTTACTATTGTATAAAACTGGAAAATATAATAAAAACAAGAAAAAACGTTAACTTCAGTTCAACCGATGCTCTTAATACCATTCACATGGGGATAGGGTGGGTTTAAATAGGGGCTACCCCAAAAAATGGACGGTATACGCCTACTAGTAGGTGTGTATGAAGCGAATTTCAAGTTGATATTGACGTTTTTCATACATAAAAACCACCAAATCGAATTTCAAGCTGATATTGATTTAGATAAAGAATTTGTTCATAAAAAACACAAAAGTAAGCGGTGGAGCTGCATTCAAAAGTGGGCGGGATACGCCCATTAGTCTATGTATGTTTAACGGCTGTCCATAAAAAGACACCACATCGCATTTCAACACAATATTGACTATAATAAAGATTTTTTTCATACAAAAACAAAAAAGTAGACAGTATGTTTCCGTCTATTAGAAGGTGCCATATAAATTTTTAAGTTGATATTGACTACAATAAAAAAGTTTTATATACAAAAAAGTAAAAGTGATGGGAGGGTTTGTATGGGGGCTACCCCGATCTGCGTATGGTCAAGAGAACCTAAATATCATGTATTAATTCGCCACCACTGATAGTTTCTGAGATCTGTTTTTCGTACTACCAGATAGGCCTGAACATGGCTAAATTAACTCAGCTTCCGATGCTGATCAAGAAATTATATACTTTACAGGGTCCCACAATCATTCTGCATGTCTCATACACTCACATATACCCAAAGGGCCTGTACCCTTTGGGTATATGCAAGTGTATGAAAATATATAAAAAATGTATAAAAATTCCAAAACTTTTCGAAGTAAAGTGCGATAAAAACGATGAAAATGTGCAGCTCATTTAATGAGGTAAAAATATGTTTCGTACGGATTTTGGATTTAGTTCGATGATCCGCTGATTATCTAGATAATATCAAAAGCAATAGCACTGTATCTTGTACAATTGTCGATGTAACTTAAATATCTGGAGCGGTTAATTTTTTTGTGGGCTGACCTCAGAATGTGAATAGAATGCAAAGTTTTCGTATAAGATTGATTGCTGTGGGTGCCAGCAAACACTAATATTGTAAGAAATGAGCTAGCCGAAAGGCTTACCAAGCTAGAGCCGCCAACGCGAATGGTAGTACCGGAGCCATTTTGTGGCACTGGGAGACACAATACACTGGAACTAATCCTCAATGAAAGATATAGGGTACAGAAGCAGAACTGAGCCATAAGCCAAGCAAATATATGCCTAGGGGTTTCAACCCGAACAGAGCGAGAACAATGATCCAACTAGGAAGAAACCAGTTGAGAACATTGACAGGAATACTAACAGGTCACTGCGGACTGAGGAAACATCTGTGTTTGATGGGTGTACATAAGGAAGAGACGCCTCTTCATATCGTTGCAGAATGGCAAGCAATAGTCAGAAGTAGATTTCGAAGGTTGAGCAGCCGCGTTGTCGCCGAACAACTGAAAAAGTTAGATCCTAGGATAATACTAGGCTTTATTCAACATGAAATTAGTTAAAAATTAAATTGAATTTGAACGTTCATAAGCTGTAACTTAGCCATTTTTCATTCGTTCGAAATGGTTTCATTAAAATCATAAATCGAAAAACAAAAATTTACCAAATATCTCAGAAAATTGATGTGATAGAATTTGTAGAAAATTTTTTTCATGTATTAGTACTTAATATCTGCCAAATTTATTTCTCAGTATTGTAAAGGAAAAACCATCGCTGGCCTGTGTTATTTGTGGTGAAAAACTGAATATTCAGTCTTTCAAACTGTGTATACATTGTTTTGTGATGTCCATTACAGTTTGGAAGAATGGCAACGCAACACGAATGCAATTACAAACTGGCGCAAAAGTGCTGCCATGATTTTCACTACACCATCTTAGGGATTCAGAAGCTATTTTGAGGACCCAAAATTTGCTTTATGGAAGTATTCATGTTAACCTAAATACTTTTAATGATTGTCCTTCAAGTCGAAAAAAAAAGTAGTACTGAAGGGAAGTGTACTCTAAACTACTAAATAGTCTGTCAAAATTTGTTGTCAGTGATATAATTGTTTATAATTGTAAAAAGTGTATATAATTGCAAAAAGAACGACACTATTTTAAAACTGAAATAAATGCAAACATACAAGTTCATTTTTGGAACTTCTCTTCTCTTCTATTTTATTTTATTTTTTAAGGTATACGTTTTTTTTTTTTTTATATTATTTGTTTACGCAGTTTGTTGTTTTGTTTATTATTTTGACTGGCAACTAGATGCTAATTGAAAGTCAATAAATATACAAGCAGTTTGGGGGAAAACAGACCAGTAAAATAATTTCTGATATTCGGTTTGTTTGGGACATTTGTATCCATAGTAGTAGTAAAAGTACCCGGTTTTATACAAGAATTAAGTCGTCTGTGCATAGCATTACAAGTTCTATTCTGGAATGGGTTTTTAAATTATCAAATTGTATCATCTGTGTAATCTTCGTGAATAAAACGTAAATATTTTTTCTATCTTCCAATCGAATAGCTGCTAAGTCACAACATCAGTTAGAAGATAACTGTGAGCAATATTGTGAAAAATTTTACGATGTAGATTTTACCTTTGGATAAAATCTACAAGGATAACCAAAAAAAAAAAAAAAAAAAAAAAACAATTCCAGACTGGAAACGGAACATTAAATCGGTTATTGGGGCCATTCCGATCACAATGCTCCAAAATGTCATCAGAATATCAAAGTATTACACGTCTAAATGAAACACTATTTATAATGAAAAATAAAAAAATCAAGTTTATTGAAATTAAAGTCGTCTTCTACTATGAAAAGTAACAAAGCAAATTGGATTTTAATGATAACACCAAGCTACATCAATCTGTCTCCAGCCGATAAGTATTATAAGTATTCAAGTCGATGCCGAAAAAAACTGCTATCTGCAACAAAATTGGTCTTCGGTCAACCATGCAGAAATGACTACAGATAAGCTGCTGAAAAGCTGACGTGAAGTTTTATTTTTATTATATCGTAAACCCCATAAAGTATTCTTGATCAGTTTGATGAGACGAGACGAGACGATCTAGCCATGTCCGTCTGTCTGTCTGTCTGGATGTTGTGCATTTTTTGGGCACCAATTTTTATGCTATCCAGTTGAAAATTAGCACGAACACTTCTTTTTATTGCAGTTTAATATAGTATCAAGATTGACCTGCCACCCCCTCTTTTTGAGGTAGCTCTCATTCAAAGCCACCGCCCAATTTTGACTTTTTGTAAGAAAAACTTCTTTATTGTAGTCAATATCAACTTAATAACTGCCCATGCATAAAGGCCCACCCCATTTTTTTGGGGTAGCCCCCATAATAATACTGCCCAGTTTTGTGTTTTTTGTAAGAAAACTTCTTTATTTAAATCAATATTAGCTTGAAATTCGATTTGGTGAAGTTTAGTGGACAACCGCTTCATATGCATAATAACAATATACATAACTGGTCGTGTCCAGCCCAAACCCAACCCACAGTTCACTTTTATGCATTTGTATGAAAAAAGTAAATATCAACTTGAAATTCATTATGCTGGCATCTTATAGATGGTCGCTTTATACACATCTACTACTGGGCGTGTACAGTCCACTTTTTGGGGTGACCCTTATTTGAAGTAAACATTTTCTTTTTTTTTTTTCGATTTAATTATTTTGTGTAAATATTTGTGTTGTTGTATTTTCTTTTTTTACAATTTGTTTAATTTTATTTTCCATTCATTTTTCATTTTTATTTCCAGAAAAACTGAAGAAACACACACATATAACGAAGTTGAGTAGGTACACTCTTATTGGATGACAATTTAATTATTTAACGAAGTTTAACTAAAGTGTGCAAACACCATTCAAAAGAAGAAAAAAAGACAAAAAATTTGCTAAAATTTTTTGTTTTAAATACAAATGAAAACCAACAACAACAACGAGCAGAAGGAGACAACTACAACAACAACAAAAACTATTGACCAAATCAAAGAACAACAAAAACATTATTATAACAACATAAAGCGTAATATTTATACATATAAACGTTTAAACCACAATCCGAGACTTACAATTCGATTATCAAATATAAAATTGAAGATTTCACGTACCAAAAAAAGTTGTAGTCAACGTCAACTCTGTCTCCAATTATCAATTTTTACGGTCTGTAAAAATACTAATTACTGAAAATTAACGTAAAGAAGTATAAAATTAAAAGCAAAAAAAAAAAAAAAATTTAAAAAAATTTTTTAGTCCAGCTATAAAGAAAAAAAAAGCTACACATTTGCTGCAGCAAAAAATTGAAGGCAGCCGTAAAATCAAGCAACGACTGCATCGAAACGAATCATATCAAAACGAATCAAGTTGCACTGAAACGCATCGAAACATATCGATTGGAGCTTTAAGTAAAGGCAATTGTGCCAACTTAAAGAAAACTAGATCCGACCAAGACTGTTTCAGATACTCAGCCCAGTGAAGTCAGATATGCGCGATTTGCTTTAGAAGACGTTTATAGCTCTCTATATAGCTCTCTCTCTCTCTTTCTCTCTAGCTGTCGATCTGTGTATCTTACACATTCACAGATACTGCGCGAACTGGGTTTAATTGACCTCAAAGCGGCAGCAGCATTCAATTCAACAGCAGTCGAAGCGTATCAGAAAGATATCAAGGAAAGGAGCGCAAAAAAAAGAAGAAGAAAAAATAATAATAATAAAGTCTGAAATCTAAACAAAACCAAGTAAAAAGTCTTGCAACTCAAGTCAAAACAACAACCATAAAACAGCGCTCTGATTTTAACTTGTTGCAACATTGTCAGCGACTTGATTCACCCGCTGCACAGCTGGTCGGGCCAACCAATCAACCGACCAAAAAAGAGAAAAAAGAGAGATTTCATATTTATTTGGCTTGGACGACTTTTGACGCGACTGAAAACTGGTAGTTTAGGTGTTCTAAGTTGTTTTATTTTAACCGGGTTTTAAAGCAAAAGTTACAATAACAACAACGCCAACAGCAGCGAACGCATCAAATGTTCTCGGCAGTGGATTACTACTCCGATATGGGACAAATCTCTCAAGATGTAAGTGTGGTTTATTATATATCTTTTTGATTATAATTTACGATTCTATAGATATGTACATTATCATAATTTTCGTTGCACAAAATATGAGTTCAGGTTGTTTCATGTGTACCTACATATATACGGGCATATCGAGTCTAATTAATTGTATGAATCTTTTAAGTATTCCATTTTATATAGTTATATTTCTTAAAAGTTTATGATCGCATAACAAACCATCGTGCTCAGATTGCATATACACATAATAGATTTGAGCTTTAGTTGATGCCTTGACACATTTTCATGTAATTTGCTTGTAAAATGTTTTTAGTGGCATTTAAAAATGCATTTACCATGAGACGAAACTAATAAAGCGAAACAGGAACAAGAAAATATTAATTTCAGCAAAACTGAGCATTAGGTGCTCTTCAGAAGGCATTTCTGTAGATAGTATGGAATATATCGATATACTATTTATATATATTTATTTATATTGTAAAACAAATATATTGTCCAGATTTGACGATTAAACTCTTGTAATATAGGTTTTTCCCCTATACTGGTTAATACGGAACACTTTTTGAAAATGGGTAGTACAATGTGTAATATTGTAATTGACAAAAATCTGTTTACTTAATACACTCTAGAAGAAAATTTTAGATATGAAAAAATGATCAGCTGTATTCCGATATTCACTTACTTTTTATACCATTCACACATACGAGTAGTATCAACTGGTATTATCAGTTTGTCTGAAAGTTTGCAACGCATTAAAGGAGGTATCATAGACCCCATAAAGTATATCTATTCTGAATCAGCTCAGACGAGTCGATCTAGCCTTGTCCGTCTGTGTGTGTGTTTTTTTTTTACTGCGGAAAAACGGTTGCGGGCTATAAAATTTTAAGTATGGTACCTGGAAAGTCTATACTACCAGTTTAGTTTAGTATTTTCTAGCCAGAGAATTTTTACATCCGACAGAATGTTTATATGTTTATACTTCGGTTGATCCCTAGGACTCTTTCAACAAACTTTCAGACAAACTGACAATACCCTTCTCACACTTTGTGCCCTTGACACACGAGAGAACTTTAACATCGATTGAGCCGAAGCTAGTATTGTATTTTTGACAGCCATTGAGTACGGACAAAAGTATACTTTCACTAGAGACCTCGAACACTAATACATAGAAACGAAGCGATCAACCTTAAATATTAAGACTCTTTTATCACATTTTTATATAGAGTATATTAAATTAGCATACCCCGTTATAAGTGAAAACCGTGTTATTTTGGAAAATTATAATCGGTTCACAGTTATCAGTTTTTTTCAAATTCACTATTTCGGTTACAGGCTAAAAATTGTATCGGTTAACGGTAACAATTACGATGTCATTCGCTGGATATTGTTGTTAATTAAGCTACGACCACTTTAAGATACAGAAAACCATAGAAAACTATGATCTAAATAAGGACCTACATATATGATAAGTTCATGGTACCTCGAAGTTGAGTATAAAAATTTAATTGTAAAAATAAATCTTTACTCAAGTGAAGTACAAAAGTCTCAGAATATAAAATAAGTACAATACTTTTTGACTTAGTAAGTAGAAAATTCTTAAATCATTCTCTGAGATGAAAAAAAATGAGAGTAAAATCAAATTACTCTCTCTCTCTCTCTCTCATCTGTCTCCCAACTGCTCCAATTTCTTCGCACCGACAGTAAATGGAGAAAATAAGCTCAGTAGAGGGCCGAATTTATAAATTTCAGCTCCGTTCTTGAACCAAGAATTTGTACTTCGTTTAAGAAAATCCGTACTCACCATACTATGGATCATTTCAAGTACGAACATTATTTTTCAGTGTACCGTATTGTGCTATAAAAAAATATTGAATTGGAAAATATATATGTACATACATATTGGAAATAAATATTGAATTGGAAATTTACTTAACTTAAAGCAAATAAGTAGCCAATACAATATAGTCCACTTGAGGTTTTCGTCTTACTGCGATACTTATTTGTATCAGAATTTATAAATTGTAAATAATAATTTTTAAAAGCTAGCACTTTATGTTATAAATATACATTTTAACACTCAATAATAGATGATGGACAATAGCCATTTCTAGCAAATATAAATATATTCAATAAACAAGCAAACAAAAGCAATTCTACTATTAAGCAAGAGTGAGCGGACGAATGCGTCAAAGCCTTACTTATTTTACAATATAGTATATTATAAAATGTATATTGTACAATATAATGTAAGAATTCATACTTCATAAATACATACATACATATGTATAACGTTTTTGTTCAGCAAATAAAAGCAACAGCACAATGTGCACGGGAAACAAATTGCGTTGCTAAGTGATTGAAGTGACTATATTTTGCATTTTTCACTCAAATAGTTTTATTTTTCAATTTTATGCTATCCAATGCAAATATGAGAAAAAAATAAAAAAATAAAATAAAATAGTACAATAGAATAATCTGAAATTTTTTCTTTCTGCACTGATTTTATTTCCACACATATGTATGCATATACACTTTTATAGATATAGTGATGTTCATTTAAGGACGTACGCAAACAAAATTAATGAAATGGTGTGATAATAGCCATAATAGCCCTTTAAAGTAAAACACTATGCAACAACAAATATAATCTCGAGCTAACACTTTTTTTATTGTTTAATTGAGGATTTGAAGATGGCGGTTTTTGAATTACTTGAAAGATTCTTATCAAAAGTCGTATTATATGCTAAGTTATTTGAACCAATATATTGGCTCTTAGAATATTAACACTTAGTACAATATGGGATCATAAAAATGCTTGTAAAATTGCATATAAAGTGTTTATACTCGTACAGACTTTTCTATTCTTTCGATAGTGATTTTGACTGAATTCGGTGAATAAACTCAAAAACAAAATATATCGGTAAATTCGGTGGAACTTCAACTTTGCTAAACTTCACACGAAGTTTCAAATCGTAAACATAGATAGTGTATAGATTTGTATAGGGATAAGCCCATAAATATAAATGTGAAGTGTACCTTTAAAGATCAAATTTCAAGATGATATTGACTGTATTAAAAACTTTTTTATACAAAAAGCTTAAAGTGGGTGGTGGGTGGGTTTCTATGACGTTTATCTCTAAGAATGGAATCTCTATCGAATTTCACTAAGTCTATGTTTGACAGCTGCTTATTAACGACGCGAAAAGTTTGTACGGTGATTTTCAACATGGAAAAAAAAAATTGAACATAGAGTTTGCTTGAAATTTTGTGTTTCCAATGGAACAAGGGTAACGGAATCATTCAAAATGTTACAAAAGTGTTATGAGTAGGCATAAAGCATTCAGTTAGGGTCGTGAAATCGTAGGAAACTTGCCGCATGCAAGTCGTCCATCTACCTCTGTTAACTGAAAAAGTGATGGAAATAGAAAGATAGCAGAGACACTCAACATTTCTTGTGTATTGACTCAACCGATCTTTTTTTTGGTTGATGTTTTTGGGTATGAAACGCGTCGCCGCCAGACTCGTACCAAAAGACCTGAATTTTTTGCAATTTTTAAACATTCATTCATTTATTACAGATTTGACACCCTGTGCTTTTTTCAACCAAACAGAGCAAATTAAGAAGAGCTTTTATACTTACTAATAAGTTTATCGATCGACAAAAGCAACCGGAATCTAAGCTTTTGCGCCTGTGGCACATACTCAATTCGGCAGCGCTTTCGATTTTATACAGCCATTAAGGCAACATTAGCTTGAGCTCTTTAAGACAGAAGTCGGAAGAAGTGGAAAGACAAAAAAGTTAAAAGATTGATTCGTCTCGTTGCAGAAGAAGGTCTATGAGGATAAAGGGTATCCGGCGAACTATTATATATACAAGTAGTTGTTAAAATATTGGCACCAATTATGTTCCGCTAAGTTGTGTTACGTTAAATATTATACAAGCTAAACGCTGCCTTGAAGAACCCTTTGACCTTCTTACCTGTGAATATTTGTGTGTTGAACGTACGTAAACCAGCCTATCTTTTTGCTTGTTCTTTCATTTGTAGTTGAAACTGAGGATGCGTTTTGAAAGGAAGGTTTAAAAGATTTCGTGCATTAGATTTACCATGTCTTTTAAATCTTCTTTATTCATTAGAATGTGTGTTAAATATATTTAGTAAATTAAATGTGTATGTGTTTGGTCTTAATGTTGTGTAAGTATCCCGTTATTTTAGTTTACACTATAACATTTGATTATTGTATTTAATAACAGATTGCAAAAACAAATGTTTTCTTTTTTTTTTTGTGAGAAATATGCAATATTTGTATAACTATTTCTTTGATAGTCAATAACATAGTCAACACATTCTTGGTCAAGCGAGTGTTACACAGCACTCTTGAGAAAAAATATGTAAAAAGTAATTGTGAATTATTAAGTTATACCAATACCTTGCATTCGCGGTCATTTTGATAAATGTTCATCTTATATTTCCATAGCAACTTTCAATAAAATACTTCAAAAATTTATGTAAGAAATGCTCTACCAAATTTACAAACAGTCGGACAGATAGAATGACATATCTAAATCGATAAGTTTTGTCGTGCTGATCACGAAATTTAGCTGGCCACGTTATTTTGTAAAAAACGTTTGGTTTCTCTGGCTTTATGGGATGGTGCCGATTCTTCTTGAAACATCCACGTTCTCACGTAAATGACGTAGTTCAATAACAGTGTCTGGTTGCAATTTTCCAGCCAAATACAAAGCAATAACACTGTTGCGTTTGAATTGCATTTCGATAACAAAACATAGCAAACTGACGCTTGGCAAAACAAGAGCGAGCTGTCATTAGCCGTTTGATTGCTACTGCAGCGTAAAGTTTGTAACACTTCGAGTGTCGACCCCTATATATAAGTATATTATATGTATGCATTCTTGTTGCACGTTTGTATTTCAATTTAATAGTAATTTTTGCAGTTTTTGTTTCAAGTACTTAAATCAGTCTTGCGTCTCTATTCCTCTATACGACTGCCGTATATTGAATGCTCTTGTTGTAAATCGTAAAAACAGAAATATGTATGTATATATTTAAATAACGAACTGAATAACAATAATAGCAAAAACAGACTACAAGTATGTCGACGGCATATCTGTTTTTAGCCATTTAGTTTCATTATTTTGTGAATTCAACTTAGTAAATAAAACTAATTTGTGATTTAAGAGAAAAAATAAATAAAATGAAACTACACAGTATAGTATAATAAAATACCAGAAAAACAACGTCACATTGGTAAAATTGACGAAAGTCGCAGATTTCAAACAATCAATGTGTCAACACTTTTTGGGAAACTAATTTAAGAATATTTTTGCACACCATATAAATAATATTACCAATAAAATATACAAATATACTAGAGTACAACTCTGTTGATTTTACTCGTTTCTACGCAACGATTTAAATATTTGTACAATAGAAATAGCATATATTTTTAAAAATGTTGGTTTGTACGTTTGCAAGGGCATTTTTTATGTTGAATAAAAAACATTCTATTTTATTCGATCCAAAACCAATAGCAAAATATAAGCAATCATTTCTTGTATCATTAATAGTTCTTTGTCAACTTTAGCTTAAACACAGTGCCACATTTCACTCGTCCGTCGATGAATTTGTCCGAGCTTCTCGAGGCTGTCTAAAATCTTT
>JAWNNQ010000588.1:652500-950000 GCA_035044765.1 Leucophenga montana | reverse complement strand
TGCTTGTTGATTTTGCAATGAGTTGCTTTATTCACATTCTCTACTTAGTGTTATTAGCTTAATAAAGTTAATCAATGTAGCCATGTCCGCCAAAACATAAAACACCAAACTTTTAATGTAGATTAACCCTTCATTGAAAGCTTTAGAAAAAAAAGTCAGATTAATTGGCATTTAAATTTCTGAAAATATTGTAATGGAGGCATTTACATACATATATAATTCTATGGACACACTCGGCGCATGTGTATTTAATAGATTTTCGGATAATCTCGAGTTTAGCAATTTTACTTTTGAGTTAGATATTTGTAATGGAGGTGGAGGTACTCTATTGATCAACACTTAAACGAGTATATGCCTATTGAATTTTCTTACATATGAAAAGTACATAGTATACATGTATTTTATGTATGGTTCTGTTTCAACTACGATAAACAAAAATTAATATTTCATTTTATTTTAAAAAAAAAATTTTTTTTTCAGTAAGCTTAATGAACACATAAAAAACTTTAACATTAAAAAGTTCCGAAGTTGTCGTTGTTGATGATGTTATTGTTGTTGCTTTTGTTTTTGTTGTTGTATAAATTAAATTAATTATGCCGCCGCACATTCGATGTGAGCTATTTACTTAATTTTAAGCTCGACAATGTTTCAGATACATTCAATTCAGAATTGCAAATAGGAAAAACTGCGTTGTAAGTATCTTGTTGTCATTAGTTTTGTTATTATTGTTATTGTTGTTGTTGTTGTTGTTGTTGTTGTTGTTGCTGTTGTTATGGAAAATATAAAAGGCCTTGCGGTATGTGATGCTGTATTTTTCTCATTTCAAACTTGTTATTGCGCTTTCGCTGCCAAGCAGTTTTCAATTTTATATGCGACAAATTTACTTGTAACTATTTTTTATCATTTTCATGTTATTGCTACTTAATATCGAACATATCGATGTGAGCAGGGTATATTCTATTTATAAATTTTAAGTACCATAGACAAATCGCTAGACCGTTCGCACACTGATTAAACAATTGGATATACGTAGCGGTAGCAAAAGATTGCTCAGTCTGGATTTTCTTAAATGAAGAACAAAATGCTTAGTTCCAGAACGGTTGTTTCAATTCTCGAAATTCTTCACTTTAATTCTCTTTAAGCTCGAGTTAGTTTGATATTAAGCCAAAAATGTGATTGACTTGAGTACAAAATCGACGTTATTTTATTGTTATATTTTGTGGTTCTACTGTTTTTTTTTCTTTTATGTTATTTGTTGTACTTTTCGCACAGATTGTGATTAGTAATATAATTTAGTCACAATATTTGCAAAGCCTTAAATGTAGCATCGAAGACCCCAGAAAGTACATATGTATATTCGTAATCAGCATGACGAGTCGATCTAGCCATGTCCGTCTGTCTGTCTGTCTGTCTGTCTGTCTGTCTGTCGTGATTTCGAATATAGCTCCTACTTATTTTTTATCATATTTTATGTTATTGCTACTTATTAGGTTCATAGTTCTTTTTTTTTTATTTAATTTTATCGTTTTTATATACATTTGAATTAAATTATGTTATGTTTATCGCATTCTGCTTTAAACTATGCTCAGTCACGAATCGCAAGACTCAAAGTGGCACAAAGCAACTCAAACCGACTTCCTCTGATACAAACTCGAAAGATATTCACTCCTTAAACATATTGACCTTTTCTTCTTGTTCACACGTAGAGTGAATAGTATACTAATCTTGTCACGGAGTTTGTAACGCATTGAAGGAAGCATTCGGAGACACCAGAAAAAATACATATTCTTGATCGGCTAGACTAGACGAAACGAACTAGTCGCTCTGTCCTTCGGTCTGTATGTCCGTCCATCAAAATTATTCACTAAGTTTTTAAGATATCAGACTGAAATCGAGTATGGAGATTTCTAGCCTGAACATATATCACAGTTATAATGCCACGCCAATTTTAGGTGTAGCCACCGGACAAACCCACATCCCAATTTTCGGATTTTGTACGAACTACTTTTTCAGTATAGAAAATATTAACTTGAAATTTCATATTGTGGTGTCTATTTTCTATTTCACATGGTTATGAGCTTACTTAATTAAAAAAGGATTGAATGCGTGTGTACAGTATTGATGCTTCGGTTCTATCGAAGTTCATATTTTCTCTTGATTCTGCTAGTATTTCTTTTATAAATATTTTTTGTTTATGAATTTATAGGTCTATGAATCGCTTCGTTTTCTTGTTTATAATAAATTTGTTCGCTCGCTATTTGTGTTCTAGTTTTGTTTTGTTCGCGCCTTTCGTGAATTTTGCGCGGGAAGCTGTTTGTCATATTAATTATTCTCATGTTTTGTTTTGGATATGTCTAGAAACCAACTTATGTAAAATTATACGAAGTGCTCACGTAGCATAATAAAAAAAAATATAAAATAAAAAATAAAAAAAAAAAACTGCCATACAAAGCCCTTGAGCCCTTTCAGCTTTGATTTTTCCCTTGGACAATGCATTCAAGTTTTATGTTTCGTGAATAATTTTGTAAAATATTTATGACTGCTCACGCACTATGCATGAATTATGAGAATACCATACCATATCATACCATACCATACCATACCAAATATGTATTACATCATTTTTAAAAATTTCCAGCTAAAAAAAGTACCTATACAATTTTTGTACGATATTTTCAGCAACAGTGCTGAAATATGTATTAAAAAATATAAAATATATACTAAAGGCAGGTTCACACGGTGCCAGATATCTGGCAAGTTTAACAATTTTCGTTGAGTTTGCTGTCACTTTTAGTTAAAATTTGTAGACACTATATGCAATGCAATGCGATGAAGATTTCAGATACATAATATATACATACGACCGTCTGAATATAGCTTAATAGATATTTATTTGAATGACATGCGCATGTAATACTACAATCATGTTCATAGGCAAATTAAATTAGATTAGATTAGATATTATATTTGGAATGCCAGTTACAATTGAATTTCAACAGCACACACAGAGAATTAAATCAATTAACACTTAACTCGCAAAATTTATTGTGCGAAATAGAATTTTAATTTTAGATATTTTCATATGTAAATCAAAATTTATATATATATATATATCTATGCATGCAACAAATTAGCAAAGTTTGATTCAATTTACGCTTTGTTGGACACTGCTTATTTTTGTTTCTTTGTGGCATATGTATATCGTTTCTGACAACAGACAACAACAAACAATTTAAAAATTAGACTTGTAGTTGACGTTTAAGCACAGCTCGACGAATCGAAGTACTTATGTATAGACAGAATTTACTTTCTATACTTTCTATACAGCAAAGTTGGCGCAGTGGTCATACACATTCTTCTCCAGCAGATACTTCAGCATCATATATGTCGTGCTCCAACGAGTAGAACAAACAATTGGTATCTTCGTTAACTTCTTATGTAGCATTAGGTAGCTTATGGATGAAGTGCTTTTTGCTTTTATGGTATCAGCTATTTGCCTTTAAACATAACAATGCATCAAAAAAAGTAAAAAGGGGGGAACCGAAACTATACCGATATAAATGTTTTGGTTCCGGTACGGTTTTCTGATTTTGTTTTATTTCGGTAAAAGGTTCCGTTTAAAAAAAAAAAAAAAAAATTATAATATCGGTTCCGGTTTCGTTTGTTAATTTGAATCGGTTAATTTCGGTTCCGGTTTTATTCCCTGCTTTCATACACATCATATAAATTTGAATTTACATCAAAAATTATAAGAGTACTACACTAAGTGTCTAAATACAATATTGCTTTCACATTCAGTAATAAATATTACGATATTGTAGTAGCCTGTGCAAAGTACGAGTATCTACACATTTTGTAAGCATCTTAGTTAAATATTTAGTAATAAGCATAAATCATACATGCTGAACTGTGAATGTTTCTAAATATACTTAGTACTTTGTGCATTTTATGTCTTTGTCTTCAAAATTTCCTAATTAATACAAATAAAAAAGCTAGTAAGCAAAGCTGCTCATTAAATTCACGTGGATAATGTTGTCAATGTCGTCGTCTTCAGTTGTTGCTATACAACAAATGAATAAATGAATTCAAATTAATAGTTCTGAATGTGACACTGAGCAGACTGAACAAAGTAACAGCATAGATACATACCTAGTACATATGCTTTATTTACACTTGCTGTGCATTGTATCTATTTATGTATCTTATAGAAGCAGCGATGCATGTTGCAAGTGACATAAAGTACGTGGAACAACCACGCTCAAGCTAATGTTTACAGTATACATATATCGTGCAGTATTTATATATAATCTTATATGTACTGGTATATACATACATGCAAATATTGTATTTATATGTCGACAAACAAAATGCTCAAATAACAACAGGTTTTCTACGAGATGTGGGAGTCAAGTTGCGCAATTAATTTCACATTTGCTTCATTTCGTTCAGCAACGAAAATAATCTTACGGAAATAATTCACTTGCCACAACAAAACTGGATTAGTTGTAAATAAAAGGTCAAGTTATACAATATTAGCTCAAATTAGCGCTTAAATATTATTATTACAATTAAATTGAACAGAAAACATTGGCTGTGTCATTAACCGTGTGCAATTTATGTTTAATATTCGTTCGTTTTCATTTGCACTTCAAAGCCAAATTGTGTACTCGTATACAAACAAAACAAAAATAAAGTAGAAAAATGAAATAGTCGTGCAAATTGTTTGTCATTTTAGTTAAATGCTCGTTGAGACTGGCGCCACTTAAGTGGTCCAAATAAACAATGTGAATAAATGGCAGCATTTTACAAAATTATAAATAAAAAAATTAGCTATTTAAACCTTTGTTTTGATTTTGATTTTTATTATTTATTTGTTTCTTTTTATTCATTTGGTTTTTTGTTTTTTTGTTTTTCATTATCTTTAAGAAACAAAAATAATAGATGAAATCACTTATCTTGTTTGTCATTTTATTTTTTGGTACATCTTTAATATTTATAAATATACCCTTTTTTTTTGGTACATCTTTAATATTTATAAATCTGGCCTAAACTAAAGGAATACTGCATATAAAATTCAATGAGACAGATTTTGTTTTTACCAATAAATGAATAAATGAAATTATGAAGAACACATATTGTGTGTGGTTTTTTACCCTTCAGATGAGAAGGTATGAAAAGGTTATTATCAGTTTGCCTAGAAGTTTGTAACGGATAAAAGATACAAGTACATTCTTTATCAGCTCGATGAGACGAGTCGATCTAGTCATATGCGTATATGTGTACGTTCATATATCTGTCTGTCTTCAGTATAAAACAACAGTTCTCGCCTGTTGGTGCGACGTCCACAATAAAACTATATGTCTCATATATACATGTTTCAAGGACGTACAGCAGTAACAAAGTTTATTTTCTTTATGATTTGTTTTATATTTATAAAATTTTTTGTACAGGGTGGCCCGAATGAACTGCAACTTTTGAGATGCTGTTTTTTTTTTTTTTTTTTTACTTATTTAAAGTTGAGCTTTATTGAACTAAAGTAAAAAGCAATGAATTCGTTTAATTCGAAATCTGGCGTTTTTGCAATGTATTATCGTTGTAACGTGTCATGGTTCGAGATACGAAAAATGTGTTCAGTTTCAAGTGTTGCAGCTCACATATAATACACAAGTGGCTATTGTACTTTTTTTGGTTTGAATACCATCACGGATAAAAATCGTTGCACACACTTGAGGAACAAAATCTTCTGGTAGCTTGTGAGAATTTAATATAACTGTCATTAGGCTAGATTTGGGCCTCCTGTCACCTGTGGTTAACAAGTTACAGCGGTCTGAAAATGGTTGCAGGTCATCCGGGCCACAGTGTAACATATTTAATTTTAAAATGCCTAGCATAAGCATCAGAATTGCTGAATTTTTAAATGATTGTTTTTTTTATCAAAGGGAAGACAAGAGCAAGTAGATAAACCTTTTTCAAGAACGCTAAATTCAAAAGACCTTCACCGTTTTTCAAAAATATAGAACATTTTTGTAATAAATGTGCATAGGTCAAAATCCCATAGGGAAATTGTTCAGTGGCCTAAGCAATGAGGAGTTGTTTTTTTTTTTTTTTTTAATTGAATTAATGAAGAACAGAAAAAAGAATCAATCGACTTCGAGATATATCTCGGCGGAGGAGTATCCGAATAAGCATATTGAAGAGCGTTATCAAATACTAAATTAATAAGGTTTAATAAAATAAGGTTTTCAAAACAAAAAGAAAATAAATAAAACGAGATAAATGAACAAATAGAACGATATTGACCATTATCTGAGCCAACTTGAACAAATCGAGCCATAACCTGGTTGCGAATTACAAATATCTACGTGTAGATTTTGCCATGAATCAACGATGGTATCCGAGCAAACATGGTTCGTCTTTGCATGATGACGACCCAAAGCGTAGCCAAAGTAGGAAATAATCTTCTAAAGCTCCGAACTCTTTGAGGCCAAGAGAGATTTCAGGCAGGGTGATGCTTTATCGTAGGACTTTCTTAATATATTGTTGGACTACATCCTACACCATTGCCCATACGTAGAACGGTCGGGCACGATCTGCCATAAAGTGCTGCAACTCGCATATGATGATGATACACCAACGAACGGCGAGTGAGCAGAAGATTGAGAAACAGTCACGTCTAATGGGCCTAGCGGTAAACGAGGACAAACGATGTATTTGGTGTCCACTCGCAGACCATCAGCGCGTCTTGGACGGTCTGTGAGTATGAAGAATTTCAACTTAAATGTTGTAAAAAAAAACTTTGTCTTACCAGCGACAACAACGTCAGCCTAGAGATCAGACTATAATCCCGGTCCTGCTGTATTGCGTTCGAAAGAAAGATTTTTCGTAGGATTTTTAGTACCATTAGAGTTGGCGTCGACTTTAGGACCCGTATGACCCACGAGCTATATGATTTGTAAAATGAGTTTGACATAGTCCAGCGCATTTAATTCCAGCGCCTGCATCTCGTCCGGATAAATCCCGAAACTTCAGCACTAAAGGCTTACGACGGAAACCTGAACTTGATTGGTGGACGGTGTCAGAGAAGACGTCCAAGCTTAAGATGACAGAATCGGGTCTATGTTGATCTGAGGAAGCTACGGATTACTATGGACTGTATATATGTTTTACAAAACGATTTAATATTTCCTATGAATAGTATTAGAACTTCGGTTCAACCGATGTTAACGTTTTTTCTTGTTTACACTTAAACTGAACGTGTTAGGAAATGAGTAGGTAAAATTTTATTAAGTTGACAAGCAACTTAACTGTTTAGACTTGAAGATTTGTTGTTTAAGGTGTGTCTAAAAATACAATACACTTACATTTTATACTCGTATAAGTTGCGTCAACGAAAACAAAACTGTTAATTCGATTTAGCCAAATCAGCATGTATGTATGTGGTCTATACAGATACAGATACAGATACACAAACTCAAATATGCGTATGATCAGATAGATTTTTTCGCACGATTTTTTTTTTGTTTGTTTCATTTTTACACGCTCGTTTTTCTTCTACTGTAGTAGTTGTTTGTGCGATTTTATCAATTTGACTTATTTGGTCATAAATTTGTTGTTGGGAGTTTCATTTTTATTGTTTTGTTGTTGACAACTGTTTAAAGCAATATTTAAATTTTAGATACAAATTTATCATAAATCACACTGATTAATCGAATATCATGTTCGCTTTGCACCCCCAGAATACCGCACATAATTTATCATCATTAATTTGTTTTATTTTTTTGTTTTTTATTTTTGTTCAAACTTAATTAATTATTGGAAAGTTGCGCTTGCGCTGTTTTTAGTTGTCAGTTAGTTGATTCGCTAACTACTTGTTAAATAGTATTTAAGTTGACTTTTTTGTTAATTTTGAAAAATGAATTGAGATGTTTTGTGACAGCTCGAAATTTGTCAAAATTAAATATTTTTTAGTACACATTTGGAGGTCAGTTTTTCATATGAGTTAGAATAAAGTGGAATATTAAAATAAAAATAAAAAAAATTGTGCACTTCCTCAAAATCGAAATTGACAAAACAAATAAATTTATTGCCATTAAAAAAATATTTGGCGTTAAATGAAACTAAAGTAAAATATACTCGTTTAATTGTAAACACGCAGTTCTGCATGCAAATGTAAAATTGTTGATAGAATTTTATAATTTTTGAAAAAAAAAAAACATTAGGCTACACCGAAACTTATATACTCTTCATGCTTGAAGAAGTATGATGGAAAAAAAAGATTAGTAAAAATGAAATATAAAAATAGTAAAAACAAGTGCATAAGTTTGGCAACAGGCAGAAAAATTCGTGGTATACTTCATAAAGTTTATATATTCTTGATCAGCATTGAAAACTGAGTTGACAGATCTCATGAACTACAACAGCTATAGACTTAAAACTTGGACTGTTAGATTCTTCTTGACCATATCCATATTTGTTATATTAAATACTAGTTAATAACTGGCGCGTTGCTGCCCTTCTCCCTGCCCCACATCTCCACTTCGCCCTTCTTCATGACCCCTCGGGCAATAAAATTGTTCATACAAAAATATTAAAATCGCGATTAAAAAATAGGGGTGCAAAATACTTAACGACCTATTCTCATATGTATATATTGTAAACATAATTGTTAGTATATAGGGTCATATATTGTATTAGGGTTAAACATGAATATTTTATTAGGGTTAATATACCCGATAAGATGGTAACCGTTCAGAACGGGTATTCTAGGTATTGGCTAATGAAGAAAGAACGAACAGAATCATCACGCACACATGACCATTTAAGGCAAACACATGAACGCTAGACAATTTTGTAGCCATCAGCTTTTTGTCGTCTATTCAGAGCAACAGATGTGGTTAAAATGTTTGCGCTGTGATTGTTTTAAATTAATTAAATAAATGCGTTAATCTTCATAATAATTATAATCTATGTGTTATTCTGATATATGAGCTATATTATTGTAAAATTTTATTAAAATCCTTTCAGTAGTTTTTGCGTGATAGAGTAACAAACATTCACACATACACACATCCATACAAACTCTCGCGTTTATAATATTAAGTAGGATGAAGAATATTGGTGTCGAGTTTATGTTCAGGTTATTGATATTTTGTAAAATATCTATATCTGTCATATGATTGGCAATGTTGATATGTGGGTCTTTTGATATTTCTTAAAATATCAATTGGTAAATATTTAAGGGTATCGATATCGTAGATATAGTCGATCATATTAAAGGTCGCTAAATATTAGACTAGGCAAACCGAAATCATTTTTATATTAAGACACTTAATGCATTGTATGCTTTTTAGTCCTTTTTAAGAGTAGAACATTTTTCACATAAGAAGTTTATGCTATATACAGAGGTCGGCGCTCTAAGTGTTACCAATTAAAAATGCTATAATTTTGTCAATTATTACTTTTTTTTATTTAAAAATAATGTAAAAACATTTCAAATTCTAAGAAAAATATGTTATTGTTCGATGTAGCCACCTTTAGCGCGGATAATAGCATCGAGTTTTTTCGGGGCAGGCTTCACACGCTGCACGTATATGGTACGATGGTAATTTGTCCCATTCTCGGCGAAAAGCAGTCTTTAAGGTGTTAACCGTCTCATATTTTTTAGTTGATACTTTTTCCTCCAGAATGGACCATATGGAATCCATTGAATATAAGTCTGGGGAATATGGTGTCCGTTGCTGTGAAGCAATGACAAGTTGATAAGTTTTTTAACTGCGACGTAAAACGATATGGTTCCGTAAGCTTGTAAACAACATAACTGACTGACGCTAGACAAAAAAAAAACGAGCGCACTGTCATTAGCCGTTTGTTTGCTGCAACAGCGTGAAGTTATTAACCCAACCCCTGTACTAATCTAATGCAGTAAACAATTACTACTGTAAATATTATTGTATGACAAAATAAACCAAATAGCATAGAATTCTAGACTGTATAGGACCCTTAACCATGTCTAACCAGACAATTGGTTTATTTATCAATGTTTTCAATAATTTTTTGGCTAAGTTTATTTATGCGAAACATGCTTTTGAAACTCGATTCGTGAGATAGTCAATAGACATTGATTGGCAGCTGTCTGCCTACCTAACTATCTATATATCTATCTATCCATCCATACATACATTTATACAACAGCCTGTTTGCCTAACTATTTGTCTGTCTATATGACCATCTCGTATCTATATTTACGTGTGCCTGATAGACAAGTTTGTCCCAGTGTTTTGTTTATGTTGCAAAATGTTTTGTTTCAACTTCTACTTGTGAACCGCAAACAACCATCTCAGTTTGCCTGCCATTTATTTGGTGTTGGCCAATTTTAAAGCGTTTCATTGCATTTGGCACGTGATCAATTTTACTAATTGTTGTCACTCCATACTGTTGCTCTTGTTGACCAGGGGTGGCGTTTGGTTTCGTATATGCATTCAATTTAAGCTTGTTTGTTTGTTCGTTTTTCGCAGCCATTCCCCTTTACTCTCACATCATGATACAATAATTTCGGTCACAAAGCGCACAAATCACGCGGCAGGCAGTCCATAATGAGTTGATCAGGTTTATTGTTTCGTATTTTTATGGGAAATTGTCGCATTGAGTGTCATAATGAAACCTGTCAGCGAGTTTTCATATTTGGCAGTTTGAGTTTATTTTCTTTCTTATTGTTTAAGCAACTAAGTAAAATTTACTTATAGTTTTGACATTTATTATACATTTATGTATTGTATATAAATAGTATGTACATGGTTTTTTTCTTTTAGAGGTTCCATTTTCCGACATGGAATAAACTGTCATAAATTGGTGAAATCTGGCAACTGTATTGTCATTTCTGCTAAGTTTGGTTAGCGATTTTATCATGAATAGACTAACACACTTGTACATTGTGCAAATTTAAAATCGTGGTTCAGTTCGGGAATGTTACCGTGCGCTACGTCCATTTAACTGTCGACATAATCCTCCAACCAAGTGCTTAATGTGATTAACCATGGTTTCGCACCACGTATACTCTAAATGATAATACGCAACTGCAAAGACGTCGCATCTAAGAAAAAATTGCTGCTGCAGAACGTAGTAGTATTGAGGAAGACCCAAATAAGTTTATCCGCCATCGCGCGCAGTAATTAGCGCTGTGTGCATCTACTTTATAGAAAATTTGACGTGAAGATCTCGGGCTATGATACAGCTGGTGCAAGAATTACAGTCGAATGACCATTGTTTGCGCCATACGTTCGAATAATTTGCTGAAAATCAACTGGAAATCAACCCACTGTTTACCGCAATATTCTGTTCAGTGATTAGGCTCATTTTTGCCTAAATGGGCGTCTCAATAAGCGAAATTCACGCATTTCGAGTGAAGAAAATCCACGAGAGTTTTTCGAGGCACCGTTACATCCACAAAAAATATCTGTTTAACCCTTAAAATGAATACTTTTATCGAACTTCAACTACCTACAATATAAGCGACAATTTTTAAATTGTTCAATTACAATTGTGAGTTGCATATAGTTTAGAGGCACTGTGATGCAGTACAATAATTAAAAGTATTGCATTTGGGCAACTCGACGTAACGCCTTAACGTAACATATCACTCATACGCCAAAGCGGCACATTATAAAATGGCGTGTTTTATATATAAGTATATTATTATCTTTAAGATATAAAATGATAAAATTATTTTCACTAAGTCAGTCTAAGCAAACGCAACTAAGTATATTTGTATATACTTAGATGTATAGCATACATACACTATCGTATGTATATTGAAATCAACAAATGTAGATAAGTAAATAAATAACAAACTAAAGGAGTCAATGAACGTTTAATAGTATCGCCCTACTTTGTAGAAAATAACACAACAAAATGAATAAAATAAAAAAAAAAATGAAAAAAAAATAGATTCATAAAGTTTTGAAAAATAAAAGAAATAATAAACGCTTTGATTTGATTAAACTTTGCTAGCGTTTGTGCAAATAAACAAGAACGCTGCACAGTTGAGCAATTTGCGTCGAACATTATCAGAAAAAGTGCAAACATCTGTTATTTGATGATGAAATAGTTACACACACACACTCACACAGATACACTGATATACTAGTACACGATAACAGCTGCATATACTTTTTGTTAGAAACCAGAAATCTAAATAATTAATTCATATAATTAAGTCAATTCAATATATTAGTTCACCACCAAGGCTTTCCATACTTACAATACAAACTATAGTTGAAGGGAAGGTGGAAGGGAAAGAGCCGGAAGAGAGTGTGGTGGAAGGGGGAAGAGCGGCGGGGAAATAGGGGATGGGAAAATGGAATGGGTGGTATGGGAAGGGATGGTTGGGAAAGGGTGGCAAGGAGAAAAAATGCAGATATGGTATGAGAGGTAGGGAAGGATGGGTAGAGGTAGGTGAGGCAGGGGAAAGGGCAGCAACGCGCAGGTTACCATTTAAGATAGATGGATGAAATGTTGTATACATGTTAATGGAATCGAAGGGGTCATGAAGAAGGGTGGTAGGGGTAGAGGCGGGGGAATGGGTGCAGGGTAAAGGGTGCTAGGCAAAGGGTTGAAAGGGGGCAGGGGAAGATGGGTAGGGGAATGGGTGGTAGGGTAAGGGAGCATTAGGAAGAATGAACAAGGAGAAGATGCCAGCTAGTAATATATAATATAATAATATATCATATGTCATAATATGAACAGTCCTATCTCATACAGTAGACAGACGGGCATGGCTATACCGTTTCAGCTACCGAAGCTGATCAAAAACGTGTATGTTCATGGAGCCTGTCATGCCACCTTCTGCCTATTTTATACATTCGCACAACCTTATTATACCCTTGTCTTTTCGGGAACAATGCATCATTTTAATGAAATCGATTCCGGTCAATTTATTCGCATCAAACTTTAGAACAGGGGAGATAGACATATTCTGATTGCTTCACTAGGTGCAGAAATATAGGTACACAAAGCGCAAAAGTAGTCAAATAGTTGAATTGTCTCTATTTTTCATAGTGTCATTCACACAAATAGGGAGACAAAAAAAATATAATACATTTTCAAGCCAATATTGTATATTTTTTATATTTAATAAACAAAATTGCTTTATTTTTACAATATTTAATGCAGAAATCACAGACAAAACAAGTCAATTTGTTTTTCACGTGTCTAGGTTTATATTTAAGTACTTTGACATTTGCACGTAGGCAAATTGGCATCAGCAATATGAGTACTGATGTTTCATTGATTCTTCGCACTCTTTTCTCCGCTCTCACTTTCTGAACGTTTGTACAAAAATGGTTATCTACTCAGTAAAAGTGAATCATTAATAGTCGTCTACTTAAACAGCGAGTCTACTCGTAACATCGAAACCTATTTAAAGATTTTGTTCGGCTGTTGCTTAAAACTACAAATACAAAATAGGACAACAAAACAAAGTAATTGTTACATATTTGAATTTAAAAAAATTATAGTATTCTTTTTCAGATTTTTTCTATCTAATGTGCTCGTTGAACAAATTTCATATCTTGGCATTAATTGTGCTTTTATTAATCATAATTATCAAAAACAAATAAAAGATACAAACACATGTGCTTCAAGAGACTTCATTGCATCTACAAAAAGTGACCATGTAGTGTGGATTTCATGCCGTAATTCTGTAACTGTGATGGGACCGAAAATTGGAGAAAGCGCTCTTAAAGTTACGATTTCTGTGACACCTACGAAATTGATTTAGATCGGAATTGGGGTGAAAGAGATTTCGGTGACACCTCCCAATAAGTAAGTTTTGTACGATAAATACGGTTTGCGGTAGCCCCACACAAACCTACCGACCACTTTTGACTTTTTGTATGATAACTTCAATATTAGGTTGAAATGCGATATATGGGCGTGTCCCGCCCCATTTAATTCAATATTAGCTTGATTTGGCGGATCTTAGTGAACAGCCGATATATATATATATATATATATATATATATATATATATATATATATATATATATATATATATATATATATATATATATATATACAAATGGACGTGTCCCGCCTACTTTTTAAAGTGCGCCCATACAAACCCACAACTCACTTTTATGCATTTGTATGGAAAACGTACATATCAACTTGAAATTCGATATGGCGGCATCTTACACATCTACTACATCCCTTCATTCACATTTACTAGTGGGCGTGAACGGTAGCCCCTATTTAAACCACCACTTTTATATTTTACAATACTATTTAAAATTTCGTGTGAATGGTATTAGAGCTTCGGTTCAACCGAGGTTAACGTTTTTTCTTCTTTATTTTTTAATTTTATTTTTCAATACTGCCATAATATATACAATAAATACAGGGGCGTATTGTTTACTTCATTTCAAGCAAATGTTCAAACAACCAACAACAAAATACATAATATATTGCATATGGCATATTACAATGTGAATTTTGTTTAAACTTGGAACATTTACACGAAGATTACTCATGCGTACGGTTGCTTTTAATTTATGCGCTAATTAAGCGCAAATAAATATTAATTAAGGACTTTTTTTGCATATTCTATTTGCTGATAAAGATAAACTACACACAAACTATAAAGGATAACACAACAAATATGAATAAGTTTTTAATTAAAAATTAAATAGTTGTTAATGCACGATCGAGCATGAAGTACAAAATAAAATATAAAAACGAATAAAATTTATAACGCTGCACTTATAGAATATTTATCGCAGTTCGATGTCAACTTCACACAAGTGTCATTGAAATCAGCAGCTATAGATGGGCATATACTATATATACATATATATATATATATATATATATATATATATATATATATATATATATATATATATATATATATATATATATATATATATATATATATATATATATATATATATATATATATATATATATATATATATATATATATATATATATATATATATATATATATATGTATGTACACATATATATTCCTTATATTGAGTAGTGTTTAATGTTTGCATAAGGGAATTATTAAACAGATATGTAGGTGTTCGAGTGTATCTGTCTATGTGTATGAGATGTTTTTATAAAGTTTTCTAATGAAATTAGCGCTTGCTTTTGCGCTTTCAACTCGTTTACACTTGGCTGCCACTCTGTAGTTGGCACATGTGAAGCATGCGATATAGATAGACAGATAGATATTTAGATATTTAGATAGATATAAACATATGTAGATAGATAGATAGTCAGACATACACACTGAAGTTTTACGTATGCGCTATATTGAAAGACAAAGCCAAATTAAATTAGGTATACGTCTACTGGACATAAAAATGAAACAAACTTTGACAAAATTATTTGCAAAATCATAATTAAACTTATATATAATTTAAAAAACAGATAAGAAACGATAAAAACATACATGAATATGGCTTCGGCCTTCTTTACATTGAATATTCTTGCAAATAAATTTTTAGCTTCCATGCAATAACCCAGAACTCATACGCCTATACCTTTATAATGTAATGCATATAAACAATTTTGCACACTGCTTAAAAAAGGACCAACTGTGATTATAGAACTCCGTCAACTCACTCTGTCTGTCAGATGTCGCGATCAATATTTGGGAATCAATTTTTTAGATATCTGGCTGAAAGTCGGTATATAATCGTCTTTTGGTCTCAAGTTTGTACAGTATCCATATTGATATGCCACGCCTACTTTTTGGGATGGTCCCCCATACAAACCAACCGAACACTTATGTATTTTTGTATGAAAAACTACTTTATTTAAATCAATATCAGCTTGAAATTTTATATATGGTAGCTTTTTATTCTTGGTCGTTTCATATATATATATATATATATATATATATATATATATATATATATATATATATATATATATATATATATATATACCAATGGATGTGTACCGCCCTCTTTTTGGAGTAGTCCCCATACAAACCCACCTTATGGCATTTATATTGTGTCAGTTTGTCTGAATGTTTAAAACGCATTAAAGAAGCTATACCTCACAAAAAATATACATTTTTGATCACCTCGACGAGGCCAGTCAAGCTAACTATGTCCGTCGTTATTGTTATTGCGCATTTTTTGGGCACCAATTTTTAAGATATCCAGTTGTAAGTAATTACAAGAACTTATTTTTATTGCAATTTAACAGAGTATCAAAATTGACATGCTACGCCCACTTTTTAGGATAGCTACCATACAAACAACAATCCCACTTTCGACTTTTTGTATGAACATTTTTATACCATTCACACATAGTGTGAAATGGTATTATCAAAAATGAAATCAAATTATGATTCTCAGTTTCTCAAATCACTAGCTGTCTCATCTCTACATGCAAATGCACGTATAAATAAATATTTGTCTACTTTTCTATTTACAGTGCCCAAACACAGACTATGAAATGGATGATCTCGAACTGGATCAAGTGACACAGGTGATTGGCTATCATCCGCGATTTCGCGATCACTTTCTGCGCACGCAGAACTTTATTATGAAGGGCAATGGTCCGTTGCCCTATGAATATCGTTACTATTTGGCCATAATTGTAAGTATGATACATATATGATCAAAGATCGTAAATATTTACGAGTATTTAAATACAAGTATATAGGTATATGATAAAGTGTTAAAAACAAAACACTAGATTATAGAACATAAAAGCAAGTTGCATATATATATACGCAATTAAAACGACAACAAATATAAATATTGCTCGTATAAGCAAACCAGTTCTAATTTATTCTAGTATGCGAGAGTAGTTTCATAAATACATACTAAATTTGATTTTAGTGAGAACCATTTTTCTCAGAAATCATACTTTGTGAAAATTTTGTTAGTTTCCAAACACAGTGATAACTGTTATTGCAAATCACGGCTATTTTCTGTTAAAATCAATCAGTTCTCACTGTAAATGATATAATTCAGTAACATCTGGAATACTGTGATACAAACTATGCAACAAATTTAAATACCCTATTCATGATTTTCGCAAATAAATCTTCTAATTATTAAATTATAAAATATAAAATTTATAGATTAATGTCTCGGAAAACTTTTCGTTCCCAATATCTTTTCTATAATTCAACTGGTACTTACCTATCATCTCTCGTATCTCATGATTTAAATTTAACGTTGCGCATTTTTTATGCATTTGTTTACTTTAAATGCAGCAGCAACAAATGCAATTTGAATTATTTATTATTCTAGATATATTTACTATTTTTTATTTAATCGTGTTTCGCCACGATACATACAGCTTCTCTCTTCTACAAATTTATAAAGCTGTTTAGTCTTATATACATATACAAGTACACACTACACAAGCTATTGAAAATTTGCATTTTATTTGTGTATTAAAAAAATCATTTTTCGCTCGTTTTATTTGACTTGCAAATAATTTGTTTGTTTGTTTGTTTGTGTATTGAGATAGAATTCAAATTGTATCTTTTTTGTCTATACTCGTATATCTGAAAATCGTATTACACTGCGTATTGTATTGCAGTATAGTACAGTGTAGAGTAGTGTAGTGTAGCTTTATATAGTGTATAGTATCTTAATATTCGTACCCATTTTAACAATTGCAATTAATTGTTGTTCATTTTAAACAACAAACTGTTTTAGTTGTGTTTGTTATGGTCGTTGTAGTTGCTCTTTTGGATTTTAAATTGTAAAATTGGTTGCGCATTATTAACTTCAGCGTGGTGGACGTACATACAAGTATATAATTTGCATATTGTATCTACTTACATGAATGCGCGAAAACAAAGGACTTTATTTTAATCAGCTTTGTAGCAGCGGAAACACGTTAAAAATAATTAAAAGCCGGGTAAACAAATTACTTGTTGCACATGAATACTTACATATGAACGTACAGCCATTTAAATATGTGCACATGTAAGGCCAATTCATGTGTAAAGTGTTTACTCAATGTTTCAATACGTTGGCTGTAAACATTGCCAGCCAATTTGGTTTGTACGATATACAAGTACGAGTATGTAGAAAAAATTCTCTTAAATTTATAAAGGTAATTCACATTAAATTTGAAACACTTTTAGTGGCTTAAAAAATGTATTCTTCAAGAATAAAGTTTATGATGCATAAATTACCCGTCCTGATCTGAGTTCAGCAAATGGAGAGTGGACCAAATAAATATAAAGGGGTTATCCATTTCATGTTTATCAAATACATTTTATTAGTTTATTGTCTGTCATTTAGTTTTTTCTATTATCTTGAAATTATGTATAGAAGCTTCTTATGGACGGAAGTTGCACATTGATGGGCATGTCCCGCCGACTTTTAGGCGAAGCCCCCATACAAACCCACCCATTTGTATGTAAAACTTTTTTTATTACAGTCAACATCAACTTTTAATTCGATGTTTGGAAGCGATACATATGGGCGTGGCCCGCTTAATCATACAAACGCGGTGGCCACTTTTCGAATTTTGCATCGTAGACCCCATAAAGTATACTTATTCTTAATCAGCTCAACGATGTAGTGGCGCATTTTTTTGCAATCAATTTTTATGCTATCCAGTTGTAAATTGGCACCTAGACAACATTGACCCGTTTTTTGAAACTCACCGCCCACTTTAGAATTTTTGTATGAAAAAGTTTTTTATTGTAGTCAATATCAACTTAATAATTGATATGGGAACGTTAAGTGGACGGATGCTTGACATATACATTCATGGGTGGGACCCGCCCACTATTTGGGGTAGTCCCCATACAAACTTACTGCCAACTTTTGACTTTTTGCATAAAAACTTTTTTATTAAAGTCAATATTAGGTTGAAATTGAATATGGTGCCTTTTCATGGTCAGCCACTCAACATACATAGACTAACGGGCGTGGCTCGCTCACTCTTTGGTGTAGCCCCCATACAAATATACTGCCCACTTCTATGTTTTTGTAAGAAAAACTTCCTTTATTAAAGTCAATTTTAGGTTGAAATGCGATATGGTGCCTTTATAGACAGCCGCTTAAGATAAATAGACTAATAGGCGTGGCCCGTCCACTTTTTGGGGTAGCTCCCATACAAACCCACCGTGCAATTTAGTGTCTTTTATGTCAAAAATTCTTGATTAAAATCAATATTAGCTTGAAATTTGATTTGGTGGATTTTAGTGGACACCGCTTCATACACATCTACTAGTGGGCGTGTACCGCCCACTTTTTGAGGTAGCCCCTATTCAAACCCCCACTTTTATGTTTTACAATTCTATATAATATTTCTATAATGTTTGTAACAATCTCAGAAATAATATTTTATAGGATTATAGTATGAATAGTGCATTCAGCATGCGGGCCCACACCAATACTATACATAGCCTCCTGTTTTCTTTCAGACAATCAAATTTTTATACTTTCTATACTTAATGTGAATAGTATACTCACTTTGTCAAGAAGTTTGCATTCAATCTTCGTTCATTCAAATTGGCATGGAGACTCTCTGGTACCGGCAATCGTTCAGTATCCCTCCTACATGCACACATTCCGCACATTTTTGTATTAAAAACTTTTAATTACAGTCACTTTTTACTCCGAATGAACGATGGAGGCTTGTATGCTTTATGCTTAACATTTGGATAAATTGGTGTGGCACGTTCACTATACTGGGCATCCTAACTGCCTGTTTTAATGTTTTATTGACCTGATTTCTTAAAATATGGAATGAAAGATTAAGGAGCGTGTAAAAAGTATAATATTGGTCTACCAAACATAAACAAAGCCTAATATTGAAATATAAATGGCAACCCTCGAATAATGTTTTAAGTAACTCAAAGTTACCATGAAGTGCCGAGTTGTTAACTTTAGACAGGAAAACTACTTGATACCCATCAGAATAATTTTCTTTAAAGTTATACAATTTTAAATAATTTTTTAATATTTTTCAATATATTCTGATCCAACATACTATATTTTTATATATTGTACTATATTCAAAAAAATAATTAAATTTTTTTTTAAAGTATTCGCGTTTCTTGCACTTCTATAATTTGCATTCTATATTCCGTACATATTCTAGAGCTTCAATAATCCTTAATTGAATGCGTAATCTGTTGAGTTTATATTTCCGCACACTTAAACATTAGCAAGTTGAAAATTATTACGCGTTGCATATTGAAACCAATCGCACAAAATTTGAAATAGTTTCCGAGACAAAATTGATTTATATTTTTCTCACGAATGTAGAGATGACATTAATATAAAAACAAGACTATATATGTATGTCTAGTTTTTTAGATTTTAGTAGATAGTTTATAACAAATATATCACGCAATTTTCAATTTATTATTGAAGACTAGACTCCAAAGAATAGGTAAAATACAACTGTATCTCGTACTTGATAAGCACGACCAATCGAATTACTGCTGGAAAACGGAAATTTGGAGTCATTGTTGGAAAAATTCAAAAAATCAAAAAGTTAAAGAATTGGCAGAAATAAAACGAACGCTGAATATGCCTAGAAAAAGCTAGAACTGCTTGAGTGGGATGTATTTCCACAGTCGTCAAATGCAAGAGACAGTGCCTATTCTGATTACCGCTTGTTTCACTTCAATTCTTTTGAAGCTACCCATTAAAAAAGAAACGAACATCAATATCCTCAGAAGACAAGTAAAACAAAATGGCGGCAAACGTGAGATGGTATTAAAGCCTCGGTTCAACCGAAGTTATCGTCTGTGAAAAATGGAAGATACAGCGGAAATGATAGCTATGGTAACTATAGTTGATCAGAAAAGCATAAATCTATTGATAATTGCATTATGAAACTACTGATAAGGTTTTCCGCATATTGCTGCCATTGTGAAATACATATTTGATTGATATACTTGCATGTAGGTTGAGTTTTGCACCGTAAAAAGAAACAAAATTAAGCTGTTTGTGATAAATGTTTATTAATATGTCGAAATAAAGATTGCTCAAAAACAGAACCAAGTTTTTTAAAGACAATATCTTATAATAGCATTACTTAACAACGAAATAAATGAAAAGGCACTTAAAGTTGGTTAGACTTTGTGCAGCTTTTCTATTAATTTCTGCAAACTAAAAACAAACTCTCAAAGTATTAAGCCGTTTTACTGCACGTTCATTAAATTGCATCAATATTTTATAAGCAAACTTTTTTCTCGCCGTAGCTAGTTGAGTTTTTATTTAGATGTTGCTCGGTGATGCACTGTTGAATGAAAGTATACAGAGAGCTGCTACTACATACATGACAAAATGATCATAAAAGTTTTGTATGAATGCATAAAGTCCTGACAAAATAATGTTATTATTGAAGTTGATTGTATATGGTATTGGTTGCTTGTTGCTCATTGCAAATTGCAAATTGCCTTGATGAAATAAGTTGCTACTGCAACTGTAACTTTAACTCATAAGTAAGTATGTACTACTTTGATTTGAACTTTCAATGTATTGCCAGCCGCTTAACTCTTTTCAAGCAAACAAATTAGTGACTGCAAATATGAACTAATGATAAGTTTTGCAACTACACAGAGACAAACTCGCACGCACACACTCTCATATACGTTAGGATAAACTCGTATGTATGTAAGTTTGTCGGGGCTGATATTGTACTTTGTTGCAAAATTATTTATACATAACTCGGTATTGTTGTATTTTGTTGTTGTTGCTGCTACTCCATACTATTCATTTTCAATGCGTTGCATCTTAGTTGGTGCTTATCGCAATTTTGCAGTAGCAACAACTAAGTCATGGAGCAACAGCAACTATTATTTTTGCTGCTATTGTCGTTGCATGCCAATAGAAGAGAAAAAGCTTATACTCATATACTTGTGCAATTTGTACACAAGGTCTGGTTCAAAAAGAATTGTTATATAAGAATATTTCTTAGCGTATTTGCAGGACATTAAAAAAGACAATGAAATCTTGACTAGTAATATATGTACTTTACTAAACCCGTTGAACTAAGCCTGCAATTCATATGCGTCTCTCTCGCTCTCTCTCTCTCTCTATGGCTATATTCATGGCTTAAAAGAGTATATTAAATTTGTGCAATTGTATGCAACAGCTGAAAGGAGGCTTGCTTGTATATTCTTGATTTGCATTAAAAGTCGAGTAGATATAAACATATCCGCCTGCCTCTAGGTCTGTATGTAGGTCTTACATCTCGAAAAGTGTATTACCAAATTTGTTTATTAAGAATTAAATCTTTCATACTTGTCGCACGGGTTATGTAGGCGTTTCATGCTAAAGTGCTATGATCTAAACTAATTTAGAATATTTTTTTTTGTTATATGCAGTTTAAACGAGAGTAGAATTCATGAAATAGAAAAATATATTTCCGTAAACGCTTACACATGATTTGAGTAACATGAAAACGAACAATATGAATTTGCATCGAATTTATGATATATGTAGGTACATTTGTTTATTACTCAAACCACGAAATTAGCGTTTACGCAATCTCGGCTAAACGAGATGAGTACAGATGATGTGTACAGATGATGAGTACAGATGATGTGTACAGATGATGAGTACAGATGATGTGTACAGATGATGAGTACAGATGATGAGTACAGATGATGAGTACAGATGATGAGTACAGATGATGAGTACAGATGATGAGTACAGATGATGTGTACAGATGATGAGTACAGATGATGAGTACAGATGATGAGTACAGATGATGAATACAGATGATGTGTACAGATGATGAGTACAGATGATGAGTACAGATGATGAGTACAGATGATGTGTACAGATGATGAGTACAGATGATGAGTACAGATGATGTGTACAGATGATGAGTACAGATGATGAGTACAGATGATGAATACAGATGATGTGTACAGATGATGAGTACAGATGATGAGTACAGATGATGTGTACAGATGATGTGTACAGATGATGAGTACAGATGATGAGTACAGATGATGAGTACAGATGATGAGTACAGATGATGTGTACAGATGATGAGTACAGATGATGAGTACAGATGATGTGTACAGATGATGAGTACAGATGATGAGTACAGATGATGAATACAGATGATGTGTACAGATGATGTGTACAGATGATGAGTACAGATGATGAGTACAGATGATGAGTACAGATGATGTGTACAGATGATGAGTACAGATGATGAGTACAGATGATGAGTACAGATGATGTGTACAGATGATGAGTACAGATGTTGTTTTCGAGTTTTGTCTTGATGATAAAAAAAAGCGTGTTTGCATGAGTACCTCTTACCTCTTTACCTCTTTTCGAACTTGAGTTAACTATTAAGTTTCTGATTCATTTTCATTTATTCTTGTTAGTATAAATACAGATGCTGTTAGTTTAGTTTCGCAGCAGTTGCAAAAGTTGCAAAAGGTCAGCCCAGACTTGGTTTTTTCAAATTCATGCTCGACCGCGCTATCGGACGTTTCCCGTTAAAGGGATATCTCGAACGATTTTAGCGATTTTAGCTCTCACATCCTTAATTAAGGGTTTGCAAAAAAAAAAAAATGTTGTTTTTCACCATTCCCAAGTAAATAGAAATCAATAACTTTCCCCCCTAATTTGGACTTCTTCAAACCACCCATCCAAATGGTACTTTTAATGAGTAGAAATATATATACATACGACTATATATATTAATGCATATGTATGCAAATAAATAAATCTGGAATTTTTGTTACTGTCCTAAACATACACAATGACATTTTTTTTTTTTTTTTTTTGAAATACACAGACAAGAGCAGCCAGTGTAAATAATAGAATGATGCTTTTGCTACTGACGCTGATTATAATCATGCAAGCATGAAAAGTGCCAACGGACAATTATCTACTATAACATCATTCTCTCTTGCAGCACAGCATCAATATCGAAGTTGTTCTACCTTCTTGTTAATAAAATTTCAGAATTTATAGCAAGCTAAATTAAAGCGTAATTTAATGATATGAGTATTTTATATACTATATACATACATATATACGTATGCATGTAAATACCTAATTAAATTGTAAAATTTTTGCTTAGATAAATATATTAAAGTGTACAAAGTGTACAAAACCTAATTAAACTGCATATGTGCAGATAATATTTTGTTGAATTTGAGCTTAATGTGTGAACATTATGGTATATGGGTGTGTTATTTAGTTCACAGAATTATTTGTAATTAGATTTTTGTATTAAGCTCATCAACAAATACCACAAAAAGATACACTATTGCAAAAAAAAAAAAATTGATTGCGATCATATATTTATAGTAAACAAATAATTAAAATCAATTTTAATGGAATCGTAGTTGAATTTAAATACATATATATATATATGTATATTTAAATGGATTTTGAAAATTTTTAAATTCATCAAAAAATCTAATATAAAAAACTAAAAACTATACTAAAAGTTCGTAAATGTTAAAAAATCTTATACTTGTAATTGAAATTGATTTATGGTGCAAACAATATGTTTTTTTTTTTTTTTTGGGTTAATTTGCTACAACGATGCCGCATCCAGTGTCTGCAATAGCGTTGCGAATCTGCAACTGTACAAAAAATGCAGAGGCTGTATGAACAAGACTAACAAAATACGCTGTCGTTGTATCTACATATGTATGTTTATATATGTGTATCTACAAATGCGTACTATGGACATAGAAAGCAATAAAATCTTTTACAAAAAGCCCTCTCGGACAAAGCAAATCATATTTCAGTTGTTTTTTTTTTTTTTTTTTTAATGAAGCAAAAAAGAATTCCTTCGCATTTGATGCATTTTTCATAAACTATACAAAACATATTACATATTTGTAACAGGGTATATTTGGAGCTGACAAAATTTATGTAACATAGCGAAGAAAGCACTCGAGACCGCATAAAGTATATATGTAAATATAATTTTGTGATCAGCGCAATAAGACGAGTCGATATGGTCTGAGCGAAAAGTTCTACATCTACAAAAGACTTATACAAACTAAACTCATGTGCTAGGGTCTCTAGCTACCGCACTGTTGTCGATTTTTTCGAAATATTTGTTATAATTTTATGGTAAGCCTTGATTTGCATCTATAATTTATTACAATATTTTGCAAAATAGTTTGGGCGCAAATATGAACGCATATCAAGTTTGCAACACCTAAAACACGGCTATATCCTTAAAAATTTAGTTTTTCAAGGTAAACTAGTTAACAAAATGTCATACCTACTACGAAAAATGTCCAACGTGTATAGCGTATAATATAATCGAGCACATCGGCAAAAGCTCTTTCCTGTTTTTCTATTTTCGTCGAAAATAGTTTCAGATTTAAAACATTTTCCGCACAGCGTATGAGTTTGGATGTAGGTACAACGATCCACTGCCAATGCATTAGTCTCAAGCCTAAAAATTTGCTACTATAGTGCTACTATAGACCCTTCCCTTAGCGTTTCTGCATACTCTGAAGCAAATGAATCGCATACTCGAATAAATTATTGTTTTATTATTATTATTATTTTTTTTTTTTTTTTGTGGCCTGTTCCAGTTTTCGATTTCAGTAAGGTTTTACGAAAATAAATTCGTTCAGTTCGTTCGGTTTTTCACGTTTTGAAGTATTTCGCGATTTGGATTCAGTTCGCATTACAAAATTTGTAATGCAAAATACTTAAAAAAATTAAAACCAAATTAACGAAATCACAAAAGTGGAAACCAGAATAGACTGATATGCATTTTAGTCAGAAAATGACTCTGTTCGTTCATTTAAAAAGTAACGTGGAATAGGAGAAAAGACTAATACAAGACCAAAAATTTTCGCAGATGTTTTTTCAAAAGGCATTATTCAGAAACTTTCCATATTTGTAACTGATCCCCACTTGGGTATAATTAACCACTCCTTAGAGGAATTGCAACAGCAGCAAATTACTCAATCTCTCATGGAAGTTACTTTGTCTCATTAACACAAAATCGTTGATGTGCGAAAGAACTAAAGAACTTGTAGCTCATTATTTATAATCCTTTTTAGTTAGATCTTTTGATAAAGATTAGTTTTTTTTGTATGTATTTATATCGTATAAATATATATATATATATATATATATATATATATATATATATATATATATATATATATATATATATATATATATATATATATATATATATATATATATATATATATATATATATATATATATATATATATATATATATATATATATATATATATATATATATATATATATATATATATATAGAGAGAGAGAGAGAGAGAGAGAGAGAGAGAGAGAGAGAGAGAGAGAGAGAGAGAGAGAGAGAGAGAGAGAGAGAGAGAGAGAGAGAGAGAGAGAGAGAGAGAGAGAGAGAGAGAGAGAGAGAGAGAGAGAGAGAGAGAGAGAATATATATATATATATATATATATATATATATATATATATATATATATATATATATATATATATATATATATATATATATATATATATATATATATATATATATATATATATATATATATATTAAATTCTATCAATTTTACGTGTAGCGTACTAAAAGTTTAAGCAAGCTGATGTTAATATTTATTTTGTGCTTTTTTCGCAGCAAGAACCTTTGTATTGCTTCTTTTTTTTTTGTTTGTTTGTTTTGTTTTAATTAATAAATACGTTACTCATGCTTTGCAAATCGGGAACGATTTCCATTTTTACGCTACTCGAAGTCTATGAGCAACGAATGCATCCCATACCTGTCCGATCCCTTCCGCTGTGCTTCACGATTTTTATATGTATTCAGGTTCTTTGTTCGTGTAAAAGTATTATACATACTGCTGCTGTATACGAGTATACTACATATAGTACAATAGTTTTTTTATTCAATATCTCATTGTCGCTGTAGTTGTTGGCGTTGGTGTTGGCGTTGGTGTTGGCGTTGGTGTTGTTGTGTGTGTAAGGGGTAAAATGTACTGTAAAAGGGTATATACGTATATTCATTATCACCAATGAAAGACAAGTTAATATCACCATTTCCCTCTTTCCATCCATTTATCCATCTGTCTGATATGAGTATGAAATAACAGATGCCCGAAACTGTACGAGCTCGAGATATCAAATCAAATATTCGGACTTCCCTCATGCATAGCAAGATCAAGTTTTTTATATTTAGTAGATGTCACGCCCACATCGTCCACCATAGTGTTATTTGTCTTTTATGTATACACTTTCAAGTCCCCTCAGTCGAAACAAAGTTAATTTTATTCATTTTAGTTGGTTTTTCTTTATACCATGTACAAAAAATGTTTGTAACAGGGTATATTAGGTTTGTTGAACTTGCAAAATGTAACATAGCGAAGGAATCGTCGGAGTCTCCATAATGCACGCTAAAACGAGTTGATCTAGCCATAGCAGTTCGTCCGTTCGGAGCGAATATGTGTAACAGTTAGAAGGATGTAGACAAGGCCTCATAACCGTAAAACAGTTTGTTTTCTTTTATTTGTATACCATTCACACACACTTAGTGTAAAATGATATTATCAGTTTGGTGAAAGTTTGTAACTCATTAAAGAACGCATCGTTTATAGCAGTTAAAAAAAAAAATGTTTCTTGTGATTTATGTAAAGTATCAAAGTCTGCATACATCTACATTAGCAAGAGTTCAACGTATTTCGTAGTCGTGAACACACGACTGATCATCATTTATATTTTGTTATGGTGGATCAGAAGGAACGAAGTCGAGTAAGGGTATAATCTCAGTTTTACTGGAGTAAATCAATTTAGTAGTGATGGTGTGCTCAACTCAGTGAGTTACCACTATGTGGTTTTTGGGATGCGATTGCTGATGGGTGATCAAATTGTTCTGCTGAATGCGCTGATTGCTATACAAAGCAGTATGAGTCTATGTCAATGTGTCCGAATTATATCTAATTGCAACTCAGCAGCCTCTGCCTTATAGATACAAACCAATGCATTGGCAAGTTCACGTTCGGATAGATTTGCGAAAGTAGATTCGTTAAATTGATCTGCTATTTGCTTAGTTACAATATAATGTTGCAATTTTATTTTACTTTGTGTAATATTTAAGTCATTTGAACATGCTCAATGCCCAGTGAATGGCATTGGCCTTAACTCCCCCTTGCTACACCACTGAACTATTTATTTCCGAATAAATCTGCCTTCGGCCATAAGTTTCCATTACGAATAAAAAAAAAAAACAACCACGTGTGCATATACGGCAATTTGACCCGTATTAGCACACTTTCACGTTTTTCTTTGCAGTTGTGAACACACGACTACTCTTTTTTGTTATACTCTGCCTAAGTTTGTGCAAATGTATGTAGCAGGCGGAAGGAAACGTGGCAGACCCCATAAAGTAAATATGTTCTTGATGACCATCAAAAGTCTAGTGGATATAGCTATGTCCGTCCGCCCTTCATGTATTTGAGCAATGAGATCTCGGAGACTATAAAAACTAGACTAGAAAACCTCCAAACTTGGATTTTTAATTTCATCTAATTCGCGCGCAGCTCAACTAATTAAAGATTTTGAATGCCACGCCTCATATATCCTTAAAATTCATATTTTTCAAGGTAAACCTGACAAAAAAGGTTGTTTCTGATCCGTTTAAAGCATTCACACATCGTGTGATATGGTATTAAGAGTTTGTCTGATAGTTTCGCATTAAAAAAGGCAGCGTAGATCCCATAAAGTAAATATATATTCTTGATCAGCTCGACGAGACGAATCGATCTAGCCATGTCCGTCTGTCTGTCTATCCGTCTGTATGTTGCGTATTTTTTGGGAAGCAATTTGTATGCTATCCAGTTGAAAATTGGTACATGCACTTATTTTTATTGCAGTTTAATAGAGTATCAAGTTTGACCCGTCACGCCCACTATTTGCGGTAGGCTTTTTATATGAAAAACTTTTTTATTGTAGTCATTATCAACTTAATAATTGATATGGTAGCTTCTAATAGACGGAGGTTTCATATGTACATTAATGAGTGGGGCCTGCCGCCTACTTTCTCGGGTAGCCTCCATACAAACCAACCGCCCACTTTCAACTCACGAGTGCAACATTCTTTCTTGGTTTTTATTTAATCACAAGTAAACTTAAGCATCAGAAATAGATGTGACATTCTAAAAAATATAGTGAAAAATTATATCAAACGGATGACTTTATGCAATCATTTTCGACAATTGGCAGGTGTTCTGTGTTTTTCCAGTTAAAAGCCGAATCCTCTTTTCTCACATTGTAGTCAAATTTATATTTAAATCGCCAAACTTTTTATCCCATAAACGTGCGCCACTGCCTAACCATTTCAGCTTTTGTTGTCGCACAGTACATTTTATCACAGCTTATTTTGAAAAGGGTGAGCTGAGCTATTCGGGTTCATTATACATATTTATTTTTATTATGTTCAATGGCAAAGCATTCTATAAAGTAGACATTTCAATTGGAGCGCTTTATCTTTTATATGGTCGCTATTTAAGGTCGAGGTTGAAAAACAAATTACGTAATGAATTGTTTGTGACAATTTCTGGGTTGCTATTCCACTGAATTCCTCTAAAAAAAAAGAGACACCTTTATATGCTGTGCTCAGAGTTATCTAAAGCGCTCAATTTTGCATTATTTTTATTTATTTATTTTTTTTATTTTTTTTTTTTGTAGGCTGCGGCACGCCATCAATGTCCATATCTGGTGAAAATGTACGAACAGGAGTTCATCAATCAGGGAGGCAACAGCGAGTGGCTTAATGGACTCGATTACATACCCGCCAAATTACGTGCCATATACGATATAAATAAAATATTAGCACATCGACCATGGTTGCTGCGCAAGGAACACATCGAGGTAAGTATTGACAAGATAATGCCAACGCTAATGAATTTTTAATGCAACATGAAGCATAGAAATGAAAAGATACATTTGTATCTAATGTTGAGTGTTTGTATGTAGAACATTTCTGTACCGTTTTTGTAACTTATTCCAGGCGTTGACTAAGAGTAAAAATAGCTGGTCATTGTCAGAGGTTGTACATGCAATGGTTTTGCTGTCCCATTTTCATTCGTTGTCATCATTTGTGTTCTCTTGTGGTTTAACACAAAAGCTCGATGGATTGTCTAGTCCAAAATTGAAAACCCCACCCGCTGTTGTGCAACAGCAGCAACTGCAGCAAGTGGAGGAACAAAGGCAACAACAGCAGCAGCAGCAGCAGCCAAATCCAAAGACTGTACTAGGTGAGATCACATTATATCACATAAACAGCAACATCAACAGCAGCAGCAGCAACAGCAGCTCTTCTATGCTGCACACCAAAAATACGGGCGCCAACGATGAGATTTTGAATGGCATACGAACTGAAGCTGTGGGTGGTCTCAGCACTAATGGCGCCACCAATTTTCTCGGTGCGTAGGCGCCCAATACACACACTTTATACTTTATGAACTAAATTTTCCAGTACTGCAACCTTTGCGCTCTTTTCCTTTTTCCTTTTTCCTTTGTGCTCTATTCACTTATAATCTGCATTTTCCACAGCTACGGCACAACAAACCGGCGTCAGCGTAGAGGCGCTAATGGAACGCATGAAGGTACTCTCGCAGAAACAGGATGAATGCACCGAGGACGAACTTATAAATCGCTTCAAAAACGTCGAAATGCAAACAGCCGAATTGGCCGCTAGCACGCCAAATACTTCGGTGGCAGTGCCACCGATTATCTCACATTATGTTGACGATGCACTTTTTACTTATCAAGATTTTGCACGTCGCGGTGGTGATAATATTCCAAATACTTTTCGCATACAGGATTACTCATGGGAAGATCACGGCTACTCTCTGGTGGATGGGTAAGAAAGCTTTTAAAATCTATTTAATAAAGTAAATAAATTTTGCATGATTCTTGCAGTTTGTATAACGATGTCGGTACATTGTTGGATAAGAAATTCCGTGCTGCATATAATCTAACCTATTTCACCATGGGCGGCAATAAAAATGTGGATACGTCCAAGTTTCGTCGTGCCATCTGGAACTATATACAATGTATTTATGGCATACGGCATGATGATTATGACTATGGTGAAGTTAATCAGGTAAGCTGAAAAAGTAGCCTGGTAATTACGAAAATGAGCAGATAGATTGATTGCACATAGAAAATGCAATATTGGAACAGCATTTCGACTATGTCACCATAAGCAGCATATTTCATGCAGAATTTCTGGCAATTGCAGAAAGTCATTTGATTTGTTGGGCAACCATTCACGGAAAATCGACATGTCGTCGTAGAGAAGCGCATACAGCTTGCTCGGGTTAATGTGTTGTATGGATTACGGCATAGAAATCCTTTTTCTATGACAAAAATGGCCGCGCCGTTATGGTCAATGTCAATCGCTATCAAGACTGAATTTTTGTGGCGCGAATTAGCCGTTTCATAGACGTCAATTGGCCACCTCGAAGCTACGATTTCACACCACTAGATTTCTTTCTTTTTGACCACATGAAAGAAAACATTCAAGCTCAATTTGTTACTTAATCGGAAAAAAACATTGCGTTATTGAGAGTTTTTGCAAAATATCTATCATGCTGACCACTTTTTACCCACCAGAGGTATAGCTGCCATACAATGTGTGAATAGAAATGCTTCGTTTTCTTTTGTTTTAATTTGATCTTTAAACTTGAAACTCGATAATGCATACAACTTCTTTTGAAACTATTGAGATATAACTCGTCAACGCGCTCTTTCGGAAATGTTGTCAAAATTATAAACGGAACGTAGTTCTATTTAAAATGATCCGAGTAAAAAGTAATCAAGGTTCTGTGCCACTAAAGTAAATGCATACTTATTTCAACAATAATTAAACTTGACGATTTTTAAATTAATTGTATACCTATGTGTATTTCAGTTGCTGGATCGTGCTTTGAAGATGTTCATCAAGACCGCTTGTTGTTTTCCAGAACGTATTACCACTAAAGATTACGATAGTATACTCGTTGAGCTGCAGGACAGTGAAAAAGTAAAATACTTAAAGCAATTTTGGAACACTTAACTAAAACATTTATTTTTTATTTACAGGTTCACGTCAATTTAATGATTATGGAGGCCAGAAATCAGGCAGAATTGCTTTATGCTTTGCGCGAAATAATGCGCTACAATACATAAAGGAAGTAAATTACATGATCTCATTTCATTAAATTACAATTACAATTACAACACATAAATATATGAAAATAAATAAATAAATAAACAAAATAAGAAAAAATAAAAATAAATAAATAAATAAACTTAACAATACAATATTTCAATACATATACTATCAACAATACAATTACGATTGATGTTTTAAATGTTAAACCTATAATAATAAATATATATCAACTTACAATATGATAAAACCTATCAAAAATAGAAAATTAACCAACCTATATACGGATACATATATGTATACCAATATACCATATTCAATTTTAAATGTTAAACACAAGTAAATATTATAGGGTTCCACCCTAAAACCATAAAGAATATATACGCAAAATACTGAATAAAAAAATATATATTGTCTTGCCTAAATTATAATTGGAACTCAACTCAATATAAATGTTATAAATGTATTACATAGACTACAACTACAAATGCATTGTTATTGGTTACACTAAAGTTTTATTTTAATTAGGTACATTATATGCTTCCTTTGTTTAAAACAATTTTTTTTGTTTTTTTTTTTGGTTTTTTTTTTTTTTTTTTTTTTTTTTGAAATATATTTTGTGAACAAATCTAAGAGTAATTAAAATATTGAAAGTAAACTAGAAATGCTTAGACTGTGTGAGACACACAATATCAAAATAGAAAAAATATCAAATCAAAATCAACACTCAACTCACCACAAGAAAATTCTGAGCTTATAAAACTAAGATTCGCCTCTATATACATTTATAAATATGAAAACTAAAAATTTATATATTTCGATTTTAAGCGATCATTTATAAAAAAACAAAAACAAAAACTTAACACTGACTGACTAATTGTTAGTACATAAATACATACATACATTGATATGGTTGAATGTCTATGATTAGCTTTATGCTACGACATCAAATTTTAGGCATATGTAAAACATGTTTTATAATTCTAGTTTTTTAAACATACATATACTATACACAAAAAACAACTATATGCAAAATTTTGAAATATTATTTTAAAAAACTTGTACAATTTTAGCAACAAACAATTTTTTAGTTAGATTTGAAAATAAATTGTACGAGATGAAAAGAGCAGAGACAAGTACATATAAACTCATCAGCAAACTGTGAAATTAAAAAGTGTGTGTGCGAACTAAGATTGCCACATAACTTCAATATAGATTAAAATAAATGGATACATAATTAAAATATACAGATACATACACATAAATATTGCAAACATTTTTTTGACAAAGAAATGTATCGTATTGAACTAAAATCATACAGAAAAAATAATTTTAATCGTCATAGTAGTTTTTAACAACAGATCTGAATGTGTATTTTATAAATGTTTAATGCAAATGAATTTTAAATAAATGTCAAAAATATTTCAAACATGAACGAGTGTTTTACTTAAATTATTACAAAAATGCCATGTGCTATGCATGTAATGATTGTAGATTACTAAAAAAAAAAAAATAAATAAAAAGGAAATCAAGAATTACGAAAACCGAACATTTTAAATTTAATACATTGAATCTAAACAATTGTATTGAGTGTAAGTTTATTATTCTTCTAAAATACATTAAAACATACACTCCTCGCTACTTGAATAGTATACGCCCTTAAGTCTGTTTTCTATCGCCCAATGCTCCCAAACCAAGCATGCTAGAGACTTAATTACTGTAATTTTAACAGAAGCAAGATTTATTGCTGAAGTTTTAAGCATTAACAATAAATTATTAACCAAAAAAAATGGCAAAATGCAGGGTTCTAATATGAATAGAACATGCATTTAGGCTGATCGATAACATTGTACTCATATTTTTCGTTGATCGAGTTTATTATTAATTTCGCATATTTAATTTAAAAAAACAAAAAAAAAAACCTAAAATGGGTCGAGAAAAAGCCTTAACCAAGGCGAAAAAGGGACAAATCAAAGCTTACAAGAGCGCTGGCCTATCTATTGTCCAAATAGCTAACATTTTGTGCACTAATTTGGTTATGGCCATCATAAGTTAAGCAAAGAAAGTGATTCAGAAGAAAGAACGCTGCAGTCAAGTGTGCTGTACCTTGTCTAGGCTTTATTTTTTTAGTACCATATATTTATAATAGGGGCTATATTTCCATCTGGGCCCATGTTGGAGATTAATTTCATATGTTAGGTTACACTTAATTTGGCGTTTCTAGCTTAATCAACAACACATTTTCATACAAAAGTCAATAATAGAGGACAGGTTGATATGAGCGCTGGCCTTTATAGTGGTACAATCTGAACCAATGAAAGATATTCTACAGGCTGCGACACATAACTTCCTTTTGTGAAATGCGTGCATTCAGGCTGTAGGGATCGTAGCGTGGTGGAACTAATACCAATCGGCAGGCGTGGTTCTAAAAAAGCCACGCTATTGTTGTTTTTTTTTTCAGAACAGAACATGCGCTACTGGGCTGATACCAATCCCCGAGAATTGCATGATTACTATTGTATTATAAAGAAAAATAAACAAATTCATATATATTTACCTCAGCAATAAAAAAATTTGTGAATATGTATAATATTAAACCACGTGTACATGTTCCGTTCTTTAATATGAGTTCATACAGACGATCAGACAGGCAATTAGTCCTAAAGAATCTTCATGTAATTCAGTGCAACTTCAGACCATTCGGTTTTAATGGCATTTACCACTGGCTTTTTGTTGTCAAGATGCCTTCCAGATTCGTAAATTTCTTTTGTATTAAATCAACGTTCTGCGTTGGAATTCAAGCATTAACAGATCGGGTGGTATGAAAACACGACATCAAAAGGTCAAACACGTTTACCAGTCTGAAATGCTTGTTAGTACACTTTGTTAAGAGCAAAACGTTTTTATCTGAAAAAAAAAAAATCAACATATTTCCATTCTAATTTACATATAATACAGTTACGCGAAAAAGGCAAGAAGGACGCTAAGATGAAACATTGAGATACACTTGTTACAGTGCGGTAGCTAAGGAAAGTTATCTGACTAGAATTAGCTAACTTTCCTCTCCAACAGACGCAACAATCCGTACGGACGGACAGACATGGATAGATCGACAAGTCTTGTCGTGCTGATCACGAATATACTTTATGGGGTCTCCGATGCTTCCTTTGCTCTGTTACATACATTTTGATAGTTCAACAAACCCAATATAGGGTATATTACAAATATTTTTTGTGCAGGGTAAATAAAATTTGTTTTTTTTTTTTTATTTATTTATTTACAATCTTTTATTTATTTAATTTGATATTCTTTTTGAAAAAAACATAGTTACTCTTTTAAAACTTCATATAAATTGCTACCATAATGTTAATCGTAAAATTAATTTTAGTTTCGTTAAGAACTCAATTCTTCTTGTTTCTTATACAAATCAAATTGTTTAATAATAACAACAAAATAGTTTATTTTCGTTATGGCTTTTAGTATAGAAAACCACTGATAAATTAATATAAAACCGTCAAAATAAGCATAGATTATATAGTACAGTTGGGATAGGCACAAAATTCATATAAGATTGATGATTGGTCCAGTAAATACTTTTCGCTAAATGTAATATCTTCAATTTGTAGCGCACAAAACATTTTAAACTTATCTAATATCTAATCAACAAGATATGTTTATAGTTTATGTGTATGTTATAATTTCAAATTACAAGTTTTTGAATATTTCGTCGTTATGAAGTCAGCTAAATCTCAATACTTGAACTGAGAACTGCGATTCATGTATAAATATATCAAATTTAAGATGCATTTTCAACATTTTTAATAACTTTTCAATGTATGTATGTGTTATATTAGAATATACTTTTTTTTTTTCTTTTTCTTGGAACCTTAAAAGTTTAGAGAAAAAATTTTATTACATACGTTTTATACAAATAAAAACATAAAAATTAATCATATAAATGAAAAGCAATTTTTTTCAATAATCAGTTTTAGTTGGTAAAGAAGGTTTTTTGTTGTATAAATGTTCAACATTTAGGCGCAAATCATATAACTTCAATTTACACGGCATATTTTGTTGTTGTAGTTGAATAAATGAGTACAATAGATTATTGAATAGTCTAGAACAATTAATGTTTGACATAAGATTTGTTACATATGTAATAATAACTAACCATTTCTATTCACTTTGCTATATTGTATATACTTTTAAGATAACTTTAAACTTATTAAGCTGCGCTTGCATGGTACATAATTTAAACTTAGGAATCATTGTTAGTTTTCATGGTAGTACTTTGTTAGTTTTTCTTTTTTTTTTTGACTGTGTTTTTTTTTTTCTTTTTTTCTTTTTATATTTTTATAATTTTAACTTGTTGCAACACGCTTCGGCGATGAGGTCAAGACCTTTTCCTTCGCCTTTTCGTGTTCGTCTTGGAAGAAAATTTTCGTTATAACAATATCACCGGTGCTCAGTGTTTGAGATGCTGCATCGATCATTTTAACCATTTTCCGATTCTGAACACTGCCAGCACGCAATGTAGGAGTAATGCTGCGCTCGCTATGACAATTGCAGTTCTTTAAACTGTAAACACAAATGAAATATATATATATATATAGTATATGGTATATCATTGAATTTGTATGCATTTAATTGGTTAATATACTTTTTCGACTTTTCGCGTACAACTTGCAAGTTCTCAGTAGTGGCTATAGTTGAACCTAGTTGATCTTGTAGCGAATTGGAAATTATCTGCAAGTAGCAAAAATAAATAATGTATTATTTACATATACAATACAATTTGTTTTTCATTTTGTACATACTTGATCGCTTGGCAGCTGTGTAACTGCTGATAGTATCGCTTCAAGTTTATCAATACGCGCAACACGATCCATTGATTGATCTGAAAGTATTTCGTCCATCATTTGCATAGATTCAGTCAGACTTGGTGGTTCCGAAAAAAAACGTGGCGAAAAGGTGCCCGTCAAAGAGTTGTCCGATGGCACAGAATCCAGACTTGGAAAGTTGTCGTTCTCAATTGGCTCCTGCTCGTCCTCAGAATCACTTTGATCTCTACACAGGTTTGTACATAATAATTAACGTTTGAAAGAATTTTAACCACTATGTTGTGTGCATACTTGTTTTGATTGCCTGACGATTCCATTTTCTCCAGTTTCTTGGCAACTTTGTAGTAACCTTTTAGACGTTCTTTTTCCTCTTCAGTCAAATCCATATACCTATCAAAATTATAAACGATATGATTGAAAAGCGAACAAAAAAAAAAAACAACTCTGTTTCACCTTAGCAGACGTATCTCACGATTTGAGAGCACAATGCTTTTACTTGTTTGTGACAATTTGTGCTTGAGATCGGATACCTCAGTGCTGACTTTTCGTTGCTTTTTGCGTATTTTCACTTCATTCGGTTTGATCTGCATGAGTATTTGTTCAGTGCACAGTTCGGAGAATAGTTGTCGATTCTCGGGCTTGATTTGTCTGTAAGTAGTAAGCAGGAAGTTAACTGGTATAGTAACTAAAAAATACATCATTTTACAACTAACCGCGCCAGATTGCCAAATAGTTGGTCATTAATCAACACTAACACATCGCCGGCAGCATAGAGCAACATTTCGCGCGTCAGTGGCCGCTTGGCCCAGTATTTCTGATCACGTCTGTAGATTTGTTTCAACTGTTCCTTAATTGGATTTATAGGCGCATTATACTGTTCACAAAGTGAGTTTAGCGATATGTATTTGGCTTTGTACACCTGCTTGCCGCTCTCCTGAAACTGCAAAATGGCGTGTGCTGCCTGTGTATCGAAGACATTGCGCAATAGTATGCCAAACTGGAGATACAGATTCACAGCATCGTTGCGACAATCGTGTATAACCTTGATTACATTCTCACTTTCAAGCAGTGTCTTTAGACCACCATTGATGACCATTTCCGGACAGGCGCGTACATCGAATATGAATGCCTCACCACGCGTAGTGCCTACTTCGATGAGCGTAATCTCGCCCTTTTGACCTAAATTGATACCTTCACAATCCAAAGATATAACAATACACTGACTATTTTGTGTCAATTTAAGCATGGCATCAGTAACGAACATTGACTGCTTGATATTCGCAATGACAGTGGTGTTCTGCAGCATCTTAATCTTCCAGGTATCGCCGACAAAATAATTATGACTAGGTGATGGCGGCTGATTAGCATTGTTGTGAGCATTTGAGTTGCTCCCAACATTTGGCGCAGTATTATTGATTATGGAATGTACTGGACTCGAGTGTGTCGAGTTTTGCGGATTAAAACCGCCGCTGTTCGATTGATTAGCAAACGATTGCTTGTCTTTCTCAAGATTTTCCGCTAGAGTGCGTATGACCAGATTATTGACGCGCTGCTTAAGCGTTTGATTAATGCTACTGAGTCTATCGGCGGGTGATTGTTGTAACGGCAGTGAGACGTTATTCTGTGTTGCAATAGTTTGAGCATTCACGTTAGCACTGATTGGACCGTAGGAAGTGCAAATGTTTGGACTCGGATAATTGCGTTCGCAAAGATTCTCCAGCTTCAATTCAGACATTGGCACATAACTATCAAAACCCGAATTAGGTTCCGATCGCGTTTGAACAAACGGATCATTGCTGCCACCAGAGCAGCCGGTCATATTTGAGACAGGCGCGTTTAGTTTGAAATTTGGTGATGCTACATGACTGTTATTGTTGATGTTGTTATTGTTCATTAGACCATTGTTAGATATCGGACTATGACTGCCGCCGCCTGAATGGTTACGCAAAGCCGGCGAATGCAAACGCTGCTGTACAGCGCTCATCGACTGCTCCGACTTCCGTTGATTATTGTTGATCGCATTGAACTGCTCACGCGACTTAGCCTGCGCTTGCTGTATATACGAATCGCTGAGTTTCGGCTTCTGTAGCAAAGTGACTAGATTTGCATGTATATGAAAGCAATCCGAGAAAAGTTTGAGAAAAGTGCTCAAGTCGCCGGGCGTCTTGAACATGCGCAGCCATTGATCCTGCGGGAAGTTTGTTGTGAGCAAATGAAAGAGTTGATCGACCATCATTGGACCCTTCAGCTCAATGCACTGGGCAAAATAATCGAGCATTTGCTGTGTGCCACGCGTATCAATATTCGTTTGTGGTAAATGTAGACGCTCTCCGACCGGCAGATCGGTCATATTCTCACAACCGACAAGCAGCACATAGTCGTCGATCACTTTAAAAGTGTCGGGATGTTTTATCAGAAAATCCGTAAACTCTTTAATGTGTTGGCCTAAAATAAATAAATAGAATTGATTATTAAATATTATACAAATACACGCCGTAGTATAGACAAGTGTGCAGACAAAAACTCACCCGAAATGTGTCGCACTTGCGGTGACGCCTGTGAACGATGCCCGAGCAGGCTGCGCACCGGTACCTCGGCATTGATGCCGTACTGCAACATTTTATTCTTAAAATAGTCTTTAGCCTCTTGTATATAGTCCCGCTTGCCACCGCAGCCGCTCTCATCGCTATTCGTTTGCTGAAATGTGTTAACCTTCACATAATCACCATCGACAAGAAATACTGACGGATATTGAGCCAGAAATTTCTTAAGACCTGCAAACGCAAAGTGCAAATTAAATGTGTCAGCGTTAATTAGTTACGAGTTTATGTTAGTCTAATGGAAAAAGAGTGTGAAATGTATTACCAAGGATAATTGACGTCTTAACTAATTGCACGCGCTGAAAATTTATAGAGATGCAATACTTAACGCACGCCTTAACGCTGATTGACACAAAGCTAATAGTTAACTGATTATAACTTATCAGGCAGAATTGCTTTAGTTGCAGTGAAAATCTACGAAATCAGTAAGCAAAATACAAAGCAAAAAGTTTACTTTTGAAAACGAACTTTGTTCTTAAGTTTCCATTTCACTGGAATGCAGCAGAGCTTCTGCATACGAGTTTATTCATACATATGTATTGTATGTCTATAAATAATTGAAACAGTTTTAATTATGATCTTTGTTGAAGCACACAGTACTATCAAAAGCATATTGTGCCGTGTAAAATACATTTGCACATGCCAGCTGGATAGACAAACGTATTCTCATAATTATAGTAATCATTATGGAGCGAACTATTTATGCAGAGTAAAATTTTTAGTTCAGTAGTACTAAGTTGATTCGATGGCTAATGGAAGCGGGGCAGTGAAATATTTTTCATTTCAATAACAATATGTACTATACGCGAAAGCGTACCAACAACAATTCAATGCAGATACTAGTCAAAGTTAGTATGTATGTACACTGAGAAAAGCATGTAAACTGAGAAGTAATAAACTTAAAACAAGCCTACATTGAAACACAAACACACTCAGAATATCAGGCATGTTCCGGCTATCGGCTATCACTTTAGAAAAGATTTTGTGAAAGTGTAAAATTAAAAAATTTACTATGAATATGTGGTTGCCCACAAGGCTCATGTCTCTCACCTCTCCTCTACAACATATACACGTCAGACTTTCCAACATTAAGTGGATGCACTGCCTCAATATTTGCTGATGATACAGCTGTCCTCAGCTCTGGAACGCTTTCTGCTGGCCAGGCCATTTATTTTACTAGGAAACGCAAAACAATATACCTGCCTGACAGACTTATTAAATTAAATCATGTTGATATCAAATGGGAAAAAAAGTGTGAGATACTTAGGGGTAATGCTCGATCAAAAATTAACATTTCAGGACCATATTAGGGTTACGGATAAAAAACTTAATATATTAGTTCGTAGTCTATATCCTTTAATCAATAGGAACACGCGACTCAGCATTGTTAATAAAATCTACCTATTTAGATCAGTTTTTCAAGCGGTAATATTCTATGGAGCTCCTGTTTGGGCGGATATTGCTAAATGCCACTTAAATAAACTCCAAATCAGACAAAATAAAATACTAAAAATGATACTTAATCTACTCTGGTACCACTCCACCATCGATCTCCATCAAATAGCAAAAATTGAACTAGTAACCGATAGACTAACACGTTTACACCTAAGTTTTAGAAATAGAGGTTTATATTCGACCTATTCGCACATTAATGTTATAGCAAGCACACTTTAGTTTTTAAGCAATATTTTATGTTTTTTTTTTTCATGGGGTTTTTGTTAATAATTTTTCCCTACCTATATATTTGTATATATCTTATGTAATTAAATGTCAAAAAAAAAATGTATAATACTAAGTAGAAAAGGCCATGTAGCCTGAACTCTTAATTGTAAATAATATTAGGACACACACAAATGTATATATTTAATTTACTGTGAATAAATGAAATGAAAACTATGAATATGAATTCACTAAATTTCAAAGTGTAGGTATACATATCCTAGATACATCTCTCAATAATTAAATACAATATAACATAAACATAAAAATGAAAACAGAAAACACCTATCGTGAACAAATCTTCACTTTTTGTACCATTGCAGGTAGTAAAATTAAAGTGTACGAGTAATAGATCAATATCATTTTGCGGTAGAATCACTAAATTCTATACATAGAGTCTTGCATGTATTAATTCAGCTGCTTTATAAATATCAATTTATTCACATTAAATTCATGAATTCAACATAATCTAAAATGTGAACATTCATTTCATTGAATGCATAATGAATTCCATTCTCATTTGAAACTTTAGTGGAAAAGAGAAGAAAAGATGGGCTAATATGTCAAGATGTAGCTACATAATTGGTAACAGAACCCTTATAAACAGAGTTAGAGAGATGACAGGTAGGTATTTCCTAAAACAACTACATATTTGCGTTTTGTTTGTTGAGTGTGCGGCATATGTATAAGCATACATATATGTATGTATGAAAATCAATGACCAATGAATGTACACATATTGGATTTTATATACATACATATAAAGTAGTAATAATTTTTCAAATATGCATATTATATTTTAGAAAGTAATATGCCATACTCTGCAAAATTCAGCATTTACATTGCAAGAAATAAGCAAGTAAAGATGCAGAAAGCGTCATACTCAAATGAGTTGCATTCAGAGCATTCGAATCTATTGTATTCACTCATACATTCATGGCATGCAACTTCATGTGCAAACACTGAAAATTCACTGGATTCGAATGTATTAGAATGAATATGAACTTCACAAATTCATTCATTCAATTCATACTATTATTTAGACGTATGCGCAATTTCATTCACATTCATTTTAATGTGAATGTTTATTTTTCCGTTTTGATCGCATTCATACAGGGCTCTATTGTATATCTGCAAATATCCAACATTATTGAAAATTTATGTACCTATAATCAACCAGTGTGCTCAGTGTACTTGAATAGCGAATAAAACGAACGAAGTGGAATGCACTGAGCCGCTGCGCAGTGTTAGTTTTTGTAAATCAGGTCATACTTTTGCTGTTGTCACAATTGGTAGTCATGATTATTGTACGTCTAATATTACGTGACAAGGCAGACGGCCCAGCTATAATATAGAAAAACATTGCCGGCTGAATGAAAAACAAAAGTAACATTGTGCTGCCAGTACGCCTGGAGCTGCTGTCAGCTGAAGAGGAAAAGTGTTGTTGACGTTGCGTGTTGACGCTATTTTTGTTGCTGCTATTGTTTCTGCTTATCATCAAAATCATCGTCATCTCTTCAGCATCAAGAGCATTGTCTCGTCGCAGTCATCGTCGTTGTCAGCAACATTATGGAATATAAGTTAATTCAATTGTAACTTCATGTCTCACATTAAATGTAAATGAACTTTGATAAATCAAATAAAATGTTACGAAAATGTTATATTGTATAAACATCTTTAAAAATAAAATTCAATCTCAACGATTGTTCTAAAAACTGAATAGCTAAACAAATTTAGTATTTTGACAGCACATCAATCACGCGCGCGCGCACGTAAGTAAGTATTTTAAAGAAACGTGTATTACCATTTGATTTAGTTACAAATCCCTAGCAAATAAATAAAAATTCAATTTCAAAATAAGCTGACTTCTATGCGACTAAAGTCCCCATAAACAAATCATAAGTAAGACAAATATGCGCATTGAGCCAAATGAGCCAAAACTGTGACAAATACAAAGAATTTGTATTGTACAAATCTGTTTACCACCCTCGAAAACAGTAGGAAGTGGCGAAAAATGCCATTTGACATTTTACAGACGGGTGAGCACCACACAGCAGCAACATGTTTCTAATAATTCAATATACATAATGTTTTCTTTTCATTTAGTGTTTGAAAATACACGCTTTTAAATGAAAATATCAACTGCACAACTGTTGGCCTAATATAACTCCCAATAACCCCAATAGGCAATGGCAATGACAACCTTTCCCGACATGACCGACCATTATTGCACCTTGCCAAGTGCAAAGTGCCAAGGCGACGGCTATATACGATACTTTTTGCTTTTACTGAATGTAGGTAGTCAGACAAATGGACGTGCTTCGGCACGAAATGCTAGCTTCATAAAAATTTGAAGCCACAAATGTTATTATTTACCGCTCTCAATACAAAATGTTAGACTGCTTTTAGTATTATCCTGCTTTAGCAAAAAATATATAAATATTTGCTACATAATATTTTTTTTCCTATCGCTCTAGCTCATTTCTTGGTTGTGCCCTTCTTGGCACTAAACAAACATTTCTCACACATTATGGGAGTTTACAGGCGCTGAGCAATCGCATCTTGTCTCCTTATTTTATGAGCACATAGAATTTTGTGCCTTCAGGTGGAATACGTTATTTTTTTTTTATTGCACAGTGTGCTACATTGTTTAGAGCTGGGATGAAATTTAAATAACATTTCAGTTGCATTATGACATTTACGGAGTTTATGCAATAGATCTAATTTTGACAATTGTCTCTCTCGCATAAACTCAATATAGTATTTTTGAAATTGATCATTGATTTCATAGACAGAACAGAACCCAACTTAAAGCAAAAAGTGTTATTTCGTAAAATAAATTGTTTGTACATTGCAGGATTGAGAGCAATGTGAGTTTGAAATAAGTACAAATTTGTAGAATACTATAAAAAAAAAAAGAAAAAACGGTAACTTCGATTGAACCGAAGCTCTAATACCATTCACAAGAAATTTTAAATCGTGTTGTAAAACATAAATGTGAGCGGTACACACCCATTAGTAGATGTGTATGAAGCGACCATCTATAAGATAAGATGCCGTCATATCGAATTTCAAGTTGATAGTTACGTTTTTTATACAAATGCATAAAAGTGAGCTCAAAAAGTGGGCGGGACACGCCCATTTGTATATGTATATGAAGTAATTGTCCATTAAAATACACTAAATCGAATTTAAAGCAAATATAAATTTAAATAAAGAATTAAACAAAAAAAAAAAACAAAAGTGGGAGGTGAGTTTATATGGGGGCTACACCAAAAAGTAGGCGGGACACGCCTATTAGTCTATGTATGTTAAGAGGCTATCCATTAAAAGGCACCACGTACCATTTCAAACTAATATTGACTTTAACAAAGAAGTTTCGCATACAAAAACACAAAATTGGGCAGTAAGTTTGTATGGGGGCTACCCCAATAAGTGGGCGGGTCCCACCCATTAATGTATATGTGAAGTGTCCGTCTATTTGAAGCTACCATATCAAGTATTAAGTTGATATTGACTACAATAAAAAAGTTTTTCATACAGAAAAAGTTAAAAGTGGGCGGTGGGTTTGTATGGGGGCTACCTCAAATAGTGGGCGTGGCGGGTCAATCTTGATACTCTATTAAACTAAACTGCAATAATTAGAAGTTTGTGTCTAAATTTTCAACTGGATAGCGTAAAAATTTGTGCCCAAAAAATGATCAAGAATATATATACTTTATGGGGTCTACGATGCCTCCTTTAATGCGTTACAAACTTTCAGACAAACTGATAATATCATTTTACACTATGTGTGAATGGTATAAAAAAAATTTTGAGAGAACAGTTGGAAAAGAGTCCTACCACCTTACCGTGCCGTTTCAACCAGTTCAAGGAGAAAAGCCAACTGCCGCCGATTCAGCAGATTAACGTATTCGTTGCTAATTAGCTAAGGTGGCTTTAAGACGATGTATCGCTCAGCGTCGTCGCTAGTGGTTCTCAATTATGTGTGAAGTCTATTAATATTAACCTATAGTCATAAAAAACAAAACCAGACGACCACATATAAATTATAAAGTTGTATATACTGTCGAGAGATGGACATGTGACTTGTATAGTGTCTCATATATCTGCAATTGTATTACATATCTACGTATATATTATGTTAGTTCAGTATTCAAACTTTTTTAAGCGATGCTTTGATTTATAATTTTGTAATAGGTATTCGATATACGGGTATAAATATATTCTCAAAATTACAACAAGGAATATGTAAAAACTATACGTGAATTATATGTGATGTTAAGTTTTAAGTATATGTTTTAAGAATATAAAAACATAAGCACACAAAACTGATTTAAAGTGTTCGTCGTATACAACAACCATAAATGCACGATAAATATATTCTATGCTTATTCTAGCTCTTGCCATAAACGGAGGTGAGTAATAAACGCAAAAAAAAAAATAAATAAAATAAATTAAAATAATAAACCGCAAAAAATATATGATATACTATACAAATCGCAGCAGTCGGGCATTCCCGACTACGAAATATTCTGTACCATTATCATTGTAAACATATATTGAAGGATGCAATCGTTAGTCCACGTTTTCGGTATACCCTGACACCTTTCTTATGTAGACCTATGAAAACGATCTGCATACTACAATGAAGTTTTAACATTTATTTTTTTTTATAAATAAATAATAAATTAAAAATAAAGGAAAGGAATCTACAGACGGACATAGCTATATCGACTCGCTTTTTGTTACTGTTTAAGAATAAATATACTTTAAGCGGGCACCTTCTACATTTGCACAAACTAATAAAATTTCAAAAATAGAAAAATTAATTGAAAATGAGTACACCTTTAGAATCGACGACGTTCTGAAATCAGTGTAGTACAGATTTTACTAAATTCTTGAATATATCAGGAAAAAGTCCTACCAAAGAATTTCGATATCACCGATTGATTTTTGCTTTGCGCATTGTTTTTAACAAAGGACTTCTATTTCTCTTTAAATAGGCCCAATTATATTTAATTCTTGGTTTTTCAGGTGATCATTCTTTAAGTCGTATAGCCAAGATAATTATAGATTTACTTATAAGTAGAAATATAAACTCATTGTTGACAAGAGTGCGAGACTGAACAATCGGTGAAGTCAGAAGCCTTTGGAAGGAACTTTGGCTTGACATTCTCAAGAATTTATTGAAATTGGTACTCCAATGTTTGAAGGAAGTCATCGATGCTAAAAAGGAGGACTCATTTTCTATTAACTCTTGCCTTCATTCATAAAATATTTTTATAGATATAAAAAAAAAATCTTTTGAAACCATACATTCTTGAATTTTCATTGTTTTCTATAATTTACAAATTGAAATATACTAAGTAATATATATTTTTTTAAGCTTGTCAAAATACTTTTGCCTAATGTTATACATTTCATGTTGCGACACTTTAAGTTTTAATAAATCGTTTATGCTTCCTACTTTATATACTTACATAACACATGAGATATGTTTACAAACTTTTCGAAATGCAGGACACGATAAAAATTTATGTAAAACATACTATGTATGCTTACTTATTGAAATGTAACGACTGGCACTCAAACAAGTACACATGTACAAGTAGTAAATTTTATGAACATAAAACACAACACAAATTCTAGTACATACATATGAATGTATCTACACAAAAGTCGTTAAAGGCATGTCTATAGGTATACGCAGTCTGCCGTCAAGTGGTGAAACCAGATAAAAGGGTTCAAAGTTTTCGCTTTATATTTTATTTTGGCTTGCAATAACTTTATGAATTTATAACCAATATCGAGAGTGTTTTTCTCTAAAACGGTATTACAATTTAGTATTTCTAAAAAAATATGTACAATTTATACTATGCATTTTTGTATAAAACAATCAGCAGCATATTTGTAATAGAGTTTTCTCAAATTATTACTAAAAACATGTAAATGTTGGGATTGCAAAAAAAGAAAAAACGTTAACTTCAGTTGAACCGAAGCTCTAATACCATTAATACGATATTTTAAATAGTATTGTAAAACATAAACGTGGGTGGGCGGGTCAATCTTGATACTCTATTAAACTGAAATAAAAAGAAGTGTAAATGCAAAATTTCAACTGGATAGCATAAAAATTGTTCCCCAAATTATGCCCAACAACATACATACAGACAGGCGGACATGGCTAGATCGACTCGTCTCGCCGAGCTGATCAAGAATATATGTATATACTTTATGGGATCTACGATGCGTTACAAGCTTTCAGACAAACTGATAATAACATTTCACACTATGTGTGAATGGTATAAAAACAAGGAACCTTCAAAAAATAATTGAACCGAATTATAAAATATTTAAATGAAATTTAAAACATCACCAATTGATTACCATGCAGTACAGTGCTTATTATTCCCCTCAAAAGTATTTATAATATACTGTGGAACGGCGGATACTTCTATTCTATTTTGTTGTAACAACTTAAAACCAAAGGACTACGCTTTATATACATATACAACTATATACAATATTTACTGCATATTTGGCAACTATTATGTGCAATTGTTGCCAAATGTTTGCTAATTGCAAAACTTCATTAAAACAGCTAAAACACATAATGAGAATTTTGCTGCTAATTAAACTTTCGCCATTAGGGCAACTAATCAACTCACAACAAAAATCGATGTAATATTTTTGTACGACACAGATTTGAGTTTTCCAATAATTTCATTTGGAAATTGTCGAAAAGCATAAACCTTGAAAGGCAGCTATGCGCTTTTACCACGCAAAATAAAACTTCTACACGCAATGCCATTTCATGGGAAAATGTAAGTTAATCCAGGCACGACGTACGCACTCCGGAAGGGTTTTCATTTTGGCGTAGTGCGTTCTACTCAATACAACAGCAAAAACAGCAGTTTTTTTTTTTTTTTTTGTATAAAGGCGTTTTAATCGAGAACAGCATGTTGTCAAAACCTAACAAAAACTTAAAGACATAAAACGTCGAAATTTATGTGAGAGACGGAAATAAACACGACAAGCAAAGAAATACGTATTTCGATAAATGTGTTCAACGGAAAAACAAATTTGAATTTAGAACTTTGAATTTAAAGTGAGTCAAAGTGTGAAACTGAAGAAGCGAAGTAAAAATTTAAAAGGGAAAAGATATGAAGATATGAAAAAAAAAAACTTGTGTGTAGCTTCTGCGTAACATTTGTTTAACGAATTAAGAATATTTTACTTGCAAAAATAGCACATTTCAAAGTCTAAAAGCAATCAGTCAAAGATTAACTAGCACAGCTGACATCTCAGTTGATTTAATCAAGCGAAACCGAATGGGTTACTCTGTGCCAGACACAGAAGCGTGCCGCACACATGAATTGATGTATGGATAATGATACTACACAGAGAATGGAAGAAGAATTTTCATTTATGGTTGAATCCATGAAAAACTTGCACGAAGTCGATATATATTGACAATTGAGTTTGCTAGGTATGTACAGGAAACATTTAAATTGATTTGGAAAAGTCAAAATTCAAACTTTAAAGACAATGATAAAACTTTTTTTTATATATACATATGTATAAACGTTTTTGATCAGCATCGTAAGTTGAGTCGATATGTCCTACTGTTGATTATATGAATCAACAGATCTTAGAGACTATTAGAGCTAGAGTTTAGAATTGTTGCTATAAGGTCATCTATTTTCAAAACCGTAGGGCTGTCACCCGTAATCTGTCAAACATATCGGTCATTCCAAATTACATTAAAGCTAATGAATCGTTTCACAGCCAAACCACATACATTAATGTTATGTGATTTTATCAACATGGTTTTACAAAGCCATACAACAACACTACCAATTTTGAGCCAACTTTCAATCGGATATCTTTAAAATTGGTACCCAAAAAATGCGCAACAACATCCAGACGGATATGGCTAGATCGACTTCTCTCGTCGAGCTGATCAAGAATATATGTAGTTTATGGCATCTACGAAGCCTACTTTAATGCGTTACAAACTTTCAGACAAACTGATAATATTATTCAAACTATGTGTGTAGATAGTATAAAAAATTCAATTCTACATGTTTTATTTATTAAGTTTACTACAAAATTGATTACTCTATATTATATCAATAATTTTATACATGTATTTATGTTTTGATATGATAATATTAAAAATCAATGTTTTTCATCACAAAAATCTATTGTGCGTAAACAGTTGTCAAGCACTATTAAAAACTACTTTTTCTGCAAAAAAAAGTATTCCCATCATTGCATACAATGCGAAAAGGTTTCCTTCTCTCGAAGTACGAAGATAAAAACATATAAGATGCTGGTAATCACGGTCCTGACGTATGGCGCAGAAGCATTGGCCCTGACAACATCGTATATAGCAACTTTGGGAGTGTTCAAGAAAAAGATACCTCTTACGATTTTTGGTTCTGTTAGAGTAAGCGATGAGTGCGATGAAGTTAAGATTTCATGCAGTGCATGAAATTAAAATAAATAAGTTGGTGGTTTTTGACTCATAGAGGTTACAAATTTTATTATTTCTCATATCTGCTCAATATGAGGCACAATAAAATCAAAGCATAGAAAAGTAGATGATTTATATTTTTTAACCAATTCCACATTGAATAAATACAGGCGATCATTTCAGAATTTTTTATAAATTACATGGAATCGCCTATTTATGTAGCGTGTATTTTTAGACAATAATAGTAAGCTAAAATATTTTGCCTTTATTTAAGCATAAAACGACTGATTACGCAAGGCATGTGCCAACGCCAGACCTTCTAGTGACCAAATTGGGCGACGACAAACTGCAAAGCATTAAATTTAAATATGAACCATGTATCTGTAATTATTGAGTGAAGAACACCAACAGCTGAGCTGCACGAGCACACGTACTCATCTCTACATATAATACATTCAACCAATCTCAGTTGATATTGTTTGTGTTTTGTGTAGAGTTTTATCAGCAAATAAATAGCAAATAGCAAATAAAAAAAAGCTTAGATTACGACAATGTTATATACATACATACGGTTGATACAAATACCCCACCAAACTGCGTGACTATTCGCAACGATAAGTTGCTAAAATGATAGAAAAGGCAGTAGCAACAATAACAACGTTCAAATTGGTTAATGGAATGTTTGTATTTGTCCAAAAAATTTTCAACTGACCTAGCAATTTATTTAGCAATGACAAGATTTGTAATTTTAAAACAAAAATTTTTAAAAGTAGGTACGTTTCATCTTATATTTATGCTCAAACTATCTGCCGAAAAGTTCCCGAAATTGCACAAAAATATCAACAGACATTAATATTCCCAAAAATTTAGAGTGTGAGTAGGTGTCGAAACAGCCATATCAACCTTTTGGGAATATAGAGCGGTGTGAGATTTTCTATTTACTTAGGCACAAATATTTTATTGAAGTAATGCAAGACCCAATATTACTTTGTACTTTTCTACTTTGCCACTATAGGCTTTTATGTCTCTTTATTGTAATTCAATTGAGCATTTTTGTCACGTAATCGACACTTTTCTATTACAATTTCTTTGCTGCTGCTGTGGATGCCTCTGTGAAAATTTGTTACTTCATTGGATGCTGAAGCATGTGCAAAGTGAGTAGTATAAATTGGATGTGGAAGGATATTATGAAAATATCATGGGATAAGCGGTTTATGAGGGTGTTGGTTGTGTTCTAACTAAAGGATAACAACTACATAAAATATGTTGATAGGTTCTTGGTCGAAAGGAAACAGCTTTTTTGCAATTCAGATACTTACATGGCTAAAATGTTCTTAAGACTCATTACAAATTGGTTTTGCTAAAAGAGCTCAAGTTTGCATTTTATGAAGTTTAGTGTGTTAGATGTAAGTATGCGGATTTGAAATAAATTATTGTTTAACAAAAAAATCAGTTTTGTCAAAATCGCAAAGTCAGTTCATTTCATATATACGATACAATAATATACTTGATTATACAGGCTCAACATATTTTCGGCTAAATTCTTAAAAAATTATTCGTAAAATGAATTATTTAAATTGTAGAAGTTCTGTTACACTAAAATACAATTAATTTCCAAACAAATCGGCGAAAACTTGACGTCAGTGTCATCTAGTAAATGAGCCTCAAATGAGCAGAATCACTTAGTTGGAATATTTCGTTAATAAACACTGAAAATCGTCTATAAAGAACTTAAGGTAATAACGAATTCAGTAGATATGTATTTCATAAGGTCATTGCACACTCTTAGGTAAAATTTTAGTAAATTTTACGCTATGCGAGGTATCCTTCAATACAATACTAGCTATCTCATAAACTAATAACAAACACATTCACTATTTGTGAACGGTATAAAAATCAAACAGTAGTGCCGGCTAAACAAGAAAGTGTTGTTAGTTGCGTAAATAAATCGAATCAAAAAGACACGCCTGTTTCCTGTCAAATCACACGAGACGATGTTTCTGACACACTTGAGTTGTGTATCTAATAGATAAATCAGTCTAAATATACATTCGAGGGATCGAGTATGATGTACTAACGAGTATATAGAAAAGCGATTTAAAAATTAAATTGTAGCAGTTCAAAAACCTTATATGATATTATGCATTCAATCGTAAGTGTTCTGATTTAATCGAAGCTTCATCATTCAAACTATAAATAAGTTTATACATTGTGAGAATAATAATTTAAAAGTACAAACATCTTTGGCTGCTTTTTGTAAACAAATCTACTAGAAAAATTTTTCATTTAATGGAAGTTTTGCTCATATACGATATGAGCAAATTCAGACAATATTTTTCGATTAGGAACAAATGGAAATTTTTGTATAATTAGTTTACAACTATGTTATGTTTTTTGAGTATATGTGACAGATCCTATTAGTGTTATCACATATATATATAAGGTCGGCCAATAAAGAAAAAGAGGGGGTTTTTTATTTTTTATTAATATTACTGTTGCCTAAACGGCTTGAAGGATTTTGACATATAAAGTGCCTTAAGTTAGATTCGTTTTTATTGCTTGAGTTTCATATGATACTAGATGGTCTCCGCGACGTTGTACGCGGCCCTCCCCTTTCCCCTGCCACTCCTTCCCTTGCTACTCCTTCACCCTTCCCCACCTTCCACATGCTCCTTTACTCTACCTCCAATTCTACTAAAATTAGAAAAATTTAAAAAAAAATTTTCTGTTTATCCAATTGGTTGAGCGGTTTCGGAGTATATAGGGAACATACATACACAAACATACATACATACATCCATTTTTAAAATATATATATATATATATATATATATATATATATATATATATATGTAGATAATATTTTTATATAGCGTGTATTAATAAAGAATAACATGTTAAACTTTCCAAGCATGCTAAATCTGTTGAATTCTTTAAAGTACGGTTCTCTTTCACACTCTGTACTTTTTTTTGTTACATTATCTCCTTACAAACTACACCATTGGCAAGCAGAACCGCTGCATGGAAATTGTTTATCATCGTTATCATTGGATATTTAGAAATTCACATGATACACAGAACGTAGTTCCTGAAAATTGTGATAAAAATAGCTAAAAATGTGCAATGTGCAGCCAGCAGACTGATGAGAACTCGTGGCTGGGTTCAAAACACGTATCAGCGGCTAAAACATTTTTCTGTGTAGCAAAAAGATTTTTATTGTTAACCCTTTATGTTGAGAAAAACATGTCAAAAATATTTCTTAATTTAAAGAATGGCCCTGAAAAATTCACATGCAATTACTAACCAAAACAGAGGTATAAAGGCCATATCATTACATAACTGTTTTCAATACACAACAGCTTCCGATACTGATCAAGAATATAGGTATATACTTTATAAGATCTATTACCCCCCCTTCTGTCTGCTGCATACATTCGCACAAACTTGTCACACCCTAGTCGCTTTGGGTACACAGTATAATGAATCCAATATCTCAAAAACCAATATTTCAGCAAAAACCCAACAACACTTTCTGTCTGTCAATGAGAACTAGAGGTTCACATTAATATATTAAAGATATTAAAATGTAATGGATATTAATATTACAGATATTGACTTTTGACAAAGATCTGGCTTAAAATTGAAACACGTTTATATTATATGCGAAGGGTAGTGGTAGCTTGATATCGTCAATATTACAAAATTTTATATTATTTTTGAGATTTAAAATTAATGTATATAAGAAAAAACGTTATCTTCGATGAAACCGAAGTTTTAATACTTTTCACACTTGCTCTTTTTGCATTTGTGACGGTTCTTAATATATATTTCGTGAGCATAAAATTATTAGAAAGAATCAAATTAAAAACTAAACAAATTTTGGATCGAGCGTTGCTTAAACCTAAGTCGTCTAGATGTTAGAATGTACACGAGACCGTTTTTAGCTATCGACGTTTCAAATATTTGCTGATATAAGTATACATTTCATACAATATCTGCTATTATTAATTGGGTTCACCTTTTGTATGTAGTTGACTAAGTTCAAAAAAAATTATTATTTTAAAAATAATAGTTTAAATTCAAACATTTTCGATAAAATAGTTTAAATACAAAGTGTATTTTTATGAGAACTATACCTTTTAGTTGATAAATAGCGGTCATATTTGAACACGTCTAGTCATGCTGATGGCGATTATATATAGAATTTATGGGGTCACCGATACTTCCTTCAAGGCATTGCAAACATTGTGACTAAATTATACTACTATTCACACTCTGTGTGAAGAGTACAAAAATAATATGAACTAACCACAGCGCCTAAGTACAACACAGAATGATTGAGGAACCGATATCTAAAGCGACCGCATCAGATTGATAAACATCATACGTAATTTGAGCTGGTTATATTTTTAACTTTCCAAGTAATTAATGCTAAAATGCCATAGTTATTGAACGCTTTCATTTAAATTGTTTTCAATTTATGTGAACATTTTTTTTTTCTTATAAACAAGTGTAAATGGATTTATATATTTGGTGCTGAAGCTTTTTAGACGGCATTGACAATGGCAATGACATGAGAGCATTTAACACCACCGCCACCAATAATGCGGGTGCTACTCTAAACAAAAGCAAAAGTATCTACAACAAATAGCACAACTAAGATGTTTAAATATACTCAGACAGGTAAACATATAAATACATAAACACATGCCACCGTTCAATTCAAGCAAACAAGTTTCATGCTATATATAGTTAAGAGTCCAATCACTCGATCGAACCGTAAATATACGCAGCAGAGTGAATTTCCAGAGAAAAACAGTTGCATTAAAATACTTTCGGATAGCCAAACAGAATAGAAACTTCCTATGGAATCCTACAAACAATCTAACTATTATTCTGTGCTACTTTTCTGGTCACAAATGGTAAGGCGTGACCAGATAGTCATAAAACTCTATATATCTATTAATACTGCTGCGAACTAGAATGATGCATATTAAAACAAATGAACGTTCCCCAGTTTCCTCCCCCTGGATCCGCCAATGCCGTAGGTTTCAAATGGAGATGCTTATACCAATACATACACAATTTGTATTGCTTTCATATTCGGTATACGCAGAAAAGTAACAAAGAAACAGAAAGTAAGTTTCGACGGGTTATTCAAAGAACTACGTGTGTGTGGCATCCAGAACGAATGCCGTACTCAGCGAGTATCTATATTGAATTTTTTGAGAAATTAAATGAAAACGGACTAGTTCTCCTTCATAGAACTGTTTCTACTTTTGAGTTTATATATTGTTCAAAGAAGTGCGTATTTATAAAACTAATGCTTCATTTATTCTTTATGAGGTTAATGCTTTATGTGATTTAAGTCGCGCTATTTAGTCAATAAGAACGAAATCTACGTACAATACGCTCTGGTAAAATACAAGATTATTTATCATCGCATCGAAACGTGTTTTAAAATGTTTGTGAATTGAAGAAAAATACAAACTAATAAAAGAAATATAAATTGGATCAAGGAAAATGGCGTGGCTGTAAAATATGGGCTAACCGGCAATATGGTTTTTACGATATAAAACACTTAAAAACAACAAAAATTACTAAATATTTTAACTTACTGTAACTAGAGTACTGGAAATGAAGTGAGTAAAAATGTGTGTAATTTTGTAATTGTACTTATGGCAAATTGACCAGAACAATTCTCTAACTCTAACTTTTTTGTGCATTATATTGACTCGAGTTATGGAAGTTCAACTGTATTTATATTATGTGTATAAAGTATTCTTTACAATCAAATCTTTAATGAGAGTGCAAATCGAAAAAAACATGCTCTGGCAACATAGTAAATAAACCAATGCTAATTTATGGTATATTTGCATAGGGAGTGTGGGCGAATAAAATCACGGTCACAAACGCACTGGCAAACACTAGCGTGTCTATGCACCACAGGGGCATTACGCACATGTCCAACCGCAGCGTTGAAAGCAATTCTACATCTAAACAAGAAAACACTCCTGATGCTACTAGTTGAAAGTAACAAAGCTTCCCAAATATCCATGAAAAGAGACAAAAAGAAATATATAGTTGATCGGAGCTTAACTAAAAGAAAACAAATATGATGAAGAAACCACACTGGGTCATAAGCTAAGAACTAAGACAGACGAAAATAGTACAAATCAAATATCATGCTCCAAGTAGGTAGGAATCAACTAAGAATACTGACAGGAGTGCTAACACTACCTCTTTTGATTAAAGAAACACATATGCAATGGGTCTACAAAACTCTCCTGAATGCAGATTCTGCGACTATGAAGAAGAGACTACTCTACCCATTCTCGTGGAATTTGAAGCGATAGCTAGGAGTAGACTTCAAATAATGGACAGCTACTTCATTATTGAAGAGCAGTTGAAAAGGTTAGATCATAGGAAAATACTAACAATATTTATTCAGCATATACTTGTACGATTAGGGCAGGTCATCTAACTTTGTAGGACAATCAATAACTTTTATTTTTAGGCCGCTGGTTTTATAAGTCGCCCTTTCAATAATTATCATTAATCCTTTAAACTGGTCATAAATATGTAAGTTAAAATGTCTACTTATTAAATTTTCACAGTAGACTTACCCGATTGACTTCCGCCAGCGATTTGTCGCATTTCCTTGGTGAACTCCTTGTTGCCAAACTGACAGGACAGATCATGTACGGTACGCGGTTCGCCTTTGTCAATCAAACGTTCGAGAAAGAAAAGCAACGTCATGTTCCGTGCCATTTCATATTCCATGCTCTCCATTATTTATTTATTTTTAAGAAACTCCGACGTTAATTTACCCACAAAATAATTAGCTAAGAATAATTTATCGCTGAGAAGTTTGCTTATTTGATTTAATTTTTTTTTTCCTTTCTGTTTATTATTACTGGTTTTCTTTTTAATTAATACTTTTCTATAATATCACTTTTATCTTTCTTGGCGTCGAAACTTAATGTGTTGTTGTTGCCGACTTTTTTTTCTTTTTTGGGTGTTGTTATCTGGAATAGAAAAAAAAAATTTATTTAATATTGGCAAAAGTTCAACAAAATAGCAGAAAGAGAGTCAAAGAGTATGTATATATGTATGAACATAGGTATACTACTTATGCAATCATATAATAAAAAAAAATATGAAATGTGCAAAAACCAAAAGCGTAATATGAAAATTAGTTAAAGCAAAAGACGGACACAAAAGCACTTACAGAAACTAATAGGAAAATATGGGCTGCTTTTTTTTTGAGGTTCATTTTTTTGATAGTGATTAAACTGTCATAAATTGGGAAGATCTGGCAACGATATTGTGCTCAGTTTGGCATGTCATTTTAGCATAAATATGCTAACGTCAGAACAACGTTTATAAATTGTGCAAATTTATTTCGAAAATCGTGGTTAATTTTTGGAATGTTACCGTGCGCTACGCCCATTTTTCGGTCAACGTAATCGTCCATCCGATCAAGTAATTCGATTTGCCATGGATCGTTTTCGCACCCCGTATACTCTATTAAAAGATGATCGTAAATTGGAATTTCAGAATTAGTCACATCAGAGTCCAAGTGCCCGAAATCATATTTGAACGCTAATGGCATAAAATTATAATTCTAATAAAGTCAATTTTCAGTTTGAAATTATGTAATCTCAGTATTTTAATTCAATTTAAAGTTCTACACCTCTAAACAAACATCCTATAGATAAACACTTATGCACATACATATTTTTACATTTGCTTAGTTTATTTATTTAATACATTTTCCGGTTCGTAGTTCTTGCTTTCACCTCATCTTCTAGTTGCTGCTACATTAGACTGCTAAAATTTTAACTCGCTCGTCTTCGTGTTCGCATTCTCAGCCAAAATAGAAATTTCCACGCACGTACAATTGATAAATTATTGAAAAGCACACGTAGGAGTCAACAGTCAACTATGCACACACATACACAAAAAGCACTAGCATATAATAAAATATTTTAAGCTCTGCTTGCGTCGTTATCCTTGCGATATGCTGGCAGGTTGAAATCGTTCTGAATTAAACCAACACAAGAATGTAGCAGGCAACCCCACACACAATACGAGTGTTGTACTAAACATGAAACGATGCATGCGAATATAAACAAGCGAATTCGGCAAAAATAAAACAGCTGATGCGGCGATTTCGCTGCGCATGAGTACACAACCAGCCATCACGACTCCCTTCCCATAACAACAACAACAGCAGCAAAAGAAGAGATAGTTTCTATATATAAATTAATTGATGCTATTTGAGTTGCTATTTCAAAAATTCTCGTTCTTATTTTTGTTGTTGTTGTTTTTTTTTTTAGCTTTTAGTTTGCGTGTGAAAATTCGCGCGCGCCACGTTTGTGAATCATATGGCTGGGTGGGTGTGTGCCAGTCGGTTGCCGGGCGTACAGTCCGACAGTCATATATAGTCGGACAGACAAAACAGGTGATTGACACAAAAACGTCGGCAGGCGTGAAATATGTGCAAAAAATGTATCTAAAATAAATGCATGTATTTATTTAAAATAGCAAATTTTGAAGAAAAACATAAAAAAAACATAAACTACCCAACCATATAACACCCTACACAGAGATAAGGAGTATGTTTAATAAAAATTAATGAGAGCTGGTGTCTAAATTACATTAAAAAACAGTTTGTAAGTAATAACCTTAAAAAATATTTCAGTCAATTTATTTTTGGTGAATTCGAGCGATTAAATTTTACAGTTTGCAAACTGCCCGAAATACTCTTTTTAGTGTTAGAAACTTAAGAATGAGAGTTTACTTACGTTTCAAGTATAAAAGTTGCAGAGAAAAATAAGTAAGAATGGATCAGACATGTGTTTCTGATTACGAAACACCCTCGCTAATGTAGACCTATGAATGCTTTGAAATTTTAAAAATATATATATTATTTTGTTTAATTATGAAAAAAAGTTTATAAATAAATTAATTAAAAAGAAAAACAGAACAAAAGACTTTTGGGCGTTGTGGGCATGGCATCAAAGAAATTTTATATAAAACATCTGCGTATGGTTAAGGATAATCTAAATGTCCAAATTTGAAGAGCGCAGCTCTTATACTTCCTCAGATCTGTTGTCACATACATCCAGACGAACGGACTGACGAACATAGCTAAATCGATGGAGCTTCCGATGTTTATCAAGAATATATATGTATATGCTTTAAGGCACCTCCTTTTGCCTGTTACATACATTCGCACAAACAAATTTCGATAAAAAAACTTTCGACAATGAGAATGTCGCCTTCAATAATCAGAACAATCAGTTTGGTTAGACGAGCCAGTTCTGAATTCGTTAGTAATCTGTTTTTGATGAGTTTCATTTTCGAAAACAATATTTCTTCACTGCATTTAATCATCATAATAGACAAGTAAATGTGAAGTAATATTTTCGTATTTAGAAAAGTTGACCGCAATTCTTCTTCTATGATTATGAGATAAAGCAATTTTTCCATTGATTTTTCGACTACGATCATTCGGTCGGTAAGTTATAACAATTCGTTACCAAGGGTCAATTCAAACAAACAAAATTTTCATTTTTTAAATAGTACGAAAACTTTATTTTTCGTAATGGTATTTTGCTATTAACCAATGTGAATCTCATGCATTTCTTGAATCCGATGATAACCGCGAGCAAGTGCTATGGCTGCTTCATAGTTACATGACAAGAATTTTGATTAAGCTCGACAGTTTTCAATGTCTATACCCAAGTCTTTCAAATACCTAACAAGAGCTGCTGGCATATTTTTATCGATATGTCTACACTTATGTATCAGATTCAAAAAGCGTTTAATGGGCCGCATTCCTTCCACATATCTGACACCCACTGTCTGTTGATATACATACAATTCCTTCATCAGAAAAAACTAGGAAGCATGCGATATTATTGTTGTTTTGCATTTTAGTATAGGCGCTTTCCACTTTGCTATAGGAAGACAGATAACATAGAAAGATGATATTGTTTGTGTAATTTACACTGTTAATGCAAAGAGTTTTGTGTGTACAACAAACGTGCGTACAATGCATAGGCCCCAATGATCAATACCATGTACATATGTATACAACGTAGTAAAAAAATTCCCTTGATTTACTCAAGAAGGCAGTTGATCATGCCTTTACAACTTTGCTCTAGAAAACAAACTTAAAATTCTATTAAAAGAAATTCGTATTCTCAGCAGCTCAGATGTGTAAGGTGGTGGTCATCAGATAAAGGATCAGTAGGTATGCATATTTAAATTGTGTTTATGTTGTTGTTGGAAAATCATTATGCAAATAGATCAGTAATTGGGCGTTTAAATGTTTGAAAATTGATCCACTTTATTGCCTCATGATTTTATTAAGAAAAAAATGATTCATTCTATTTAATCGAAAGTGTTTTATATCAAATTTAAGTTCTATACCTCTTAAAAAAAACCCTGTATAACAAAAGCCGATGTTTAGTTACGGTATGCTGCGTTATCAGAAAGCACTGCAATCATCCAAATTCAAAGAAACAAGTATTCTCTTAATCGAATTAGAATTTAATTGTCTTAATTTTCGATTACGAAAAATGTTGCTTAAATTAAATTCTAATTGGTATTGATGTCAAATATAATAAAAATAAAAATGAATTGTTGTTAAATGCAAACTCAACAGAACAACAATACTCTCATTAACTCAGTCGTATACCAGATCAGTTGCAGACCTTTTGTATTTTATAGGGTTTTTAAAATGTGCGAATTTTGTGCCGGCATTTAAAAGAATCTCCTCGAAAAGAAAGCACCACAAATCGTCAAGTCTCAAACCCTAAAACCATCATCAGATCATTAACTTAAAAACTCAGAAAACAATAAGCAGACACGATGTTAAATGCAGCAGCAATACTGTTAGATCAATCGCTACAAAAGTATGTTAGACGGACAAAGACGACTGGATAAATGAGCGAGATAACATTCGAAAAAAACAGAGTCCGAAAAGTTGACAGCTTACAGGTAGAACAACAACAATAAAAGCAATACGCATTCTAGAATTGCTATGTGTGGTGATTTCTTATTAGCATGTATTAGTAAGAAAACAACAAACAATTGCATTGATGACTGTTAATCTGTTCGAAATGTAAAAGAAGTCACAGAAAGCACAAAATATATTAATGAAAGAAAAAATTTTTGCAAGACGAAGGAAGGTAGTGAAAGACTGCAAAAAAAAAAAAAAAACCTAAAGCACGAAATATAAAAGAGAAAACGCGCAAATAGCCAACAGATGCAACAGCAACTAAATAAATACAACTGCAAACAAATATGCAAAGCAATGTCAATCCTATTGATGAAAAAAATACTATGTACATACATATCTACATAACTACACATAACACATCAAGTGCTACTATTAATTTAATTACCTGCTGTGTATAATTTGATCACTTATGTATATAATATTAATAAGTTGATTAAGTGCACTTGCAGGTAGATTTGTTTAGCTATGGTATTAACAACCGATATAGATCCTCGCGTTGGGGATTGCTTCTTTGATCGTAAAACACTTTTGATTCTTTGCGCTGGCACTTTTTATTCTATATCTATCTTTAATTATGCATTAATTAATTTTTTTAACCATTTCTCGTTAACTCTCTCTCTCTCTCTCTTTCTCAAGCACACACACATATGTAATTACGTCGTTGGAATTTAATAATAACGAAAAGCGAAATGCAGCAACTTAGTGTTGTAGTAGTTGTGTTATGAGTTGTAATTAAAAAGGCACTTAATTTAAATGTAACAAATTTAATTTTAATTAAATCACTTAATTCTCATAATTTTTTTTTGCTATTTCTACAAAATATATATGAAAAAAAATTAATAATCAGCAACAACATGAGCTAAGCCAGAAAATTATGATGACGACTACCGATGCAAGTGGTGCGTTTACCATCGATAAAACGATTCGTTAAATCGATAACAGCAGCAGAACTAAATATCGGTCCGAGATAAACAATAAGTATTTATCGAGCTGATTTAAGCTTGATAGCATAACGATCATTTTTTTTTTCAAACAGATAGAGAAATTGGCCGTTTCTTTGATTATATTTTTTTTATGTGAAACATCTTTATTTTTCGCATCCACTGTGGACTATTTTCAGCGTCAGCGTTAGAGTTAACTTAGTATGAGCTTCTTTAAAACTATACACAGAGTGTGAATAGTATAATTCAGTGACAATATTTGCAATGCTCTAAAGGAAACATCGGGCACCTCATAAAGTATATATATTCGTGATCAGCATGATAATACAAGTCGATCTGTCTGTCTTTTTCTCTGGTGTGTCACGGAATTTGTAATGCATTAAACGAAGCATCGGATAACCAGAAAGTATATACATATATTCTTGATCAGCTCGACGAATCGAACTAGCCATGCCCGTCTGCCTGTCTGTATAAATCAAAACTAGTCCCAAAGATACTAAGATATCGATCTGAAAATGGCCCCCAGGAGTCAACCCAAATGTCACTTTAAACGTTTCCTCACAAAACGACCCCCCAAGTTCCCCCCAAATGATCACCTTAAATCTCCCATCAAACAACCCCTAATTGCCCCACTATATCTCCAAAATGTCTCCACAAAAATCCAGACAAAAGTCCAGTTGTTTCTTTCGTTTTTTTTTTTTGTTTGTTAATATGTAATTGTTGTTAAATATCCCCGGGCCCTGAATTTTTTCTCTTCAAAACTACTGGTTTTTTACAAAAAATCATCAGTAGATAAAGTGTCACCCACAAATAACCTGTAAGCAATACGGAAACCAAATCGTGTTCTACGTGTACATCATCTGTTGCAACTTTGCAAACAAATTTTGATGACTAAAATATGTGTCAAAGAAATTGCATCATTATATTTTGCTCAACAAGAAGATGAATATATGCTGGAATAGATGCTGGCACTGATAATTCCATTTTTCAGACCGATAACTTTTAGGCCAAGTGAGATAATCTCAACGGTTAACCGCAAGGTTTTCCAAAACGGTATGCTGCCGTACTAACAGCTGATATATTGTATACATAACAAAAGCAACAGCTGACTGCTAAAAAATAAAAAATGTATAATAAATGTACAATTTATATAAAATAAACGTTAAAATAACAGTTTGAAATATGAACAAATATTAAACTCTGTTTGGCGAGTGTTTAAAACAGCTATAATTTCTACAAAAATATTAATTGATTAATGCCAATGTATGCCAGCGTTTGTTAATGTAGATCGGTTGAATCATTCACGGGCTGACGAAGCGCAACTTGTTTATTTGCTGCGTCAGCTAAATTAATATATATGTATGTATATATGTACAAATCATTTTCATGCAGTACGATGTCGTAAACATTTAATTGTGCCAAGTAGTACTAAACTATCTCTCGACAAGTTTGCGCGCGTCTTGGCAGCAGAGCAGAAATATTTAACATAAAGTGCGCGGCAAATTACTGATAAAAAAACAAAATAACTATGAATTGCTAATTTTCTTTGTTTTCGTATCAATCAAAAGCTACAATACTAAATACTAAAGTAAATACATTGACATAAATTAGAAAATGCGTTTCGATGATGAAGAGCGTTTGCTGGACACCACCGCGGCAGGAGAGCCCACTGCCGAACCACGTCACTTGGATGCAGCCGACATAACAAATGGCTACACTACTACCTCAACTACAAATACCTCAAATTCGAGTGCGACAACAGCTCAGCCGGAAGATAGCACAACAACGAATCCGCCACCGTGTGACGATGACGATCGCGGAATGGCCAGCCGCTGGTTCATTTTGGAACCCGCAGTTTTTCTAATGTTTTTTGCGCGGTATTTAATAGGTACAGAATAAATGCTTTCATAAAAAATTTGATTCATGGAGACTGTTTTTTAGGGGCGGTTTACCAAAATCAAATTTTATATCAAACTTGCATCGCGATCTGTAACTACAATGTCACTCAGTGCCAGCCGCTGTTGGGTGTGAATCATGAGACGGAGGAGGCGAAAGTGAGTATAAATCACGTTTAAAATCATTGTTTAAATATTTTTTTTTTTTTTTACTATGTTTGTATGTGGCTGTTGTTTAGTTTAATCGTATTTGTTATGTATCTAGACATGGTGCTTTGAAATTTCTACTCTTACGAGAACTTAATACTACGAGTGTTTTAACATGTTGAATAAATTATTTATATTCGTTTAAAGAGCTTATGCCAAATCTCAAGTATTTAGGTAATTTTAATTTATAGAGAGAAAACTGTATTTCAAAAACGTACACAGTGCAATTTATGTTGAAACAGTTTAAGAATTTGAACGCTTAAATGCACATTATATAACAATTGTTATAGTATAAATAATTTCACAATTACTAAAATCGGAAGAGTTGTATTCGAAAAAGTTTTAAATGTATAGAAAATCCTACGTTTTGCCTATATAAAGAAACAGTGCTTCACTACGCCTGGGTACATATCTGTGGATGTCTTTGCATCAACTGGAAAAATAGCATTCTGGAACATTATCCAGCAGAATGTATAATCGTACCAAACGTAAAACACTATAGAACAATAGCTGCTTGATTTTATTTTTTTTTTTTCTTCTATTACTCGAATCATTGCAATTTATTCCAAAATAATTAGGTTCCACCGAAGTCGAATAGTTTTACTTTTTATTCACCATTTTACTCTTAGCATTAACAATTTGCAGTTTTGCATGTTTTCGTGTAGCTAGATTTACTCGTATTATTTATGCACAGTGTTTTTTAGAAATTGAATATTCTTATCTATTGAAAATATCGTACCTTAAAAAAATATATGAATTCAATCTTTTGTTATCCATAAAAGTTACTGGCAGCGTAAATAAAAATAATAAGAATATACAACAAGAGCAGGTGCATACATTCGATGTTTGATTTATTATGCTCCTGATTTGTTTTTGTTTTTTTTTCTACTTGGAATCAATGCTTGCCTTTGATGAAGCTTTCAAATATGCGTTAAAGTAGTACTGATAAGAATTTTAAACAAGTACATATTTTTATGTAAAACTGCCATCAAGTGATATTATTTAAATCATTTTTTTTTTTCATCGGAGACCCCGCTCTATTCCCTCAATCATTGAAATTTGCTATGGAGACTTTTATAACCATACACAAAATAGTTATCTAAATGATAATGATCGCGATTTACCCACCAGAAGCTCCCATACAAACTGTGAAGCGTATTAAAGCTTCGCTTACAACGAAGTTAGCGTTTTCTCTTGTTTTAAATAGTGATAGAGAGATACCGAAGTATTCACACGCTTTACAGAACTTTAAAAGCGTGTTAAGTATGCATAAGGCGACTATATAATACAATCAAAGTTGTATATTTCGAAAATATGAAATTGAAAATTCATCTACCATGTTTCACTCTAAGCTATTTGTAAGCCATGTTTGCATTAGTGAATGCATTTTAGCGGATTTAAATATATGCAACATACTTTCTGCGTTTTTTATTTTAAATTTTGTGTAAAGAGACTACAAAAATTGATTTGAGAAATAAATTAGATGCGAAACTATTGGTCTTACAATATATAGTCTGTAGATGATAAGGAAATATGGAACAAAAGCACTGATCATTTAAACCTTATCAATATGTATTAAGTAGTTCTATGAAATAAAAAAAAAAAAAAAATAACTTTATAATTGAATAATAACAAAAACAATACCAAGCAAATTATCTACCGATCGCTCATAAAATATTGATGACTAATATAATTATGCTGTTATCATTTAACCATGTATCTAAGTGTCACAATTTATCATACGGTAGTGTGCTTTTGAGCTCTTGATAAAGTGCAAAGGAAAATTTTAAAAGTATGATGATTCAGTTTGTTACGATTTTCTCGTTTATCTTAAGTAGTACACTTGTGAATGTGAATTAAAATCAATACAATTGGTTTTTGTTTGTGCAAATGTTTTGAAAAGTATTTATAGTACATATTTTCTTTATTTCATTGTTTTTATTTATTATTTGCAATCCAGGTAATCGAAACAAAAGTACAACCATATGTTACACGTATACTGATGACTAACTCACTGCTGGATAGTATTATACCAGCTTTTGTAAGTCTCTTTTTGGGTCCCTGGTCGGACAAGTTCGGACGGAGACCTGTTATATTGACTACATTTACAGGTAAATTCAAGTCAATTTTAATTATTGCGTCTTTTTTTTTTTGTTTTTATTAAAACAATACCATTTCTTATAGGTTATCTGATGGGCGCACTAATATTGACCGTTCTGTCTATAATAAGCTCTCGTACTGTTCTAAATCCCTGGTGGTTTGTACTTTATTCTGTGCCGTCGGTTTTGAGCGGTGGAACTTGCGCTTTAATAACTGGCATATATTGTTATATATCAGATGTAGCAAAAGAGCGTAAACGCGCATTGCGGTAGGTCGTCAATGCTTTAGATAGAATTCTGTTGCTAATCGCAAATATTTTGTTATCTGTAATCATAGCATGGTACTGAATGAGGCTTCACTCTGCACGGGCATGATGTTGGGCAGTGTTGCTAGTGGTTATATCTATGAGGCAACGAATGCGGTTATTGTTTTTAGTATATCAGCTGGCGTTATGCTATTAGCATTAATCTATGTTTATATTTTTGTTGTGGAGAGTTTGCATTCAGATGATATGCACACTGGTGTAAGTTGATTTTTATTTCATTATAGTGAATTATTTGAAAATGTTTAATTATGTATTACATATTTGTAGTCGCGCATACGTGAATTCTTTCGCTTTGATTTGGTCAAGGGTCTGGTGCGCACCTGCTTTCAACGTCGCGCGAGTTTCGATCGAGCAATAATCTGGCTTACAATGATCGCACTGACAATAGCTATATTCACAATGGGTACATTATCGTTATGATATGCATTTGGTTTGTTCCATTTTATTTTATTTTATTTTATTTGTTTCTTGATTTACAGAGGGCGAGAGCAATGTCAACTATCTTTTCGTGCGCAAACAATTCAATTGGGTTGTCACGGATTATAGTAATTTCAATGCATTGCGCATTGTTGTACAGATTATTGGTAGTGTCTTCGGTATGGTTCTTATGCGTCGCATACTGAAATTTTCAATTACGACCATGGCGATGATTGCATTTGCTTGCTGTGTCTTAGAGAGTACAGTTCGTGCTACGGCAGTCTATTGGTGGGAGTTGTACATCGGTATGATTCTTGGAATAATGCGTGGCGTAATGGGTCCAATGTGCCGTGCTATACTCTCTCATGTTACACCCGCATCGGAAGTTGGTAAAATATTTGCGCTCACAACATCTCTGGAATCGGTGTCACCACTACTTGCCGCACCGTTGTATACTTTTGTGTACAATGCAACGTTAGAGTTTTATCCGGGTGCATTCAATTTTATCAGCGCTGGCCTGTATCTGCTTTGTTACACCTTAATTGCGTAAGTTTTATGTTCTTTGAACAAGTATTTTTATCTATGATAATTATTTATAAAATTAATTTTCGGTTTTCAGTGCAATTTTCGGTATACAAAAATCGCTTGACAACGCTATGGCCTATCAAGCTATAGGCAGTTAGTTAATTTTAAACATTTTATTGTCAAATTTGTTATAGCTTTAAGTTGTAAAGTATGTGATTATAAATGAGCTTCCATGTGCTCTGTGGAATCGCAGAAGTATTAACTAAAAATCTATAGTGTAATTATAATTATACAGTAACTTTATTACAATTATTAGAATTTTCTACAAAGTTTACACATGTAATTTTGCAAATATAATTATTTTTAAAATTGTTTACGAAAACAGAGCTTTAAATTTGAACGTTTACAAAATTTTAATTATAAATCACATATTGTTCAAATATAATACTAAGGGGTTGTTTTTCAATGTCCCATTTAAATTTAGCTTTCTGTTTTTTGTCGATTAACACAATTTCCTTTGTGTTTGTAGTACGAAAATAGCATACAATTAAATTCGAACCATACTTTGAAAAACTCCCATCTAATAAATTAAACTATGTTTTATAATAGGCTCATTACATTTATTTATATCCGTTTATTTTAAAACAGTTGCATAATGTTGCTTGTGTTTTAGTTTGAAGCGTAATACAAAGCTGAAATTGAAATCAATTTTATTTTTTTTTTTTTTTTTTTAAATATAATTTGTATATTCAAACTCACATTATGAAGATAAACGCGAGTAGATATAGAAATGAGCTCACAAAGTTAAAAAGTCCCGGATATGTTGTTAGCGAATTTTTATAGATGAAAGTGTATAGCGGCGCAGCTACGAAAGGTGCAAACGATTGCAAAACATTTTTTATAGAGAATATTTTACCTAAAATATTAAAGCAAAGTTTAAAATGGTGTTAAATTAAAAAGCTGATATGGTTTTGAGCTTACCCAAATCCGTCGGAGGAACAATATTTGAAACAATAGTACGGCACATGGGACCCGCAATCGAACGAAATGCGCCAACTGCAATCGATAGATACATATGCCATGCCTGAGAGGCGAAACCTTTGACTAGGTTATTCAATATTTCAGAGAAGAAAGCCATCAGTGCTAGTGTTACAACTGACAAATGAAACAACTAAAAAGAACATATGTTACCGTAAAACGGAAATTAGAAAACAGCTCATATGACACACTCACCCTGCGCAGTATCAAAAAACCAATTAACGCGCCCAGCATTGGCACCAAGTGGCTGACTGTTTCAAAAAATGTGTAATCTCGTACGCTCCAATGAAATTTTTCGCGTACAAACAAATACATGACTCCCATAACGCCGTCTGAAACGTGTTTTTTATAATTAAATATTCAATAATTAAATATAAAAATTAGTTATACTGGTATAAGCTTCGCTTACCAAATACGAATATAGATAGGAACATTGCCAAAGTAACGAGCCAAATAATTGCACGCGCATTGTATTCACGTTTCTTGGAGCATGTCTTTAGCATTTCCTTTATGTGTACATAGCTAAATAGACCAGCCTTCTTCTCTGTTTGCTCGCCGCTTTCCTTCTCCTTCTGAGCATCATTTTTATTGGTAAACTCATCTGTTGGTTGCAATTCGATTGTGGCAATAGTACCCTTACAATCTGCTTGCAACTCGTAACCTGTTGGCAAATCTACTGTATTCTTTTCAGCTGCCGCCTTCTCCGCATTCTTCTCGTTTTGTATACGATAACTCAAACTCTCCGGTACATAGATTATAATAAAAATGGTGGCCAATGTAACTATTAGACCTGAGATTCCAATGGTTATTGTTGCATTTGTTGCCTGGTAAACAAAACTCGATAGCAGCGAACCACTCGTCAAACCGATGAAAAAGAGCGACTCCATGAAGATCATGCGATATGGTCTAGTCTTCGTATCAGTTATATCGGAAAGAAAACAGAATGCTGCAACGGAGAATACACAATTTCCGCCAAGCATAGAATGCGGCACCGCTGCCAAGATATACCACCAAGGATTTATGGCATAGTAGCTGGACAGTTCACAGATTGCAGATGTCATAATAAAAGTCAAAGCGAAGCCTGTTGAACAGAGTATTTTATGAACATATGTAAAATAAAGAATAATTTTTATCTCATCACACGCACGTTATATTCGCTAGAATAGAAGTTTTAATACTCTTTCATGCTCACACATTACACTTAACAAGTGGGCGTAGCGTGTCCATTTCGACATATATGAAGCGTATACCCATTTGTTTCCCAATGTTTGTATACCCAATGTTTCAAATTGATAGCTCGACAATTAAAAAAATGTATATACAACAAGAGAAAACATCTTCGGTGGAAGCTAAGCGTTAATACTCTTTAAATGCTCTTAAATTATGCATTTAAATTTTTCCGATGCGTGCCAAAGGTATAATTATACAACATTTTGAGTTTGAAATTGATGGGCGGTGAGATTAAATAACAGCAACCTGTTACAGTTGGCGGGTCGGGCCCATTACGACATATGTCTACTCTGTATCGAGATTTTAGCTGACATTTCAATAATTAAAGAAAGATTCCATATGATATTAGAAAAAGCATTTATTTAACAATAAAATCTCCTTAAGTCATCAAATTCGACTAAAAGTTGAAAATGAAAAAGACGAACAGGATTATTCTTTATTTGGAATAACTTAATAGCTTCGATAATTTGTAGTCGAATTTGATAACACAAAGGTCATTTTATTAAGAGTTTTATCCTCTTTCTAAATACTTTATGTTGATCAAAAATTTAAATTTAATGGTGCTGTGTAAAAAATGTAAAAAAAAAATAATAATTTCAGACTATTTCGTTCGACTTATTTTCATACCGTCACCAAATTCGTGTTAAAAAACTAAAGATTTATATTTATACTATTCACACAGAGTTTGAATAGTAATATCAGTTTGTCTTTAAGTTTGTAACGTATTAATGGAGGCATCGTAGACCCCATAAAGTATATACATTTTCGATCAGCTCGACGAGACGCGTCGATCTAGCCTTGTCCGCCTGTCTGTCTGTCCGTCTGTATGTTGTTGCGTATTTTGGGGACTAATTTTTATGTAATCCAGTTGAAAATTTGCACATATACTTTTTTTTTTCTTGCCAGATCCACTCTTTAGGGTAGCCCCCATACGAACCCACCGCCCACTCTTGACTTTTTGTATGAAACACTTGTTTATTAAAGTCAACATTAGGTTTGAAATGCAATTTAGTGAACAGCCCATTCATATATATATAAATATATATACTTTCAAACAAACCCACAGCTCACTTTTATGCATTTGTATGAAAAAAGGTCAATATCAATTTTTGGGGTAGCCCCTATTTAAACCCCCTACGTTTATGTTATACAATACGATTTAAAATTTCGTGTGAATATTATTAGAGGTTCGGTTCAACCGAAGTTAACGCTTTTATTGTTATTACTAAAACCGTTTTTCTGGAAATAACTTAATAATAACTATATACCTTACGGGATCTAGCACGTCTCCTTTTGTCTGCTATATGCATTTCCACAAACTTTTTATGCCCTTGTACCTTTGTGTACAGGATATAAAAATGTCCTATTTATAACATGTCTCAACGGAATATTTAGTCTAGAACTATGAACAACGAATGAAAATATAGTTTAAGTTAAAGCATGCAGCGTGGGAGGGACAACAACTTAACATTGTACCACGTTTTAGCTGATATCATTAAGAAGTTAACACTAAACACTTGATTTAAATAATTTGTTTTAGTTGTGCTTCTTTAGGTAATATATACTTTGACATCTTCACTGCAGCTGCACTAGAGCTTTAAATTTTTTATTTTACTTTATACTATAAAGTTTTTTTTTTTTTTTTTTTGTTGCTTTGTTTAATTAGTAGACAAAGGAGAAAAAAGTAATGAGTATCACATGAAAAAATGTTTTCACCTGTATCACACTCATACTCTAACAATGAGAAATACTCACCAATCATCGAAACAACCAACAGTGGCTTTCGTCCATAATGATCCGACCACGAGCCAATAAATAGTCCACAGAAAGCGGGAACAATACTTTCTAATAGAGTGCGCGTTAAAAAAAGATTTGCGACATATGGTTGCAACTCGGTTTCGATAGCCTAAAAAGAAAAAATTAAAACAAATAGTAATGGGAAATCAAATCACATTATAATGAATTACAATGGCAACGAGTGTAAATACTCATCTGACAGCTCAACTTAATGCCACATACATTTATTTCCGCGCTAGCGTTCTTTGAGTCCAAAAGTTGGCAGTCGGTTTCGTTGTAATGAAAGATAGTCGTGCACGTCTGATAGATGACCTGATTACGTAGTATTGTGCCTTAGTCGAGTTAGGTGTTAAAACAAATAAATTTATTTAAAACTTCTCATATTTACAATTCCAATTGCATTTTTGTTTTATTAGCTATTTACCTGATAAAGTGTGTGCGAAGAGTAGACAGAACACAATTGGTTCTATATAGAACATATGAAATATTTTGTGCCATTGCAACGATTTCAAATAGTTAATCGAGAACTTTGCAGCATTGCTTTCAACCATTTTGCAGATTTCAAATGAAAAATTGTTTTCTGTGTTTAAAATTCGATGTACTACAAAGTTCAACGCGCGATTTCAATGTAAATTTTAAATTTCACAATGCGTATTATTCAATATCCAATATGAATTATTTTATTTGAACTAATTTTCTTGTCACGTAATTTGATAATTTTATTGTTATATATCAAATATGTGCATACAAATGACTTTAAAAAGAAAAATTATTTCCTTTTTGTTTATATCGGTTGACACTGAAAACTTATAAGCACTGCCGCATTTTATTTAGTATGAGTTTATTTTAATGGATAATGGTTTTACAAATTTTATATTGTTTTTATTTTTTGCATTGCATTTGTTTTTTATTTTATTATTATTATTATTATTATTATTTTTTTTTTGTATTTGTATTTGAATTTATTTTATTTTCTTTTTTTCTTTTTTAATCGCACTTTGATCGCATGTGATATCTTTCAATCGTAGCTTGTATCAGTTTAATGCGGATTCACTGGCGCGACACGAAGCTACAATTATTCACAATTAGAATCCAATACTCACAACAAACTCTGTACAGGAAATGATAAAAGTAAACTCTATATATAAATATATAATAACAAAATTCATCTACACTATTTTACATCTGTGCGAAATAATTTTTATTGTATCTGTTGTTGTTGGTGTATTTATTTTCACACAATTTTATAAATCCTCTCAATGATATATGAACTTCACCGACGTTACACAGCCATTAACTATTTTTCTTTTCAATTTGCATCTGATTTAAATTTATAAAAATTCGGCATTCGCCACCGCTAGACACCAGCTTCCATGTAGAAAGCACTCGATCGAATGATTGTTTGTTTTTTTATTGGGTAGACGACAACTTCGTGAATTAACTTTCGAGCGTCTCGTTTGGGCCAAGTGACAATCCGAATTAACAATCGCAACAAAAGCAGCGGAGACGCACAACACGTCATAATATGATCTCTATACTCTTCAAACATAGTGTAAATAGTAAAGCTTCATTTTATCACAAGGTTTGTAACACAATGTTACCTCTCAGATTTCGGAATGTTACATATAATATTATCTATACATGTGCACGGTTATATTTATGCTTGTATAGGTATACTTATACATAAGTAAAATCTTGAAGATTCTTAGAACCGCCAAATGCTTCTAATACCGAACACGATATTCCGCACATTAAGGAGTAAACCCATACAAACTCTCCACCATTTTAAGAATTTGTGCTAAAAATCGATTGTATATAGATTCTTTATTACTGAAGCTTTCTTTTTCAAGCTTAAGTTTTGTTTACTAGTGTGAAGGCTTAGTATTGAGAACCGTTTTGAAATTGAATTGTCTTGAAAAAAATTTTATATTTTGTTGTACCTTTTATTTTATGAAAATAAAGCGAAAAAAAATATTTTTGTTCTGAACAAACATGCTGTTTGGGGGGGGGGGGGGTTCTCCACCTGGATCCGCCAATGCATTAGTTTAGATTCAACTAAAAATAATTTTAGACACATATAAAGAGCATTAAAGCTTCGGTTTGACGGAAGATAACGCCTTTTCTTTTATATTTATTTGGCTTAGAATTAAATTGGCAATCTGTTTTGTTAAAATGGTAATATATTGTGTCGCATTAAGTTATCGTCGAATGCACACGAACATTTAACAAAAGAAAAAAAGCAAAATACTTACTTGTATGTACGGGTATATGCACAAATGTCGACATAATTTTTTTTCCAATCGAGCTCAGCTTGTCTGTCCGATTGTCCTGCCTTAGGACCTAGATCTTGAAATTATAAAAGTTAGAAATATTTGTTATTTTTGCCATGTCTTTTAGAATTCATCCTCAATGTATAATTAGAGCATTGTTACAGCAATAAAAACACACATCTCACATCTCCCTCTCTTCAATATGCTCACCACAATGGAAGTTGGCAGGGTATATCTTATAACAATCTGGCACTAGGTATATAGTACTCTTTCTTGTTCTACTCTGTACCCAAGGGCTAAAAAACGTATATTAAGTTTATGTTGTTGTGTGTGACCGACAAAAGCTGACGTATAAAGTAAATATATTCTTGATCAGCATTAAAAGTCGAGTCGTTATAGACATGTCCGTCCATCCGTTTGTATGAACGCTAAGGTTTCGAAGTGATAGAGCCAGCCAACTTTGGATTTTAAAACTTGCCTATTCCGTATTCAGAAACGTTCAAACATCACCATAAGGAATAGCTCCATACAAATTTACACCCAACTTTGAAGTTTTTTACGAACAACTTTTTTTGTGTTGTGTTGTTGTTGTTATTAACTAAGCTAGAAACATCAAATTTAGTATGGCCGTATCTTACGTTAACCCTACTACACACAGGGCCAGAACGAACCACTATAGAATTTAGACCCCATTCATATTTATGGTTCAAGTAGGGTGTTTTGAAGTTGAAAACAGACAGTAGGAGGCGTGGTAGACCCAATAAATTGTATATATTCTTGATAAGCACCGGAAGCTGAGTCGATATAGCCATGTCCGTCTGAAGTCTGATTGAACATGGGGGCTTTGAGACTATAAAATATAGAGACTATATTTCGACACTCATTTTCCCTTTTCAGAGAAAGTGCATGAAATAAATGTGCTAACCCCTTTATAAAGGGTAGCTGCCATACTAACCTGCCCGCCACTTATGCGTTTTTGAAAGAAAATGTTTTTTTTTTCTTGCTGTTAATTAAGCTGCAAACGTCAAGTTTGGTGAACTATTACGTCAATCCTATTAAAATATACCACATAGCGGGTAGCCGCCATACAAACTTAACCCCATTTTTAATTTTTTTTTTTCTGGGATTTGTTGGTTAAGCTAGAAAATCCAAATTTCTTGTATCTTACGCCAATCCTAATAAAATATCCCACATCTGTGTAGATTGAACCACTATAGAATTCAGACCCTCAACAAATCAATGGCTTAAATAAAGAGCCTTAGACAAGGTACAGCATACAATCTCGAAGTCGAGCACACTGGACTGCAGCATTCTTTCTTGTTTTATTCTTCACACAGAGTGCGAATAATAATAACTTAGTCACAATGTTTGCAACGCCTTAAGCTTAGTATCGGAGACCCCATCCGAGACCCCATCGGAGACCTCATAAAATATATACAGGGTGAAGAAGCATAGAAAGCGCAAGTGTGAAGAGTATTTTAACTTCGCTTCAACCGAAACTATCGTTTTTTCTTGCTTTTCTGTAGCTTAGTAGTGAGTTGATGGAATCTTGAATTATTTTCTGATGTGATTAATAGATGTATTGATGTACATAGTGTGCATATATGTATAAATTGTGTAGAAGAACGTATATTTAGAAAAGGCAACCTGATAAACATTTATGTTGAAATAAGCTTCGGTTGAACCGTAGCTCAAACACTCTTCATTATATATTTTTTATTGGGCGGTGCTTGAATACCACATGTTCTGAAGTGTTAGCCTGTAAATTAAAATTTTTGGTGAACATGGCGCAGCTAAACACACTGACAGACGGACATGACTATATTGACTCGTCTCATCGTGCTGATCACGATTCTATATACTTTACGGCGTCTCTGATGCTTTCTTAAGGGCATTGAAAACTATAACTAAATTGTAATATTATTCATACTTCACTGTTTGAAGATTATTAAAACTGGACAAGAGTGAAAAATATTACAATATAAAACATGAATACATAATAATACAAATGTTCACTGTACATAAATTAAATTTAAATTCATACATCTAATTATGCATATACTACTCAAATTATGACATATCTTAAAAACATATGAATATGGGAAAGAAAATCAATTAGATTTTTATCTAGTTGTATGCCCTGTACCCAAAAATATGTAAACAGTGTTTATGTATTTGGTTCGAAGGGAGCTTCGAAAAAGTGAAAATATTCTTGATCAGCTCCACAAGATGAGTCGATCTAAAAAAATGTACCTAAAGTGTGTATAAAAAGTTTCTGCGAACGTTTGCAACCGACCAGCGAAGGCTTGGTGGACTCCATCATCATCGACAACTGAATCGGTTTATTCAAGTTGGTCCGTCCTTACAGAACTTAGACACTGTGAGAGTTTGAGACACTAAACTTAGACATATAAACTCATCTAATATAGGTATACGCAAATTAAGTTTATGAAATTATTTTGGTGTCTGACCCATCATGTCCACCGTATGCTATTTGCCTCTTATGGCATGTGCACACATTTCAAGGCCGCCTAGCCAGAACAATGATTATTTTCTATTTATTAAACATTTTTTTATACAATTCATATCAATAGGCATGATTTGTCAATTTATCAGATAGTTTGTAATGCGTTAAACGAAACATCGTAGCCCCATACAGTATATATGTTATGAATCAACTCGTCGAGACGTGTCGATCTAAACATGTTCGTCTGTCTGTCCGTCTATATGGCTGTGTGTCTGGCACCTGTTCAATTTTTAAGATTTCAAGCTATAACCCGCCATACAAACCACCCGTCCACATTTGGCTTTTTGTATGGAACATTTTTTTATTGTAGTCGATATCAGCTTAAAATTTGATACTGTGGCTTCTTATGGACTGACACTGTATACCGCCCACCATCTTTTGTGATATTGTGTACAAAACTTTTTTAATGCAGGCAAAATCAACTTAAAATTTAGTATGCTTCCTGCTTATGGAAGAACAGTTTACAAATACATCTATCAGTGTGTTCGATATTCCCACTTGTAGGAGTAGACCCCGTAAAAATCCAGCACCCAATTTTGAATTTTTGTATGGAAAACTTTTTCATTACCGATAACATTAAATTGATATTTGATATCGTGGCCTCGCATAAGCCAATACTTCACATAAATATCCATGTCCCGCTTACTTTTAGGGGTAGGTCAAACACAAACTTAAAACCCACCTTCAGTTATATTCTTTTTTATAGCTGCTAAGCTATAATATACAATGTGAAACTTCGACTGAATGGTAATAAAGCCTCGATTGCACAAAAGTTAATGTTTTTTTTTTTTTTCGTGATTTTTAGTAAAATTTCAAAGGCAACATAAGCAATGATAAAGGCTACTTTGTAGTCGTGAATTCACGACTGTTGCATCTTTATTTGTTGTATAATAGGCCCTGAGTTACCTCAATTTTTTTTTTTTTTTCTACAAACTATAATATTGTGTGTGCAGGGCTTAATATAATGAAGCATCTCAACTAAAGTCTTTTAAATTTTAAGGGAAATGTAGTGTACATTAATGTGTTATAACTAATTAGTCATTAAATGAACTTCATACATTAATAGTTTCTTTTAAGAAAAGGAAAAATACGTATGTTTTTAATTACTTCATTTTGTATGAGTGTTTTAATTTAGTAAACATTTGTTTTAATATAATCTGATAAAGCATACATTATAGAAAACGATTCCGTGAATACTTAATATGTATTGTATGTAAGTATATAACTATTATAAATAGTAATATGTAAATATATTATAAATTTTTCACTTATAGAAGACTGAGCTAAAATTAAGTGATTTGCACAAAACTTGTTAGGATAAAAAAGAAACTGTATTCTGATACCTACTTAAATGGACAAATTTCAAAAAATGCACCTAAATACATATTCTGAAAAAAAGTGTAGGACATTAAAAGCTCGCTACAACATTTTGAAGCTAATATAAGTTGTTTATTTATTTTATAAAATTCACACTAAGCCATACGATTTTGTTGTTGTTGTTGTTATTTATTCGTTAGCGGAAATCCCACTACGCATATAAGCTTGTCTTTACTGAAACAAAGTTTAAAAAATGCTAAACAAGAATGACTTGCATATTATATTTTCGTTTGACACCTTTCTCATATATAAATTATAGCATTTAAATATTGGGCTGTGCCCTACTAAGCATGTCTGACATAATGAGGAGGGTCGGGTGATAGTTTAAGAGTATATATGAAGTGAAAGTGCCAACTCCACTACATTTCTATGGGGTACTGCATATACAAAACTACGCGCTATTTTAGAGTTTTTGTATGAAAAACTTTTTTTGTTACTTAAACTAGAGAGGTGAAACACGGTGTGGATGGATCTAATAAAGTAGCCCTTGCAGTCCCAGATCAACCCGTTTTAAACAAATAAAAACAAAATATTGGACAAAAAAACGAACACAGTTATTGGGAAACTATACTCGTATATAGAGCGGAAAAAAATCTACAAATATTTGACAATTATATATACTTTTCTATGCTATTTGGGGATTAAGACCCATGAAGGGAATTAAGCCCCATTGACGCCCCCATATACTAAAAATGTTGGTGCTGCTTGAAAACAATGCTTTTGTTGCGAAAACGGAACGACGATATTGACACAAAGTGAGAATTCATTAGTAAGTGAGCTCATTTTGAAGAATGTATTAGAAAGAATCATTTGTTTTCAAATACTTCGGTTTGACAATGCACAATAATAAATTCCAATCTACGGGTGCTACAAAGTATGGTACAACATTTGATGTTGTTAATTTACGATTTTAAACTAGATGTGTAAAACTTGCATAAAATATTGGAAAAACGTAAAAAAATAATATTCAACTAACCTTTTCTACATTTTTTTTCTCGTTTTTTTTTTTAGGCTAAAGCCCTAATAGGGTTCCTAGTATCTAAAAATTCTTGATTTATATTGCTAATTGGGTAGGATGTTGCTAATATGAATCCTCGTAAAATATCCAACACTGGATATTTAATCCATTTTTGTGTTAGGAAACTCCAGACAGGTCAAAAGTTAGATTGTTGGGTTGAGTGGCCGGTGGCAAGAAAGATCCCCATTATGTAGAGAAAAAAGGCCAGGCTCATTGTGGCAACACAAATCTCCAATTTTTTATTTGAGAGACAGCTCCCTCTACAGCCATTGGGACGATTTTATGAAATTCACTAAGTGAAATTCACGATTTTATGAAATTCACTATGTTACTTACCTCTATTTCAAATAGTATTTCTGAAAGGTCAGCTAGAAACTACTCGCTAATATGCGTGAATCTAATTGGAATTATGGCCGGGTAACTGCACAGCAGATGCTGAACGCTTTCATCCATTTCGTTGTTTTGAAATTTTAGCGCTGCTTCATTATCTAAGTATAGAAATTCAATGCTTTTCACATCGGATGATATCGTATGAGGTGATTAGCTTCCTGAATTGGTGCAACTTCGGCATGATATACGCTGCAATAGTTTGGAAGCCTGAAAGAGACTTCTACCATCATTTGTTAGGGATTCCGTTGGGGGTGGGCAGGAGAACTTTACACCACCCCCTCCCCCAAACAGAATTTTTGTTCAGTACAAAAATATTTTATCACTTGATTTTCATAAAATAATATGCAAAAAAAAAACAGCATATAGAATTGGTAGCATTTAAAAAGGTATCGTTTTCACTTCTTTTCTCTTGTTGTTTTTTTTTTTTTTTTTTTTTGAAGTAGAGCTACTTCCCCGCAAGAGAGCGTTCTGGTTCCACCATGCTTTTTTTTATATACTTGTGGAGTCGGTTATCCCTTGTTGTTGGGTATGCCATTTTGGTGATTTTGCCGTTGTATTTTTTGTCAATAATAGTTGTGGAATACAATAGTCAGTGTGTTGTGGTAGATCTCTATAGTAGTTTAGGATCGTTGAATAGCCTACACTAGCGTTTGCCCATGGGTGGCTTTCTCTAAGTCTTACAGTGTTTAGTACTTCCGTCGCTGTGGTTAGTTACCCTTGACTAGCGCATAATTCCGCACTTCTATGCACCTTGCTACTCAGTTTCAGATTGTGACCTAGTGTAGAGTCACCATACTAGAAGTATATACACAAGTATGGTTTACAATTGGACAAAATATCTATTTGCCGCTTTTTTGCTTGCGAAAAGCGCAATTGTGACGTTCCTTACTATATCTGCTGAGTTTTTCTACCATGCCGTGGTATGCCAAGGGTATATTAAGTTTGTGAAAATGTATGTAACAAACAGAAGGAGGCATGGCAGACGCCATAAAGTTTGTACATTCATGATCAGCATCGAAAGCTGAGTCGATCTAGCCATGTCATTCTGTCCGTTCTTCTGAATGTTTGAACAACAAGGACCCGGAATACATATGTACTATGTAATGCTAGTAGAAACTTATACACTTTTGGAAGTGCATAAAAACTTCAGTGAAGCCAAAACAGACAATTTCTCAATTTTTTGTTCATGGTTTGTTGAAAATTATATTATATATGTATATTTAATTTTTAGAACCATATTTAAATTGATCTTACGTTATTTATTACTATTTTTGTTTCTCATTATTATTATAGAATACTAAAATGGTTTTATATATGTACTACTTAAAAATTATCTCATAGTGTTCGGGATGTACCGCTTTTTTACGACAAATGACGCTGCAAAAAAAAAAAAAAAGATAAATAAATAAATAAATTAACAAATAAGCAAAAACTGGTCTAAATAAGTGTTATGATACACTTACAGAAATTGGTTCATACTTACAGTAACAACATGATGCCAACTAAGAATAGATTTGCGCTGATTATATTAAAGAATCCCGGAAAACTGCTGATCGTTATACTATATATTATGGTATATATCGCTGAAGAAGCCGACGGCATAAATGTTTGTAATACGCTGAGCAATGAGAATATTTTGCCTGTAACAAATACATAAATATGAATTAAGTTACAAAGCAGAATGCACTATAAACAAACCTCGCTCGTCTGCAGGCACTAGAATTGTAATTATTGTGCGCAACATAGGATTCCCAAGTGATTTGAAGACACCCAAACCAATTGCGGCATAGATTTGCCAATTTACAAATGCAAAAGCTTTCATCATGCTGCTTGAGAAGTGACTTAATAACGAGATAATGGCGAGTAGTATCACCGCGGATCTGGAGCACTAGTAAAATAAAATATAACTATAAGTATAAGTATAAAACAATAATTGACTTTAGCAAAAATAAAATTTTAAAACCAAATCACAACACCTTTCGAAGCAGCCAGAGAAAGAGCAGACCACCGTAACCCGCTATTGCAGGCACCAAAATGCTAACAGTCTCATATGTGGTAAATTCACGCACAGACCAGTGGAATTTTTCGCGTATGAAAAGATAGAATACAGAATTGTTGCCATCTGGAAAATGATATATTTGTACATAAGTAGTGGCAAATAATATTATATGCCAAAGGTATGCATTATGATACACCACCTACCTGTAACGAAAGCCGAAATAAGTAGCGTCGCCATAAGTAAACCAATAATGCCACGATCATTAAACATGCGCGGCTTGATACACGTGCGCCAGAGATCCTTAAGCAAGCCGAATATAGAGGAGCAATTAAAACGCAACTGATTTGCATTCAGTACATTTATGTTAAGATTAGTTTCCGCTGGTGCCAAACTCTCGGGTAGGAATATGCCCATGACTAAAATAGCAAATATAATTGCTGCAGCAGATATTGAGAAGATATAAACAGAATTGGTTGCCTCGTAGGCATAGCCAGAGAAGTAAGCGCCCAACATGAGGCCCATATAGATGCAAATTTCATAGATCATCATTCTGAGAAAATTGTAATATTTTGTGGAATTTTTCAGACACTTTTTATGTGTTATATACCTGTACGAACGCGTTTCCGGCGTCGAAACATCGGCTATGAAACAAAATGCTGCAACTGAGTATGTTATGCTGCCGCCAATTGAAGATAGTGGAATTATTGTTAGTACATAGTACCATGGACTAACAAGTTGCTGCGTTGCGGTATAGGCTATTCCAGCAGAAAAGACGTACTGCAGCGAGAAACCTTTAAAAAAATTTTATAAATAAATTATTTAATTTTTTAGATACTCATGAGATTTGATTTGTGCTCTGATAATATCATGTACATACATACTTATATAACTATATCAAAGAGACAGATTGATACTAAGCTGAAAATTGTAGGACAAGTGTGGCCTACTTTTTTCTCCTGAATTACCGTTTACTTATTAATCTACTCCGATCATTATATATATAATATGAGTATATAAAGTCTATAAATTAGTCTTGCACACTAAAAGAACTTAAGAATAAGAACTCTGAAAGTTTTAGCTAAATCCGGTAGATGGCTATTAAGATGTTCAGATACATACTCGTCTAAACAAAGATTCATAATTCATTTTATAAAATTAACATACATAGTAAATTGAAATCTAATTTTCTACAAGTACCTGTAAAAGCGGCCATTAACAACGGTTTACGGCCATAACGATCCGACCAGGCTCCTATAAAAATTCCAAAGAAAGCTTGCAGAACACTTTGTACTATAGACATTGTCATGGTAATGCGTGCAGCATAAGGCTGCACTTCGGTTTCGATGTGCTAGAAAAAAACAAACACATTTTTTTTTTTTTTGGGTTAAAATTGCATAAATGTAAAATAATTAAAAAAACAAACCTTTGTATGTTCACTAGTGTTACTGGTGCCCAGTAGCTTGCAATCGCTTTCATTGTAACCGAAAATGGCGGTGCAAGTTTGATAGATGATTTGATTTTTTAATATAGTAGCTACGAAAATTAATTGAATTACTTTATATTTAATTTGAACAGAACAGTTTAGCTACTTACATGAAAAATTAGAGGCAAAAAGCAGTATTAAAATCATAGGCTCCAGCAAATAGCACCTCACTTCAATACAACTAATGCATGATGTTCTTCGCTCTGCCAAAGGCGTAAGCGGTTGTGTATCGGTCTCGGTTAAATTATTTACACTGCTGGACGACGCCTCATTTCGATTTGAGGCATTCGAACCAGAACGTTGGTGTTTGGCCACAAGAGATTCGTGTGCGTTAGGATCTTCCAACATCTTGTATGCAACTGAATCGCTCATAATTGTATTTCACTTCAAGCAAGAAAACGGCTTGGCGTAAAAAAAAAAAAATAAATAAAATATTTTCATGATAAAAAAAAGAACGAGAACTGTTTTCCGACAATATAATACCCTGCATACTACCATACTGAGTGGTATATAAGATTAGCAGCGGTAGGAGAAGAGTGTATAATAATCCGTCAAAATAATTCTAATTTGACTATAAGTATAGTAAATAGTTTATTTTAATTCAGGCGTGTATACCGCTGTATCCAATCACAACATTTTTTACACTATTCACACAGAGTAAGTATTATAAGTTTATTTGAAACTTTGTAACGCATTAATGGAGGCACCGTAGATCCCATAAAGTATATATATTCTTGATCAGCTCGACCAGACGAGTCGATTCGAGGGTCCGTCTGTCTGTTTGTGCGTCTGTTCGTGTGTCTGGATGATGTTGCGAATTTTTGTAGGATGTCTGGTTAAAAGTTGGCACATAGACTCCTTCTTATTGCATTTAATAGTGTATCAAACTTGATCACTTTTAGTGGTAGCATCCATAGACACTTACCGCCCAATTCTGGAATTTTGTATGAAATCTTTCTTATTGCAGTAAATATCAACTTAAAAATTTGGACGAACTTCTTTGGCTTCTTATGGACGAACGCATATGGATTATTTCATTTTGGGAGCAACATCATACAAACCCACCCTCAACTTTTGGGATTTTGTATGAAAAAAAAACTATAATTTCAGGCAAAATCAACTTGACATTTGACATCTATGGTCGGACGCTTCCCATAATTATCAAGCTGCGTGTTACGCCCACTTTTTGAGTAGGCTCCTACTAACTTACTTCCCACATTTAGGTTGTACAATTTTACAAATTATTTTATTTTACAACTGCTACTTTCACAGCTTGAAACTTCATCTGAATGCTATTAAAAGTTCGGAATATTTTTTTTAAAGATCATTAAGTTAATGCATTTCAAAATGTGGAAGTTATAAAGCTCTTCTTATAGTATTACGGCACACTTGTAGGTAAAATTTATGAACTCTGGCTTAAGACCATAAAATTCTGTGTCCTTCCCTCTTAAAGTCAACGAAATATATGTACTCAGGACTGACAGCATAGGCTAAATTGACTTTTCTCACCGAGCCGGTCGAGAATAAAAAACTACTATGCATACTTTCATACATGCTGAAACATCAAAGATCGCACATGCTGATAGATCAATAAACCTAATGTACCTCCTCACATGCATATATTTGTGTGCAGGGTATAATTTGCTTATGTATTATAGTAATCGCCTATATGTTCGTTTAAGTGTCGAGCGGCGAAAATGTCTTTGGATTGGTTAACTATGTGATTTACAAATCATACAATTCTCTGTCTCATTTCAGTTAACCGCAATATTGAGCTGAGTGGAGTGACTCAATCCTTTGTGTAGGCGGTTTTGTGCTTCGCTACTTTAAAACGATCGCAACGAATTGTCGTTTGCTTGAACTTGACTTGAAAACAATATGCTCTACGTGCCTTATCTTTTGATAAAATGTTTATTTTCAAAGCACAAACATATACACTTGTATGGAATATAAGTGTCTGTCTGCACATATATAGTATGTATACATAATATATTAAAGTTTATATTCTAACTTTTTGCATGCATGGTAAGCATTTTAATAATTTAAACTGCAACAGAGCATGCAAATAAGTCGATTTAGCGGTATATTTGATGCAAATCATCTTGCTTTACGAACTTTGTTGTTATTACTACCGATTTCCGTAAATATGCACTGCATTTTCCAGGGGATTTACAAAACAAAAAACTGTTAATGCTTAATTTAGAAACAACAATTAACACTAGTCAACAAATCGTAAATTATTTTTAATACACTTCTACTGATCGGATCCACACATACACGTGTGGTTCCGATGACAATACAACGTTATGTAACTTTTGATGGTTAAATCTATACGGCGGTAGATTTGACTATCAAAAGTTACATAGTATTGTATTGTTATCGGATCCACACCAAATGCAAGTTAAATAAATTAATGAAACAAATTTTCATAAGCAATCATAATAAGCATATAATAGTTCATTCGAAATAAAATCGCTCATTTGTCATGCACATGCTTATGTAAATTTAAAAGTTTGACAATTTTCACATGTATCACATGATCAGAACTTGACAAAATGTCTATTAATTAACCTTTATAATAAAAATGCATTGAGAATCATTGAAATCCATATACGTAGTAAAGATTTATGCTTGAACATTCATAGAAAAAAGATTCCAAAGAAGAACGTTTGCGAAATCGGTTACAAATGAAAGCTTAAACATTTTTTCACTAGTTTATGTTGTAGTACTGGCATCCATAACTCTGCGTCTAATAGTTCAATCAAGGCACCCACTCCCAATGCGACAATTTTATCATATAGGGGCTTGATTAGCGTTCCAATTGGCTTATTACAAAGTAGGTTAAGAAAATACGATAAAACAATTTTTGAGGCAAGTCAAGATATACGATGTAGGATGTTCCATATAAACGTGTGGCACTTCGTTGTCGACTGAAATCTGCGTTAACTGCATTTTTATACAAAACAAAAAATCAAAAATCAAAAAATATCAATCGCTACACGAAAACAAAGCATCGAAATCATCGAACTTTGTGTATCTTTGCCGCCTAGAATTTGTGACTCAACACCGTTGGACTATTTTCACAGAAGCTGCGAATAGTAAATTATTTTTGTTACGAAGTTTGTAACCCCAAAACGACGGCTTGTACATTAACAATTTGTCTGCCTGCTTGTTTCAAATTCAAGCTGGTGCTGGGTTTTTAACGATTTTGCAAGACTATTCTTCCGCATTCTTTCTCTTCGAGTAGTTTTTGTTTTAAATAAATTGCATTTAGCTATGTCATCATTGACTTTACTAAAAACTTCTCTCATTGTTAGAAACAATAATGAAAAACCAAGAGTTATCATATTGGCCAAATTACTGATAATTAGCGAAGTGAATTTTAGTAAAAAATCGATGTCTTTGCGTTACAGCAGTTATAAAAGTTTGAAAGTTTACGTTAATTTTGAAAAAAAGTATTGAAATTGAAAAAATTTTAAGATTTACAAATGCTACACCGCATGCGAATGCGAACATAGAAATGCGATTGCGGAGCACGTAGCGGTTAATCTGCGGATGCGGGTCTTGACATCCGTATACGTCATAACCCTACTTCGAAAGCAATAAAATATTTGAAAAAATTGATATCCGTTTGCAATTTATTTAAAAACAAAGTATGAGTATGTGAAAAATCACGACCATACCTCACAATATTCGTATCCTCACCTAAATTTGGTTGGACGGCTTAGATGTATATAGAGGACAAACATAGTACATATAATATTCATTGTCTCCTGTAGCCAAAGATATACGAATATAATACATATGTGCGAATATATCATATGTAACAAGCAGAAGGTAGGTAGACTCCATAAATTAAGTATAGTATTGATAAGCATCGGAAGTAGAGTTGATTTAGCCATGTCCGTGGCATTTTTGTATGAGTGAAAAAAAGTTTCAATAATAACAAGCTTTTATTTTAATGTAAACACTAAAACAAGAAAACGTATTTGCTTGAAATGTTTCTACGCGATTACTAATATAAATTGTTTTCACAAAATTATTTATTTTTGACTTAGTTCATCAAAATGGCTCCGCCGTTTAGATTTGGCCAGTATCTGTATCTGTATCATATAGTATTGTCGAATCGAATATACATGTTTATGTTTAATTTCAGCTCAATCCGATCAGTATAATTGAATCAAAATTGTGTTTAGAACAAATAAGTAATTAAATAAGTTAATTAATTTATAAGTTTGTAATACAAATTTTAATAAAATAAAAGTAGACGTGCTTGCCGAAATTTAATTTGATCTCTGACATAAAATGTTTTAACGAAAAAAATCAAGATTATGTGGAATATTTTATCGTATGATGCAATTAGTTCCATAAAAGAACTTAAAATTGTTCGTGTGGTTTGTATGGAATCGTCTCACTATAGTGCATCTAACAGTCTCAATTCAACAAACGAAAAGCGTGCATTCATACGAAGTCTCCCTTTCGAATTTTTAGTTCATAAATATAAAAAAAAAAACTTTTATTTCTATCAACACCAAAAAACTATGAATGTTTGCCATTTTGTCCATTTAAAAAGTTTGGGCCCGATCACAATATAATTAGCTTTTATTAGTATAAACATAACGCAATATTGTGTGAATTATATATATATATATATATATATATATTTTTTTTTTTATTATTATATTCGCATCGTAAATCATTTTCATTTGCAATCTAAAAATAAAAACTCTGTTTGATATAGTTTTACGGTGTTGTAACAATTTTTCTATGTTAGTAACAATGGTAGTGTTTTAGTTTATTATTTGATAAATATTTCATTTTTTTTTTTTTTGTTTTTTTGTGGTTGTATTACTGAATTTGATGTTAACAACTTTTTTTTATTTTGTTCTCCGAACCTTTTAAAATCCTTGAGTAACGACTGCATAATATAGTATAATTTTATTTGAAATGTTTTAATTTTTAATGTTGAGATATTTGAAATATATGTTTTGCATTTAACAACGATAGTTAATTGTAATTGTCTAACATCAATGCTGTGTACAAATTTTTCTTTTAATTTTTCATTTAGTTTGCTCAGGTGGCAACAACAGTTTCAAAACTACGAAGCAATAAACTACACATTGAAAACATTTAATTTAGTTTGAAATGTAGCTAGTAATCTGTTCGTATTAATTTCATAGACCCCTTTTCCCTGTACTAGATTTCGTTCCTAATAATTTGATCGAAAACGATTCCGTTCAAATTATTTATATCGAAATCTAAAACCCGGGGGAGATAAATTTTGTTCATAATAAATTAAAAAACTAATAGAAATCAAGCTTAAATTAAAAATAAATATTTGCTTTTGTAAAACTAAATTTTAAATGAAATTTTAAGTAATTTTAAAATGGTGTTTTAACAATTGGTGGTTTAATAATTCCTATGTTTGACAACATTTTTGTCATATCTAACTGGGCAACAAGGTGTATACATACAACTGTTTGGAGATTTTGTGCTAGACCTGAGTTGTTTAATATTTTTAGTTAACAAATGTAGCACATTCCACAACGTTTTTGTGTGTTGTTTTATTTTATTTGAGCTTAATATAAAATAAACATATGCATACGAGTATGATTAAAAAAAAATCATTTAAATAAAATAATCATATAAAACTAATCAAATAATATATATAATATATATAAAGAAAGACAATAATGTGGGTACTGAACTAAAGAAATGATACTGAGATATATTATGCTCATGTAGCAACTACTCTTCAATTGATGACTTCTAGCCGAGCGCCAATTTAAGCAACTGCATCAGTAGCCAATTCCTCTTCAACGGTGATGTACATACCCTCCTCTTCGTATGCTGAGTCATGTTTGGCCAAAATACGCAAAAGTGGACGAAGTCTCAGCCACCACTGACGCTTGGGTATACGTTGTCTAAAATTGATAGTAACAATTGAATGTAATAGTTTCTGTGTGTGTAATAAAGTTGGTCTAAACTTACTCAAAGTTGGTCTCGGCTATGAGTTCAACTAAAGGCGTAAAGCGATACTGACGACGCACAATGCCCAGTAAAGTAGCCGAATCGGCAGCGGTACAGCTGACAACACCATTAGCATCAATGTTGTTTTTTACCTGATTTGCCAACCAATCAACACACTTGGCTGCCATCTTGGTGCCCATGTTGCGATCGAATGGTGTCGGCGAACCACCTTGCTGCATGTGACCTGGTATTTGGAAAAAAAATTAAATCATTTTTAATAGGTACACGCATATACGTATATAGCTACGCACCCAAAATATTCTGACGACAACTGAACAGTCCTTTGCCCTCCTCGGAGTAGAGGCGATATATAAAGTCAGTGCTGTAGTTTTCACTTGCCTTTTCGTTGCGTAAGATCAAACCACGCGACACTCCCTCTGCCATTTTCGAAGCAATATGGTAGACGTCTTGCTGCAAATCCTTAATAGAGAACTTCTCCTCATAGATGTATGCAGCATCTGCACCACCAGCCAAACCAGCAAGCGTGGCCAAATAGCCACAATAGCCACCCATGGTCTCAATAACAAAGACACGACGTTTAGTACCCTGTGCAGATTGACGTATGCGATCGCAAATTTCGGTAATCTCGTTCAGACCAGTATCGCAACCAAGCGAAAATTCTGTGCCGGGCACATTATTCGAGATAGTCGATGGAATGACCACAATTGGTATGCGGAACTCGGGATAATTATCGCGTTGATCAGCAATCTGACCAGCGGCATGGTAACTCTCGAAACCGCCAATAATGAGCAAACCTTGAATTTTGAATTCCTTAAGACGTGCGGCGATTTCCTTAAACTTGCCCTCCGGCAAGGTGCGCTTTGTACCGAGGAAAGCACCACCCTGACCAACCCAGCCTGTAACATCGGACCTGTATATACAATAAAAACAATTAATTGTTTCAAATATGTAGTACAATAATATGATAATTTCACACTACAGCATACCAATTTAATTCTTTCACATTGCCTGCAATGAGACCTTCGATACCGTCGTGAATGCCAAGCGCTGTATCGCCCCGGTAGATGACATTACGCACAAAGCTGCGTACAGCAGCATTCATGCCACAAGCTGGTGCACCAATATGCATAACGGCAAGAGTATAACCCTCTTTTCCCTTACCATCCTCATTGAACGATTCCTTTGGTGGCTTCAAGCGTGTCAACATCTTATAAGTTTCCAGATTACGTTGGAACGAGCGTCCACGCAGTTCTACAGCCAAATCCCAGTTTTTCTCTTCCATAGCTTTAGCGACAGCTTTAGTTCGTTCAACACATTCCATGAGTGGTACACGTACAGCCTGATTACCATCTAACGATACGACAACCGGTACCGTATCGTCAGTGGCCTCCATCAAAGCCAGTGTAGCCTCGGCACCCATGCGACAACCCTAAGCAACATTCAAATTCAATTGTTATGATCCGTTCAATTTAAAGCAAATGCTGATGATGATTACCAAAATACGATCGAAAGCGCTAGGATTACCACCGCGCTGTACGTGACCTAATACAGTGACACGCGCATCGTGATGCAAACGATCCGCAATGATTTTACGTACTTCCTCAGCGGTTATCGGATGACCCTCACGATCGATAGCACCTTCGGCAACAATGACAATGTTCAAACGCTGACCGGCTGAACGCTCCTGTTAGGTTTGTATTGTGGAAATTGAAAGTGTGAAAATTAATTAACTATTATCAAGAGAAGCAAAAAATAATGATTTGTTCATTAATTTTCAAATGATAAACATAAAATCTTTATCCATGTAATAAAGTACAATTTGTAGATCTTACAGATCTTGGTTCAGGAGGTACAAATTCGGTTTTAGAGAACAGTCAATACACTCAAATTTCAATTTTCTCTATTAAAATTAAAAAATAGCATTGCATGCATTACGAAATTATTCCAAAGATTTTTCATTAAAAAATAAGTGCAAGTTTTGCAATGTTTGGTTAAACTTAAACTGTCAGTTATAGCACGACAAACACAAAGGATATTGCGTTAACTGGCAAAATAAGAGACAGTTCAATTTTCAACAGACATTGAAAAACTTATACTATATTTTTTATTTGTTCCAATTAAAACGAACTCAAAGTTACAATATAGGTAGTTATATAACTGGTTATATAACTAATGCATATATAGTTATTTAACTATATAATATTCAAACTTAATTTTTAAGATTTCCAATCAAAATGTTAATGAGCTACAAAAGCTGTAGTATGTATGTGTTATTTTTATTAAAATTTAAACCAATATAATATACGAGTATATCTATGCCAAAACCCGCATTGTATCGCCGTTATAACTATTGTAATATGTACTTTTATTTTATGTTTCTCATTTGACAATCAATTATTATACATAAGTGCATCATATGAAAGAATGAATATAAATAGTATGTAAAATAAGTTTAAGAATAATGAGCGACTTTAAACCAAAAACCACAAAACACAAAAAAGCGTAGAAATTACAAATTTATACAATTTCATATATGATATGCGATAGAAACAATGAAACAAGAAGCTGATAATATGTGAAAATAAAATTTATATGTACTTGAAATCAGGATCGCTGGTGATACAGAAATATCATTTGCCCCAAAATTACTCAAATTTCATACATAAAATGTGATTTTGTGAATGAAATTTGGCGATTATGGGGAGAATAAGATTTCTAGGACACCCTCGCATATAATTTTTCTAAATATCAGATTATTAGCATTGTTTACAAAGCCTAATGTTTGGGATGACAAATGAATGAATCGTCTGAAATAATATGCATGAACCAAATAGTTTAGATAACTTTCAACCACTTAGTAAAAATATGTTTATCGAAAATGGCCGAATAAATGTATGACAGCATATAACTTTGTTGTATTAGTAATAAACATTCAAGAAAAGATGTTTTAAAAATTTTATTTTTATTTTTTTTTTGGACTTTGATGCCCATTTATGTTAACTTCGAAACGAAAAGTCTACAAGAATATCGCTTTTCCCGTGATATACTACTATATGAAAAGCAACAGCTGCAAAGTGTATTTCGATTATTTTTTAGAACCTTTTCCAATTAATTTATAATAAATGTTAGTAAAAAAAAAATTATTTCATTTAAAAATTATAGCAAAAATTACAAAACAAACAAATTAAAATTTCTTCTCAGCGTAAGCAATGCTGACCTGCAAAAGTTTCTTGGATAACTTATCCTGCCAGTCAACTGGTACGGGCTCTTCTGGTATAAATATAAAATCAGCCTCAGAGGCCAAGGCCGCTGATATGGCTAAATATCTAAAATAACAAATTAATAATTTGTTCGATTGAAAAACGTGGAAAAACACATGGAAGTAAGTAGCACAATTAACTACATTAAATTTTGGAAACGGGAGCATTAGGTATGGTTTACAACCTTTTTTTGGATTAAATACATATGAAACTTAAATTTAGTAAGTAACACTTAAGAGTTATTTAATTAATTTAAGACAACAAAAGATAACACACATATAATAATATAATAAAATAAAATGACGAAAATTTATCTTCTTAAAAAGAAAAGTACGTTGACCGATGATACTGTATAGACGACGGAAGAAAATAAGAAATCTTTTAGTGAAATTATCAAAATTGTAGTGAAAACCTTCTGTTGTATATTATGAACTAGCAGAGAGATGTGTGCAGAATATTGTTTGTGCAAGATGATTTAATTCTGTAATGTTGAAATAAAGTATTAAAAACAACACACACAAAACAAATATGCCAATTCAGTATGTTTTCAAATTGTAATAGAAATCAAAAATTTTAAAAGCCAATAATGTGTGCGTTTAATTTTTGTTTTAGTTTTTATATTAATAAATGCTGCCAACTTCTACAAATATGTATGCGCGGCTACAACAATGCACAGCAACTTCGATCAGCAACATTTATTAGATTCGAATATTCAGAAAGACAAAAAAAAAAAAAAAAAACCAAATGATAATTAAATTTGAATTTCAATTTATTTATATGTGCTAAATTTTGTGCTTGCCTGTTTCAACGCACTGCAAAGTTTATCAGGCCAATCAGTGTTTGGTGGCATTTCGGGTATAAATATGAAATCGGCTTCGCAGGCCAAACCGCCCACAAGACCCAAATAGCTGAAAAAATACATGAACACCACAATGTGAACAATTTATCTTTGAAAGGACATAAAACAAACAGACAAAAATTACTTTACTTTTCCTTTGTGTTTGCAGTACAAAATGGAACTGCAGGTATAAACTAATTTGACAACAAAGAAAAAAAAAAATAACCTTAACTTATTACAGAAAACTGAAAAATAGAAAACATAAAAGTTTAATTGTTAGAATTTTTAAATTTTTTGAAATTTATGATATTGCAAATATAGATTATCAACTCCATAGTTGATAATCTATACATGCAGTTGATAATCTATATTTGCAATATCGTAAAATTTGTCAATCGCTTTTTATACAGATTTTCAATGTTCAAATCTGCCCACAGTTCTTCACTGGGTTGTGTATTTCCAAAAAAAGTTTTTGAAAAATAATATTGTTGACAAATAGTTAAAAATTATTCTTTAAGTCTAAAATTCAAGTCCAACTAGGCCTGATGAATGGCCTTTTGGTTATGGAACACCATTAAAAGGTACATCTAAAAAAGGCGTGACACTTTGTTATTGATATTCGACGAGCTTAGCACAAAAGAAACAAGAAACAAAGTTAACTTCGGTTGAACCGAAGCTCTAATACCATTCACACGAAATTTTAATCGCACTGTAAAACATAAACGTGGGCGGTTTAAATAGAGGCTACCCGAAACACACCCACTAGCTGATGTATAAGATGCCACCGTATCGATCCACCAAATCGAATTTCGAGCTAATATTCATTTAAATAAACAATTTTTTTAATAAAAAACTCAAAAGCTTGCGGTGGGTTTGTATGTGAGCTACCCCAAAAAGTGGGCGGGACACGCCTATTAGTCTATGTTTGTTAAGCGGCTGTCCATAAAAAGGTACCACATCGCACTTCAACCTCAGAAGTTTTCCATATAAAAACACAAAACTGGGCAGTAGGTTTGTATGGGGGCTACCCCAAAAAGTGGGCGGGTTACACCAATTAATATATATGTGAAGCGTCCGTCCACTATAAGCTACCACAGCAATTATTAAGTTGATATGGACTAGAACAAAAAAGTTTTTCATACTAAAAGTCAAAAGTGGGCGTTAGGTTTGTATGGGGGCTACCTCAAAAATAGGGCGTAGCGGGTCAATCTTGATACTCTATTAAACTGCAATAAAAATAAGTGTATGTGCCAATTTTCAACAAAATACCATTAAAATTGGTGTCAAAATAATGCGCAACAACATCCAGGCAGACGGACATGGCTAGATCGACTCGTCTGGTCGAACTGATCAAGAATATACTTTATGGGGTCTACGATGCCTCCTTTTATGCGTTACAAACTTTCAGACAAACTGATAATACCATTTTACACTATGTGTGAATGGTATAAAAATGTGCAGACCGACATATTTAATTCGACTACTCTCGTTGAGCTGATCAAGAATTCTAATTCAATTAGTGAAAACTTAATCCCAAATTAGTTATTGTTTTAGAAAATAATATTAGCAACAATTGCACACTTTCGTCATTCTTTCAACAATATTCAATATTCAATATTTTTTTTTTTTTTTTAAATAATCTGTGTTTATCTAAATATTTGGTGATTCATGTAACTGTCCAATATGAAAATTTTTAACTGAAACATTTGACAATCAAAGATGCAACGTGCTTTAGTCATTTTGATATCACATATATGTATATATGTAGAAAGCTACGCTTTTTTTTTTTAATTGATTTTATAAGTTTCCTACTTTATGTTCGAAGCGAACTTTGTATTACAAGAACTAGAATATTTTCCAATATGATTGCTATCTAATACAAATTGCTTTCGTCTTCCAAATTTTATAATTTCGAATTTTCTATTAATTTTTTTAGTAAAATTTTCTCTTTGGTGTAGATTGTTTTTACGACAGATAGATGTCAATGAAAAATCGAGCGATACTTGAAACAATAAACAGAATTCACAGAGTATATGATTTGCTGCTACTACTCCGTAGTTTGCTTGCTTGCCTGATTCAATTTCTCGGTGAGCTTATTTTGCCAGTCTACCGGCGGTGGCGATTCGGGAACAAAGACATAATCTGCCTCGGATATAATACCAGCCACAATAGGCAAATAACTGCGGTTTCAAGTAGATACAGTTGCAATATTTAAATAAAAAATAAAGATTATTAATTTAAGATTAAGCTAATCCACTTACATTAAATCAGTTCATAAATAAACCTAAAAGTATGCACCTAAAACTAGCTTAGAGCAACAAAGGAGAAACGCCAACAACCAAAATCAAAAGAACTCACCCACAATGGCGTCCCATAACCTCCATAATAAAGGTGCGCTGATGCGAATACGCGGTGCTCGCAATAGCATCAATCGCTCCGATAATGCGATGCAACGCGGAATCAGTGCCGATGGTCATGTCAGTACCACAGAAATCGTTATCGATTGAACCGACCTGTTAAATTTCAAACAAAATGTTATTCACTTAATTATACTTGCGAATTGTTTGCATACTCACCATGCCAACAATATGCAAAATTTTACACTTCTCCCGCTGCTCAGCGGTTATGTCCTTCTTTTCGATGAGTTCATCAACTAAACTCGTCCATTCCTGACGGAACAAGTTGGCGCCGGTCAATGAGCCATCACCGCCAATTACAACCAAATTGTTGATACCTTTCTGAATGAGATTTTTCGCGGCCTTCAAACGACCCCAGCGCTCCTTGAAGTCCATGCAGCGCGCTGAGCCAATAATGGTACCACCGCGATGTATAATGGACGAAACAGATGCCCAGTTAGCTTCGACAATATTTTCGCCACCATCGACCATACCCTGGTAACCCTCACGTATAAAATAGACCTAAAACGGTATTCAAGTATTCAAGTATTCAATTTTATTGAACAGTTCATGCAGCGCGTGACAGGTCAATACACAAATTCATTTAAACAATTAAATTCAATTGAAAAACTATCGCCGATAAATTGTCAGTCGCCGTTTATTTCTATCTATTGCTAACCATTATTAGATTTCATTTTGTATACATTTTGATTACAATTAACGCAGTCGTTGAACCGCTTCAGTTTTATATCAAAGTCCAAATATTGTACATAGTAAAATACAATTGTTGGTTAGTTTAACGTAAAACTCAATCTTCGGCATTCGTCACTCTTGCGCTCGAAATAACATTCCGGCAAAACCCGTCATTCAACTTCTGCCTGAATTGATTTCCTTTTTGGGCAGATCAGAAACTTATGTTTTAAATTTCATCATGAGCAAGAGAATTGCATTCATTTGAAAATTTGACCTGAAGTACAATAAATATTTGTATACGCATCAACAAGCACGTATGAAGTTGTATAGATTCGTATGACGAAATACATCTATATATATAAAAATGGAAGTACATATGTGTGTATGTATGTATATTCCCGATTCAAACGATTTTGATCAAATTTTGTGGCAATATTCAAAATAGTCCCGTGGGTGATCCTGTGAATTTTCGTGGCGATTGGATATATATATATTTTTTTTTTGTAGATTTTTCTAATGACGATAGAGTACAGCAAGAAAATTTGTTTCATTTGTTTGACAGTCATTTTCTCTTTTTTTGTCAGTGTTTCATTCGTAAATAAATAAAATTGTAAGCGATCGATCGACTTATTATCGCTTATTATTTTCATTTGTTTTTAAATTCATTCGAATTCAAAAAAAAAAAAAAAATGCCATCAAAACAGCATCCATTGGTAAAAAAACCAAAAAATCAAAAAAGAGCGAAAAAAGAGCAGTTGAAAATGCCGATGAACGCGAATCACGTTTGCAAAATCTTCGCGAATGGTCATCTACATCTAGAGCCACAGAAACTGAACAAGAACAGAAGTCGCGGCTTCGGCAAATGCGCGAAAGAGCATCCACATTGAATATACATATTAATGGGGGCGAGGAGAGCATGGAAAGGGGGCAGGGAGAAGTTGGTGTCAAAGGAAGGTACTAACTACGGTGGTATGAGACTTGGAGGCTGAAAGGGGCATGGAGGTAGGAGAGGCAGGGGGAATGGCAGCAACGCGTTGGGTACCATTTAAGATGGAGGGATGATATGTGGGATCGAAGAGGGCAGGGGAAAAGGGTTGGAAAAGTAAGGAGAGGTAGGGGATGAGGAATGGGGGAGCTTAAGAGGTGGTTGGAGAAAGGGTGGAAGGGACAGTAGAAGAGAGGTGGGAGAATTGAAGAAAGAGTAAAGGGCATGGGGAAGGTGGGAAGGAGTGGCAGAGAGTAGGAGAGGCAACAACGCGCCGTTTACCAGCTAGTATATAAATAAAATTCATATTACAATGAATTATTGCAGTCGAGAAAGCTTACTAATTCGTACGCTACAAAATACTATCATTGGATTAATCATGCTTGAGAGGAGTTATAGTTGACTTTCAAGAGGCAGTCTTCTTACGAGCATATACCCCATGAGACTAGGGAAAGAGAGAGATAAAGAGAGGCGTGTCAGACCCTATAAAGTATACACATACTTTTGGTCAGCATCGGAAGATGAACCAATATAGAAATGTCCGTCAGTCTGTCCGTCTCTCTTATAATATGAAATAACAGATCATGGAGACTATAAGCTTGGAAATTTAGATTTCCCTTATCCATATGCAGATCGAGTTTAATAAATTTATGGTATGCCACGTCCACTAATTACACTAAAAGGCTATTTCTCTTATACGAGTCTATGCACAGTGTTTAAGAGCACTCAGCCGGAACAAAGTTTGTTTCATTTATTTTATACCATTCACATAAAGTGTGAAATGGAATTATCAGTTTGTCAGAAAGTTTGTAACGCATTAAAACAAAAATAGTAGACTTCATAAAGATCTACATAAGTTAACTTATATATTATACGTATCTGTCACATAAGTTTCAAATTTGTAATTTTATTTAATCTATTTAACCTTGAGAAGTTAAATTGCAAGTGTATTTTCTAGTATTTTAAAAAATCTACTCTAACTGCTAGCATCAATTTACTCTATACAAAATTTATTGTTTTATTTAAATAATACAATTATATACGTAGTAAAGAAATCATTGCCCAGATGCTCATAAGAAAGAAAATACCTACTTGTCGTTATAAAAATAACCAATTGCGATTATATTTGTTTCTTTTGTTGCTAATAAAACATTAAACGTCATTAAATGTTACCACAATACTTTAACTTAAAACTGCTGGTTAAACGCTATGAATCGATAATTATAATATTTTTGTTCAACGAGAGTTTATTTAAGAAATTTGGGTACCTTACAATATCAGTAACAACAATGGCAAATAGGAGTATAGTCGTCAATCAGTAGTCATAGTTACAATTCGTTATAATTGTAAATAATTTTTTCATTATTATTCTGCATTGTCGAGCGAAGATTTAAGGGTTTGTATTCAATAATCACATAATGTGTTTATGCGTGCTCGCACGCACTTTTAAAAATTCGTAAGTTGAAAATCACAATCACCTTTCTTGCATAAACTTACTTAAAGTTCCTTTAACGTACCTGCAAAAAAATTTGAGTACTCTTGAAAAAGTATGCGCCCGGTACCACTTGACCAAAGAAAACAGTACTCCGCGTGCTTTGGATCTATTGGCACTGAACCATACCATATTTTGATGGTATATTGCAGATCGATTGGCTTTCGTGCATAAAAAGTGTTATACATTTTTTTGAAAACTATAATTTTTTTTTAAATCTGCACTAACTATAAGAGTGCCTCTCGTAAACTCTTTTGTTTAAGGAAACTCAAGGCCTTTAGTTCGCGGGTACGAGTCAAAGCGTAAAGTCAGAGTGAACAAAATAATTGGGTAAGGAACGAAGAAAGAGAGAGAGAGAGAGAGAGCAAGCGAGTTCTAGCTAATCTCTATGGATGACTATCTTGAAATTGAAAAGTGAAATAATCGAAAACACGAAACTAAAATTAAAATATGTAAAAAAGAAATTTATCCCGAAAATAAACTCAATGCCAATGTGAGCATTCTATTATTTTTTTTCTTGTTCTTTGCTCTTTTCTACTTTTGAGTAAGCATCTATCTCGGAGGTTATCTAACACGGGCACACTTATTTGTACGATGTTGCTAATTGGGACCAATTGAGCAAATAAAATAAAAAAAAAATCTTTAATTTGCCACAAGACTGTCATGACCGAATTGAGCTACTTTGGAACTTGTTGGATTTGAAAAAAAAAAACAATAATTATCAAAATTTCTTATCTCAATTGTTGAAGTCAGTAACCGCTAGACACCGGAAAATATACATATCACTCACCTTGCAGCCCAAATAGATACCCATCCGGACACAAGCGCGCACAGCGCCATTCATACCAGGTGAATCACCACCACTGGTAAAAACAGCCAAGGAGCGACCCTTTTGTGAGCCGCGCGCCAGGAAATGTTGCTTGACTTCATATTCAGCCATGATTACGTACGGATCACAATGATTTATATGTATTACACTTTTACTTAATTCAGAGTTCAGTTCGTTATTTAAAACGATTATAATTCGTTGCAACTGTCAGCTTTAAAAATTCAATTAAACGGTTAGAATAAGCACTTTAAAAAATAATTTCACTACACTCTTCAAAGACAACGATTAACAATTCTCAAGCGTGCCGTGCAAAAGATTTGAACGTAGTAGTCGTCCGGCAACAGAAATTCAACTGGCCGCTGCGCTTGATAAATACATATATTGAAAGTTTGGAGCAAAATCGAAATGGCAAAATTCGCGTTCACACATGTGCATATATACAAACACACAGTTATAGATATATACTGCAGAACCGCCGCGCGACTGGAACTACAATAATTCTTGTAATTTTCAAAATTATTTGCGAAATTTTTCTATGCTGCTGCGCCTCTATATATGCGTATGTGTGTGCTGGTATGCGTATACACTTGCATATATGTATATGCATGTAAGTGGTGGCGACTTTTCAAGGTGACCTTCCGCAGTAGGGTAAACAACTGAGAGCAAACTGCTGCAATTTGCAGCAATTTTTCGCTTTTATAATTCAATTTGCACAAAAGTTGGTTAGCCGCCACTTCACAATCAAAAATAAAATAGGTTAGTACCGTGTTTAATTGATAAAAATCGAATTTTGGCTAAGCACCGATTGAAATATAAACTCCAGCCAACACGAGAAAAGAGCGATTACCCTACTTTCATTTGTTGTTTATTGTTCAGCTGTCAACGTTGACAGCTGTTGCACAGCTGTTTGTGCTTATTTGTAAGCTTTTTGTATATACATATGTATCACACACATGCGCAGCTAGAACCATATGTGCATGTGTGTAGGGAAAACTTAACAATAGATGGCGTTATCAAAGTTAATGACCAGTCGATGACCGATTGTCGAACTGATTTGAAGTAAAGAAATAACACATAAACTTCGGTGCATTAATACCCTTCACACGAAATTCGAAGTAGTATTTTGGAAATATAGCCACTGCATCTGATTTAGTCCACCGGATCCACCGATTGAAGATGGCGCAATGATGATCATGTGTGGCGATTTCAACGCCAAATTTGGAATCCAATTGGAAAGGAAGGAATCACGAAGCTACCTCCAGCAATGGATAGAGGCTAATCGATTTCGCCGCAGGTCGGATCATGGTAATCAGTAGCACCAGATTTCCACATCTTAACATACACAAGGTCACTTGGCGCAGTAACGATCAAAACATCATGTTGTGATTGACGGAATACACGCATCGAGCGTGTTGGATTTCCGAACGGTACAAGATCCCTGCACTGGGGTGGTCATGTCAACCGGATGAACCCCGAAGCTCCCGCACCAAAGGTTTACGACGGAAACATGAACTTAATTGATGGACAGTGTCGTAGAGGACGTCCAAGTTTACGATAGCATAAACCTTAAGAAGCTTCGTCTTCCCAGCGATTGGCGCCGGCGCACACAAAGGGGCTACCCCTAAAAGTGGGTGGTACACGCCTATTAGCATGGGTGTAAGAAGCGATTATCCATAAGAAGCCACCATATCGAATTTCAAGCTGATATTGACGTTTTTCATACAAATGCATAAAAGTGAACTGTGGGTTTGTATGGATCTACCTCAAAAAGTGGGCGGGAAACTCCCATTTCTATATGTATATGACAGGGCTGTCCACTAAATCGCATTTCAACCTAATATTGACTTTAAGAAAGAAGTTTTCATACAAAAACACAAAAGTGGGCGGGTCCCAGCCATTAATGTTTATGGGAAGCGTCCGTCCACTAGAAGCTACCAAATTTTGCATACAAAAAGTCAAAAGCGGGCGATGGGTTTGTATGGGGAATACACCAAAAAGTGGACGTGGCGGGTCAATCTTGATACTCTATTAAACTGCAATAAAAAATATATGTGCAAATTTTCAACAGGATAGCATAAAAATTAGTCCCAAAAAAGGCACAATAACATACAGGCGGACAGACAGGGCTAGATCGACTCGTCTCGTCGAGCTGATCAAAAATATATGTACTTTATGAGGTCTATGACGCCTCATTTATTGCGTTACAAACGTTCGGACATACTGATAATACTATCCAAACAATGTGTGAATAGTATAAAAAAGAAAACAAGAAAAAACGTCCAGTACTCTTCACAAGCATCTAACAAAATACATTATTTTAATGCTATAGTGATAATTTGGAACATTTATTCCATTTTTAAGGTGTTTAGCTCGAAAAATATGAACCTACAAATATCACAAAGTGAGCGGTTGGCCCTTAAGGGGACTACCTCTAAAAGTGTGCGGGACACGCCCATTAATATATATGTGAAGCATCTGTCCAGTAGAAGCTCCATATCGAATTATATTAATTATATTTATATTATATGGACTGTAATTTTTTTATGCAAAATTCGAAAAGTAGGGAGTAGGTTTGTAAGGGGGCTAACCCTAAAAGTGGGCGAGACACGCCTATTAATTCATGTGTGGAGTTTCCATCCATAAGAAGCTACCATATGCAAATTAAAGTTGATATTAACTGTAATAAAAAAGTTTTTGATATTAAAAAATCAAAATGTAGGCGATCCATGAAAGTGGGCGTGGCATGGTAACTGTGACTTTTGTACAGCCTAGGAACATAAAAAGTCTCCATATACGATTTCAACTCGATAAAATAAAGTATTTTGGTTGGTTTAACTTGAAACAATGTGAATTTTAAGGTTATACAGCCGTATTGTGGGCGTGGCATCCAATTTGTACACTTGATCTGCTCGCTCCAAGCTTAGAGGTTACGTGTTTTATAGCTATTGTATATCGACTCGACGTTTGATGCTGATCAATAATTTATATACTCTTTGCAGTCTTCCACACCACCTTCTACCCGTTGTAGATATTTGCTGAAACTTACTATAGCTTTGGCCCTCCAGCGCAGGGTATAAAATAAATTGTTTACTACGTGTTTGTGTGACAATGCTCGGTATTTGTTGTGCATGAAAACCATACGGCCTGGGTACCCCTGATGTATATACTTTTTGGGGCTTTAGAATTAGAGAGACCACGATTTCCATAATACCAAAACCTTTTAAAAAAAAAAAATTAAAATAAATAACCAATGCACATTAAATTAAAACGACATTTTTGTCTTTTCAGTTTATTTTATAATTTTTTTGTTAATTATGAAACTGTAATTTCAATAAACTTAAATCCTCGTCCCTTCAACTTTACTGCCCTCATTTTCTTCTATGCAGTTAGTTTTTACCTCTGCAAAAATGTTGACATTGTTTTTTGTTTTCTTCGATAAATTCACAACGCTTGATGTTCTCTGCGTGCGAAAGACTGAATGACTAACTGACCGTGTTTGTGTGTATCTGTGTTTGTTCGAGTGAGTTTTTTTTTTTACGCTCATATTATGTTTTTGCATAAACTGGACATTATTTGCAATACATATATGTATTTATGCATACACATTTACAATTACATTTAATAAAGAATGTTTCAATTTCATAGCTCATTGCTCCAATTAAATTTTGATTTAATTAGCATTTGTTTGTTTTTTTCTTTTGTTTAAATGGTTTTTGAATTACATAGTTTGAATTTAAAATAGAGACTTACATCTTGTTAGGTTGTATAGGTTTGGTTTTTTGTAAAAAGCACATCTACTTTAAATATTATAAATAATTTTATATTTAATTTCGTTTCAGCTCGGATACTTGGTTTCTTATTGGGAAGCAGTTTTTAATTTTACTAATTTAAAAAAATTTTTTTTTTTGTATAGACTGGTTGAAGAGTTGTTCATTATTTCAGAAATATTCGATTTAAAGTCAATTGATTTGAGAAATAAGTTGCCAATTAGTAGTATATATAAAGCCAAATTTTTTGTTATAATGCATATAAAGGGGGGTGCTTTTACACGGCGGCATCAGCTCTAACTTTAATTAAAGTTTTAAGCAAAATACATATTGTGAAAAACAAGAGAAATTCAATTAAGAAATTTTAAAACAAAGATTCCAGCTTAGCAGGCCGTTTTACATCTACTCATATATATGTATACTCAGTAGCATATAAGAAATCGTTACTTTCATTGCTGATTTTTGAGTGTAGCCACAGATAAGTGTAGTTCAAGACTAAAATTTACTGAACAAATATGACCGTGTAAAAGACCCTTTAAATTTGTGTAAAAACAAAAACAAAAACAAAAAAATTGAAAATTATGTTTGTAAGTATTGTGTTCAGTGTTGGAAACCACTTTAATTTTATATGTGTTGTAGTCTTTTTGTTTTATTTTCTTCATTTGCTTTAGCAAATACACAGAAACACATACATACATACATACAGATGATACATCAAAAGACACTTAATTAAACAATTAATTTCATTAAAATATTTTCGTGCACCCTACACGCATTTCACACACATAAACATACGAAAAAAACACGCACATCTATCTATATTGTATATGTAATCTGGTAATTAACAACTTGTATTTAAAGTGTTTTTTTTTTTTGTTATTTTAAATATTCTCTTAAAATGTTTGCTGTTTTGTAATTTATATTTGTTTTTAAATATTAATTGTGCAGTAGAAAAATACATTCAAATACGTTTAAACGACAAATTTCGGCATGGATCGCGCACTCCCATTGAAATCTGTACGATGAGTACGCCTTGATCCGTATACCGCTTACAATACACTTAAAACCCGTAATAGCGAAGTTGACAGAAGCGTTCATTCCACTTGTTTGTGGAACGCTTCAACGTGCTCCTCTGACAAATTTATTTGATCCACATATCCAGTTGAATATTGTAGCTATATTATATGTGCAATTGTTACACATACTAGTACAATATATGCTAAAAATTACTCCAGTTTCACTTTTCCAAAACAATTGACTTCAAACGGAACACAAAGGATTGATGTAATGTGTGATGTTGTTAAGGTAGCAAAATAGAAATGTATGCAAAGTGCTTTTTTGGATGTTTGCATATAGTACATAAAAAAACTCAGCTCAAATGTTATAATGCTGAAAAACCAAACCAAAAATATATTATGGTAAAATCTTTTGGGCGGGCGACCGGATGAGTACATGTACAGAACACACATAGCATAATGAAAGAAATTGAGAGAGTATTAGTGGCAGAGATGGATGGAGTTAAATCATATTTTATTTTGCACATTCAAATACCGTACATAGATTTATTTATTTATTTTGTTTTGTTTTTCTTGTAGTTGTTGTTTCATCATTTGCAATAATATTATTTAAATCTTCACAAGTTAATTTTACATGAAAATTGAATCATTTTATATCTTTTTATTATTTATTTTTTTCATATATAACATGCAATAAAAATATATTTAAGAGAGTTTAAGAAAATGTCTGCCCTTTAGCATATGTATTTGCGGCATGTCTTTGTTAAACAGCAACAGCCAATAAGAGTTGCCAACACAACGCAAAGTATGCATAACAGAGATGTCGTCGATAGTCGTATTGTACATAAAATCTAATTAACTTTCATGGTAAGACTATTGAAAACATCTCGCATACAAAACTAGACAAATCGAGAATGAATTTATAAACACTAAAGGCAACTCTGCTACGAAACTGAAAAAATTAATAAATAAATAAATTTAAATGTAATGCAACAACAAATACACAGAAAACACTCCTTGTAGTTATTGTGTATGAAAATAAATAACAACAAAATAAAATAGTGTAACGTATTAACGTTTTATTTAGAAAAGAATTACAAATGATACATAATTTGTTTCTCTCATTTTGAATTTTGTTTATTCCTGCTTGTTTGTTTAAAAAAAAAAAAAAAATTTTTATAGAAGAAAAAATATTTACGTCGTGCTTGAACACACAGAATGACTTGAAAAAAAAATCTTTTTTTAAACACAAATGGCAGAAGACTAATTTTGACTGTGTCCGATGTGTGTAGGCGTGCTAATACAAAAACAATTTTTTTAAATTATTTATTAAAAAATAATAAATAACATTTAAATGTATAATTGTTCTGCCTAACAACAAACAAACAAAAAAATGTTCTTGCATATATATAAAAAAAAAAGAAAATGTCGGGTTTTTTTTTTCAAAAGAAATGTTTTTTAAACAAAGAAAATTTATACGTTCAGCATATTATAAATTTATATCAATACAGTTGTTTTGTTGTGTGGTTGTATTTTTAAGGTTAGGAAGAAAGATATAATCGTAGCTTTTACGGTTTAGATAAATTTCAAAGAGAAATAAACGAAAATCTCGAAGACAATATCCAGCAAATTTTTTTGCTCCATGCATTTCTTTGCGTTCATTTTCCAAGATTTTCAATATATTTTTCTTTTTGATTCATATAATTGTTGTTGTATATTTTTTGTTGCTCTCTCTCTCTCTCTCTCTGTCTTTGTTGTTCTTCTGTTGTAATTTACATTTCTTTTCTTTTTTTCTGTTTGTCCCGGTTTTTGTTACAGTTTTTTAACTTGAAGTCGAATTTGATCTGCAGAGACTTTGCTGTTCAACATCTTGATCTAAATAATTGTTAACATAAGCGTCATCAATATAATTATGCTTCGATAGCTGTAGTTGTTGTAGCTGACTGTTTATACATGTTGTTGTTTGGTTGTAAAATTTCTTAATATTTCTTCTTAATTTTTTTGTTTTTGTATTAATTAATATTTGCATAGTCAGAAAGGAAACAAGTTAGTTTGGTTAGTTGTCGCCACCCTCCTGTGGCTCATCGCCGTCCCCTTGCGTATCGGATGTCCAGAGGGTCAGGTTATCTCTCAACAATTGCATGATGAGTGTTGAGTCTTTGTATGAGTCCTCATTGAGTGTATCCAGTTCAGCTATCGCATCATCAAACGCCTGCATGAATGCGTATTGTTGAATGTTCGACGTGCATAGAGAAAGAAAAATAAATATTAGACAATATATTCAAAACAGAGGAAGAAATAGCATAAACAAATTTTTGGCAAATAAAAACTGGTCAAAGAAAACATAAGCATTTCAATTCAATATCTTGTTTTTTTTTTTTTATACTATATATATATATAAGTAACACACTCAGAAGTTACATTAGTAGTTATTGGTATGCATCAATGTAGGTAATGCTTTTGTAAAGACAGTAAAAAAAAAAAAATTTTATATAAAATTCCATCATCGTTCTCATAATTAGCTTATAAATGTTGTCAGCATACAAACATGGGTTCTTGCAAAATTTAAGAATAAATAGGTACAGTAAAAATTACAATCGGAAATATTTTGAGAACAGCATTACTAAAATCTTTCCCAATTTTGTACAAAAAAAAAAAAAATATATATATATGTACATGCACTATATAGACCCAAAAAAGGTCACATTAAAACCAGTATTATGCTGATTTAGAAATTATTATTTTTATTTTTTGAACCCTACCACATCTGAAACCAAATCAATTTGAGATAAAAATTTAAAGGAAAAACTGAAGATAAATAATAAAATGAGAGAGAGAGAGAGTAAATAAAACAGATTTAATAAACTGACCGGCTAAATCAACATTCTTCACATTCCCGACCTGTTGTTGACATTCGCCAGGAACAAATTACATGTTTTTCGATAAAAATTACCGTTTTATTATAGATATCAAATCATATTCATTATCATCACCACCAACAGCTGTTATTTAACATGTTAACGTCAACGAGAACATTTGCCAGTGGAAAGAGAAAATGTTGCAAATGCGCACGAAAAGGCCGCGCTATTGTAGCTTTTACCACAGATGCAAGACACTGAACCGAACCGAACCAGTTTTATATGGTTTGGTTCAAAAGTGCTTCGTTAGTCTTGTAATTCCATTGGTTATTGGTTCATAGTTTTTAATTGTCTTTCTTATCTATTACCAAAATTTGTTCGATTCAGGATTCGTTTAACGTTTCGGTTCAAAACTAGGTTGCATCGCTGATATTAGAAACGTTTGTATATTGAAATTCAGACTTTATAGACCAAAATAAAATTTGATCAAACAAGGTCTGTCGCAAAAGAACCAGGACTTTTTAAAAATAGCTGTTTCTGGTAGCGCCATCTATTGGTAGGTACATGCGTTGGAAAGATACATCCCTCTCTAAAATCTTGCAAACATTTTATGACAATCGGACCACTACAAGCGAAGTTATCGCGCTAAAAGTGACACTATCTTTTGGGCATCGGTCGAAAAATGAATCTCGAACAACGAGCAAATATTAAGTTCTGTTTTAAACTTGATAAAACATTCACCGAAACGTTCCAAATGATGAAACAAGTTTATGGTGACAATTATCTATCCCGTAGCAATGTTCACGAGTGGTTTAAACGTTTTCAAGAAGGTCATAAAGACCTCTGTGACGATGAAAAGTCGGGCCGGCCAAAATCAGTGCTGATCGAAAAGAACATTGAAAAAGTGCTTGAATTCATACAAAATAAGCCGAAATCTTCGTGGCATTATATGGTAATGGAATTAAATATTCCCAAAGATTCGATTCATCGCATTTTGACGGAGAAATTGGGTCTACGGTTCGTTTGTTCCGCACAAATTGACTGACGACCAAAAATTGCTACGATTCTAAGGACTTGATTAAAGAGTCGAGAAAGGACGCAAACTTCAAGTATTCGATTGTGACTGGTGATGAGACGTGGTGTTTTCAATATGATCCCGAAACCAAACGTCAAAATGCCGAATGGAAGCATCAAGACTAACCAAAACCGAAAAAAAGTCGTCTTCAGAAGTCAAAAGTATAGTCATTGTGGATTTGTTTCTACGATTTCGAGGGCATTGTACACTGAGAGTTCGTCCTACCTGGCCAAACGGTTAATGCTGTATTTTATGTTGGTGTTATGAAGCGTCTTATGTTGCGTATTCGTCGCGTTCGACCACAATACCGTGAGACAGGGAGGTGGCGCCTGTTGCACGATAATGCGCCGTCTCATCGGTCGACACTTATCACCGATTTTCTCACCAAAAATGGCATTTTAACCATCAACCATTCACCGTACTCGCCTGATTTCGCTCCGTGTGACTTTTATCTATTTGGAAAACTTAATTTGCCAATGAAAGGACACCGCTATAAGGACATTGAAGCTATCCAAAAGGCGTCGACCGGCATTCTCAAGGACATTCCGAGAAATGAACTAAAACACTCATTCGAAACGCCTATTGACCGTGCAAAACGCTGTATCGAAGCACAACGAAACTATTTTGTATAAAAAAAAAAATCACTTTTGCATAACATTAAATTTTTCTTTTGCGACACACCTAACTAAACTACTCACATAAGAAAATTAAAGGAAAAATGCTCAAAAATGAAAGAAATTTTATTGTCTAAGTTGCATGTTTTGCTTTCAATTGTAGTTAAAATTTGTGTAGTATTTCCACCAGCAAGAACATTATAGACAAGTACATATATATACTATAAGTATTTATTGCAAAGTGGGTGCAGAAGGTTAGGTAGTCTGTTTTAGGAAAGGTTATCATGCCGCCTGAATTACTTGACAACAGGGTTAAGGTCGACAGCGAGAAAGAGTTGAAGGACAATGAGTTAACACAAACGTAAGTAAGTACAACAAAAATGCATTAGTATTAACGCAAATTTGACAATATGAGCTAAAAACATGCAATCCAAACTGTCTGGCTATATGTCTGTCTATACAGCTGGCTTTGCATTTGTTATAGGTTTTAGTTAGTTACGTCAATTAGTGCAGAAACAACAAATTGTAACAAATCAATATTAGAAAGAAAAAAAAGAAAAACATAAGACAAAGATATAGTTGTTTTTTAAGAAAAAAAAAGAAAAGAACAAAAAAAAAATAAGAGAAATATTAAACTGAACCTGTTTAGCTAAATGACAAGCCCTCGCTGGTGAATTGATAATCTCATAATAGAAGACGGAAAAGTTGAGTGCAAGACCTAATCTGATGGGATGTGTCGGCTGCATTTTGCCTTTTGCAATATCGAATGCCTCCTGATAGGCTTTCTTCGAATCCTCAACGACAGCTTTTTATTTTTTTTTTTTAATGATGATTGCAATTTTTTTTTTTTAGTTTTTGCAAATAATTTTTTAGAAATGAAAATAAAAGAGAAACACACAAATAAAAGTTTAATAATTTTATGATTTTAAACATATGTAAATATCGTATATGATCTTCTGTAAATACTTTATATTTATAAATCATTTAAAAGCCTCGCGGGCGTTTTTTATTGAATTGAAATGCCTTAACTTTCTTTTAACAACTCTCAGTTTTTCATTTGCCATATTTGCAGATGTATATATAGATATATATATATATATATATATATTAACCTGTTTGGCCAATTGGCAAGCTTTGTCTGGAGAGTTCAATATCTCATAATAGAAGACGGAAAAGTTGAGTGCAAGACCTAATCTGATGGGATGTGTCGGCTGCATTTTGCCTTTTGCAATATCGAATGCCTCCTGATAGGCTGTCTTCGAATCCTCAACGACAGCTTTTTATATTTTTTTTTTAATGATGATTGCAATTTTTTTTTTTAGTTTTTGCAAATAATTTTTTAGAAATGAAAATAAAAGAGAAACACACAAATAAAAGTTTAATAATTTTATGATTTTAAACATATGTAAATATCGTATATGATCTTCTGTAAATACTTTATATTTATAAATCATTTAAAAGCCTCGCGGGCGTTTTTTATTGAATTGAAATGCCTTAACTTTCTTTTAACAACTCTCAGTTTTTCATTTGCCATATTTGCAGATGTATATATAGATATGTATATATATATATATATTAACCTGTTTGGCCAATTGGCAAGCTTTGTCTGGAGAGTTCAATATCTCATAATAGAAGACAGAGAAATTAAGTGCGAGACCCAATCGGATGGGATGTGTTGGCTGCATTTTACCCTTGCTAATTTCAAATGCATCCTGGTAAGCGGTTTGGGAGTCGTCAACGACGGCTATAGTTTTTTTTTTTTTTTTTTTTTTTTTTTGGGAATAGTAAAACACATTAGCTGGTGTATAATGTATTCTTTTTTTATATATTGTATAATGCATGTGGCATGTGGTACTGGGATACTTTATATACAACATAATATATATTCAAGTTTTTTGCATTCCCTGTAAAATACTTACTGTTACGTGCGTCTCCTGTGGCCACCTCAGCTAAATACCTGTAGTAATCTCCCTTCATTTTCAGATAGAAAACCTTGCTTTCTGGATTGCTGGCTTTTGGAATAAGGTATTTGTCCAGAAGTCCCTGCAAGTGGAAAAAAAATATGATATATAAAAATTAACTTTGTATTTTTTGGTGTAAAATATTTAAATTAACTACTTTAATTACGAAATCAAGACGACACGTGGCAGAGCTTTGCCTTCATGTTGTTCATTGTGGCTCGTGCTCAGCTTTTCACATTGCCGCAACGCAATAACAACAAAAACAACCATTGCCGTAATAACGATAGAACAAAACAGTTGACGTAAATTAAATCCAGCTGTTGGGTTTGTAACAAAAAACCATCTACTTTTCACAGAACGACAAAACGAACAACAGTATCCAATAACTAATTGAACCTTCAAACTGCGTATATATTTGATATTTTTTTTTTTTATAGATTTGTTTCCCGTGCATGAAATAGACTATTTGCGCCGTAATCTATGATTAAACGGTATTTTTATTCTCGCCTTGATATTTGTTAAAGTTGTCTGAATAAAAACAGCGTACAACTTTACTACACAAAAAATTAAGGCAAAATTATTTAATTCAATTAAAACTACAATAAACACAATTCGCCGCGTCACACGTCACAGTTTTTACTTAAAAAAAAAATTATAAACTGATTTGCAACTAAACAACTTGTTTTCCAATTTCCTTTGTAGCGGAAGTACCGGTTCAAACTACCATGGACTACTTATCTCGCAAAATAGTCTCAGCAGTGGGTCGGGTTACAACAATTTAGCTTGCTATGGTCCAGCAAGCATCATTATAATCTAACTAAACCTAACAATGTATAAACTTGTAATCATTTGATATCGTATTTCCAACACACTGCTGCAACGGAAGTAGAAATAAACAAAAAAGTGCATTGCAGTGCTTGAATATGAGAATCCCTGCATCCAGTCTAAACATTTTTATTTGAATCAAATATTTGTATCTAGCAGCCGCTCATGCGAAAAAACTTAATTGGACGATTATAGGAAACCTCATCTGCAATTGCACTAAATCAAGACTAAAATACCTGGACACCATCGTACTCGCGTCACTAGCATTTGACGAACACACAAAAATCCTATATGACTCTCTAAGCTCGTCAACGATCATATTAGTCTACGTGTAATGCGGTTGATGGGCCCATTTCACATAAAGGGTGTTTCATTTAGATGTGTAATACTTTGTTATCGACTGAAATCTGCATTACCGACATCTTTTATTGGGATTGTTCTCAATGTCATCGTGACACTATAGGATTTAAGTTATGCAATGAAGCACGAAAGTACAACGCATCGAAATCATATTACTTTGTATATTTAATTCCAAGTCGATGGTAATCACCATATTTAAATATTTAAAAAAATTTACAAAATATGAATTGGCCGTCTAGATCGAGCGATTTAACACCATTGGACTACTTTCGACTATACATCGACTCCGATTTTTTATGCTGATCAAGAATACAGATTAGATTGAATTTTTTAGAGGTGGACATGCATAGAAATTCAATGGCTTTACACTTGTTCGGTTTACGTTTAAGATAAGATTATATTCAATCTGACTCAATGTTAATAGCGTTATGCCTCTGGTTTAATAGCGTTATGTGTGTCGAATTGAACAAGTTTTGCTCTTGCTATTTACTATGCGCTAACGATTATTATAGGGTATTAGGCAGACACTGCGGCCATACTAATTCCATTGTAACCTTTGCGCCAGTGATTATACGTACAAAAAGTAAGTATTTTTTTAACTTTTCGTCTATATCAAATAAATGTTAAAGCAGCTGATTGCGTACTTAAGTTCTTAGCTATTGAAAATCTTAGTATACTCTTTTACCTTATGAGTGCATATACCAACGCACACACAAAATCTAGAGGCATCCTTAATCATACATAAACTATCTGCACAGACATACAATACAACAGAAACCGCAGATACACGTTCTGACAATCGATACTGATAAATCGGTTATCATTATAATGTGTAGTTACTATAGTAGTTTCGTACACAGCAGCCACCGTAACACTATCTCGCGGTTGAATGTTATACAATGCACCCTACAATGCAATGCATCCTCATTGGACATACACATATCGGAATACACGAGTACATATATATATATCTGCTCTATAGATACAGACACACACATTTTTCAACGCACTGTTACAGCGGCATGCGTCGACAGTTATCCTTAATGGGAAAATCGAAACGCATTCATGCGCACACATACACACAAGAGGTGGCGCAGCACAATCAGTATATAAAAACACCCACTTGTGACCATAGGACATACCATACAAATCACCAACAATTACTATCTTGTCACAGAACCAGCCAATACACCAGCTAACCGCAGTATGATGAAGCGAATAACAACAACAACAGCAGAACACGGAAAGTTTACGGAAATACTTCATTAAGCTCATTAATTTCGCATTTTTCCGAGTTTTCATTTTAAAGCTATTTGTGGCGCAGTATTATGTGAGCTTCTACTCTAAAAATGATAGGCTTGCGGGGATTGGGAGAACTCGTACTGTATCTATATATAAAACTGCGTAAAGAGGGCTAGGAAAAGAGGAAAGTCCCATAGCTGCTTGCTGGAGAAGATCAAAGTAAATTGATTTTATAATTTCGTATTATTAAATAATAATGCAGCCCAACAAGGAGCAGAGATATGGAAAGCAACGTATGACATTGCCTAGAAAATTGTAGCTATTAATAAATGAGCTAAAACGATTTTTCCGCTGTGTAGCCATGAACGGTAAGGTAAAAGCGAACCTAAAAATATGCTATGAATATTTTATTTCGTTGGCGGCGCACAGGATTTTTCAATGGATTAGCAATGAGATCAAATTAAGCGAGCAATTTAATGTTGTAATAATAATAACTGTTGCCATTAAAACAACAATTAAAGTACATATAAAAAACCAAAGTTACATTTACATAACAATCAGTATACCAAAATAATCATTATTTGTTCGGATGTCACCCACAGGCACAAATTGAAGTTGGATAGAATTAGATAATATATTTCTATCAAATTTAAATCGATTAGCTAAAGCAACCTAACATGTGAACCATAGGAAGTATAGAAACTAGACGTGAGGTTGGCTAAATGCTTAAGTGACGCGATACAACTTCCGCTACGCTCATAGCATACAACCGATTTTGACAAAAAAAGGTACCATATGCTTTACAGAACTACAAACGCACACGCATATATATTAAACGAGAGCATGCAAGCAGCCAGTTAAACATTGGTAAAATTTGCTAGCGCGAAAGAGTTAGGAGATAACGTATTACACTTCGTATGAAGTATAATAGTAAAAATTGAATGCGCATCACTTGCTGGCGGATTTGGATATTTATTTATAAATGTCCGTAATGGTCTGAATAATACTTTTGGGAACAGAAAAATGTGAAAAGTTACCCAGAAAAATGAAGTATTCGCCAAAAGACTAGACTACTTGACGCAAATTAATGAGTTTCGAAACCGGGAGAAACAAGATCCAGTGGAATAGTGGTCGGTGTCATGCATTCTATATAAAAGAAAGACCAAAATATATCGGTAACTATTTATGACAGATGTAAAGGGCACCCGGAAGTGGCCGCGGGGCCAGCCAGTATTTAATAGAAATTAATATCAAAAAAATGTTGGAATACGTAACCCATTCAACATTTTTGAAAGCCTAAATTGTATAGTAAGTGTGTAGAAGTCGTGCTTTCGGGAATACGAAATACCATACACCATTGCTAATGAAGATTAGCACAGACTTTGAATTAAAAAATTGTAGGAGCCCTCATAAAAGTTCCGATCGGAATATAGCCCATACAAATATAGTGTTCAAATAAAGGTACAGGTATCTCATAGCGGTATTTATTTTTTAAATAAGCAATTTGAATATTTTCTTCATATACTTTTGAGAATTTTTTTTTTTAATAAAGTTTTAGAATTGATAAAATTGGTGCTATGACCATGCATTCTTTCTGAACACTACAAAGTACCATTAACAATTTGTAGTTTGTAATGGAATCGAATGGATTAAGTAATATGAAAGTTGTTTGGTAAGCTAATCCTATTCAAATCAAAGTAGAATATTAAACGGAAACATAGGTATATAAAAAACCTTTTGCCGAACTAAATACATTATACGAGGTGTGTACAAAAAGTAAGGTGACTTTTTAAATTTCGCGGGCAACGTACATTCCAATATTAATTTTTTTGTTTTGTTGTGTTGGTACACTCGTCACAAACACATGTTTACAGTTTCAGCTATGTAGCATGTTTAGTTTGTTTGTGAGAGGCATAACGGTTAGAAGTGTTTTGCGTGCTCGGCGATTTTCTGCTATCGAGATCAGGAGCTATTGAATGACGTCAATAACGATCCAGATTTGCTCAAAAGGGTCATAACTGGTGACGAAACATGGGTATATGGTTATGACAGCGAAACCAAGGCCCAATCGTCCCAATGGAAGAGCCCAGGTGTGCCAAGACCGAAAGAACCAAGCCAAGTTCGACCAAATGTCAAAGTTTTGCTCACTGTTTTCTTCGATTACCGTGGCGTAGTGCTTCGAGGATTGGAATAAGCGTTGGCACAAGTGTATTGTATCTGAGGGGGATTACTTTGAAGGGGACTACATAAATATTGTCTAGTCTAATGTAATTTTTTGCTTCAAGTACGTGCGTTACGGCTACATCTTAGCCGAACACAATGCGGAAATTGATTTTAGAGCACAAAACGGAAGGAAGCGGTTGTTCAACGCCTGTGATGGCGTGAAAGAGCCATCAACAACTAATACGCCACGGGATAGTAACACGTTGGAAGTGTTAACTGTTGCTTTCTGATGTTGCTATAATATGCAACAAAATACAAATCATCATTATGTTTGTATGTATACCTATATTCGGGTACATAAAAGCATACTTCATACCCTCATAACTTTATGCAAGGTAATTCTCAATTAAATTGACATTGATGGATTTGTTAAGTATCAACGCGATGACAAACATGAACGAACTGCAGTAAATAAAGTCCAAAGTACGCAGAATAGAAGAAATGTTCAAGCACAGATGTATAAACAAAAGCGAAAAAAGTCCAATACCAGTAGATAACTCTATATGTAGATTTATTATAAAGCACAACGAATAAATAGGACCAGGCAAGTCAGATAGATACACAGCAGGCAGGCAGGCACACATTTTGTCAAACATTGCCAAGCAACGACGTAGACAACGTCAGTCAGCCATACAGTCAATTTGCCACTGCCAAAGAAGCGCGTGTCTGTCTTAGAGAGCGTTTGATGCTTGGCACATTAAATGAATAAATGTCGCCATGTCGCTGTTTGAGAGAGAAAACGGAAAATTCTATTTTAAAAATAGATTTATTGATTGAATTACAATTTTGTTTCTCCTATACACACATACACAGTGAAAGAGAAAAGTACTGCAGAAATGTTAATTTAAGGCGTTGTCTGCCAATTCGGCAGGCGGCATGTCTTATAGCAACAAGCTTAAACTCCAGCAGCAAACATATACAATATCAAATACATCCAACTCTTGTTATATTTATTTCATTGCTTTATAGGTACTTGTTTGAAAACCATTGGTGTTATGTGGGTACGTATACTTTATGTATTTAGCAATATGATATATTATGGCATAAGATAAGCACAAATATAATTACATATATTACACTTTAGGGTTGTTTGTTTTAGTTGCACTACGCGCAACAAAATATGCCTATTGTCTGTCGGATTGTCTATAACCCTACTACTAAGTCTATGTGTATGTCAATGGTTTTAGTCTAATAGTCTGTTGCTTTTGTTATTTGTTCTTTCGTTTTATTTCATTCCAAATTCAATCATGCGCAGTGCAATTTGTCTGACAATTTTTTTTTGATTGCCATTACATTCGCTTAAAATTTTGGATTACTGCTGCTGATAGCGACATACCAAACACAGGCACATCCTTCGACGTCCCTTGTTGCTTTTAACTAGCATTCAAATGTCTACAGCCACCGCTTGACTACGATGATGCCAATGTCGTCGTCGTACTCTTTAAGAGTTTGTTGACAGTCATCGTCGTCATAGTAATAGAATGCATCGTTGACAGACTATGTAGATTTCATGCTGTGTCTGTCGCTAAATGACCGCCCACCCGCCCAATTCATTTTGTACTTACCAACACTTCATAACAAATTTCCCTCAGCTCCTTCTCAACACGCTCTCTGTACTCGCGGGCGAGCTGTTGTTTTCTGGCGGAGGCTTCAGTTTTCTGCTCAATAGATGAAATTACTCTCCATGATGATCTGTAGCAGCAAATAGAAAAAAAAAATTCAAAGACTCTTCGCGACTCGACTCTTTGTCATTTACACACCTGCGGGCACCAACCACATTTTTGTAGGCAACGGAGAGCAGATTTCTTTCCTCATTTGACAGTTCAACACCGGTCTCTGTGACTGATTTCATAGCCTGAGCCATGTCATCGTATCTAAATTTTTTTTTTATTTTTTAATGTAAAATTGTAGATACTTATTACGCACGTTAAATAAAATGTTGACTTACCTTTCCGACTGTTCGGCCAATTTCGCCTTCTGGACCAATTCCTCTTTATCGACTGTCGACATTTTGATGTGTTGCTTTTTCTTAGTTTACTTTTGACAATATAGAAATTTCTGTTTGGGTTGCAAAGATCCCGCTGTGTTTTGCAAACAACGCACGCAAAAAACACACCAAAATGGAGAAGAAATAGATTAATTAACGTAGGATCTAAAACTGAATGTGTCGCTCACAGTGTGACTATCTGTAAATATAAACCAAGAAGATGAAACAAATTATTGTAGAATTTTTCTTTTGTGACAGAACTTTATAAAAAGTAAATTTAAATCTCATGGCAACTTTTCACACTATTTTATTTCCTATAAAATATTTGGTTGCTAATTAGCAACTTCGAGACTCAATCAAGTAAGAGACTAATCACCCGCCTGCATGCTGCGCAGTAAGTTTCCTAGAAGCAACATTGCATTATTTACAATTAGTGTGGGTGATGAATGCAATTCCGCACCGATAGCTACCGGACCCACTCAACTTGACATGCACGTTACGCATTAATGATTAATAATTAACCTTGTGCATAATTGGCGTGTGAAAACTTTCCCACACCCACCATGACAATCTTAATGCTCTACCGAGCAGAAAACAAGCTAAGGCTGACTTAACTAGTAAAGTTTAAAGTTTGCAAATTAATTAATTATATTTTTATACTCTTCATACACAGTGTGGAATACCATTATAATTTTGTCACAGAGTCTGTGGCGGATTAAAGGACGACGAGACGAATCAAACTTGCAATGTTCTAGATTGAAAATACATCACAATTGGCACATACACTTCTTTTTATTGCAGATCAATAGAGTATCAAGATTGACCAGTTACGCCCACTTTTTGGAGTAACCCTCGTACAAACACTTCGCCCACTTCCGACTTTTTGTAAGAAAAACTTTCTTATTGAAGTCAATATCAGCTTAAAAATTGATATGGGAGCTTGTAGTGTACGGACGCTTCACATATACATTAGTGTGTGGGACACGCCCAGTGTTTGGGCTAGCTCCCATAGAAACCTACTGTGCAATTTTGTGTTTTTGTATGAAAAAATTCTTTATTAAAGTCAATATTAGCTTGAAATGCGACATGGTTATGGACTGCCGCTTAACATAACCTTAACAGACTAATGGGCATGTCCATCCCACTTTTTGAGGCAGTCCCATGCAAACCCACAGCTCACTTTTATGCAAAAACGTTAATATCAACTTGAAATTCGATATAGTGGCATCTACATTTACTAGTGATCGTGTACCGTCCACTTATTGGGGTAGCCCCTATTTAAAGTCCTCCTCGTGTATGTTTTACAATACGATTTAAGATTTTGTGTGAATGGTATTAGAGCTTCGGTACAACCGAAGTTAAAGTTTTTTCTTATTTCTTGATTTTTCTTCGTTTTTTTGTCTTTTTCAACTATTGTAAGTAAATGAACGATAAGAAAATACAATACTCGGATAACTTTTTCATTAAGTTAACAGAACCAGTCACTTCATTTATATACGCAAGAAACAACGCGTTAATCTTGACACTATAAAGGTATATAGTACAATAAATATATATATATATATATATATATATATATATATATATATATATATATATTTTTTTTTTAGCGTCTGTAAGTTGGAACGCGCCAAATCGTCATGTGATTTTCGATTTTTGCGAAAGTGTGTTTGCCTGTGTACAGCGACGGCTATGCCGCTCAGCCAGCAACTAATGTACACTGCGCACGTTTCAACAATAAAAAGCGAAATTATTATTGTTTCATTTTAAAATTCGAATTTCGCATAATTTTTCAACAGAAAATATGCAAATTTCAGAGAATTCTATATGATTTTGTGTGGAAATGAGAAAATTGAGTTTATTTTCAATGCATATTTCACGCAGTTAATTTGTAAAGTAATTTTTTATTATGCAAAAACTTTGCGAATGGCAAGTTGTTAGCTTGGATAACATTTTTTTTTTTTAGATATAACAACTATTATACAAGTATATAATCGAGACCCAGCAACAATTCTACTATTATCTAACAAGTGATTTTTGCGCAACTCTATTTGGCATCTTAATTTATGGAATTTATGTTCCTTCTATATAAAAAGCAAATCCAATGCTGCTGAGCTTAGCATTTTTTTTAATACACTGCACACAAATTATGAGGGTATTCTCATGCTTGTGTGTTAACGTATTACGCCTAACAACAAGTAGCTTGTGAACGATTGCTGTACTCACTTCAAAAAAAAAATTACACAAAAATCGAAAATTTCACAAAAAAAAAAAAAAAAGGAAATAGGAAATATTTTGATGGTACTCAATTCAAAAGAAATCATCAAAGCATTGCCCCTTTTTTGCAATATTGTGTATTCTCTGTTACAGCTGCATCGGATTATTTCTTGAGTGCAGCAATGAAAATGAGAACGAAACAGGGCGGTATGGACACCTGTGTCAACTTTTGGGAGTATACGCATTTGCAGAAAGGAAGATAGTCCTTTGAAGTTAGTGCAGATAACTATTCTTAGTGTTACTTCTGGGTTTTATACCATGTATTAGAACTGTAAAGTATGAGATTTGGTAAATTCTTAATAATTTGTACTCTCTGTTAGTTAACGAATCTTCCTTTCTCCGTGCTATCACTTAAATATGGGCTCACCCAATTGTCCTTTTATTTTTTTGTTGCTTTACTTTTTGTTGCATAATTATTGCAGCGGCTACAACAGAAGTAGTTAGCGAGAGTACCTTTGTTTCATATTCATCAGATATACATATATACATTATTTTTATTTTGTTTACAAATTAGACCGACCTATCAACCTCTGTGTAATTTTTGATATTTATACTATAATTGAAAAATTATATGGTATGTTTGACGTTTCTTAGTGATAGCCTATGCTAGAATTTAGAATCCACAAGCAAAAGAAATAATTGTTAAATGGTCAAAAGTTTTTTCCTTAAGTGAGTACTGGGCGGGCGTAATATTCATAATCAGTCAGCTAAGATGCACAATTATACCAACCAAAATTGACGCTTTCAAGTGAATCGCAGTAAAATTCTTTTTTGTCAACCAGCAGCTGCTGGGCTAGAATATATATTGCCAATTATATATACTTATCTACGTGCATGGAGGCATTAAGGCACATATCAAGGCCATCATCCTATAAATTTGCGCCACTGTAAAATATTACACGTAGGTTCTTAAATGAGCGTTTTTAGATAGTTGTTAAAATCATAACTATTTCTTTTGCATAAACTAAGTACAAGACTCGGTACAGGATCTAGTACACTCGACTGCAGATTTGCTTTCTCTCTTGTTTACCAAAATTTTGTCAGTGTCGAACAAAATTGACGCTTTTAAGTCAATCGTATAAACTAAACATTAGAAGCTCTCATCCATAGCTTTGGAACACAACAGTATTTTGGTCAGCTTACTAGCTGCAGTGTTACTGATTTTTAGCTAATTTTCTAACTGAATACTAAACATAACCTTAAAATGAAATAAACTTGACTGACAAAAGTGAAACAAACTCATATATTGATTACACCCAGAGATAAGGTCAATTCTAATTGGAAATACACATTATTATTAAGTCGACCGACTAGACACAATTTGGTGGACAGCAATTCAATTCCAAGAAATACAAAAATGTTGCAAACGCACTAAGAGAAAGAAAGACAATAAGAAAGAGAAGTAAATTGTGAAATATGTGGGGCGCATAATAAAATTAGCCTAGCAACAGAGTATAAAAAAAAATCAAGTCGTCAGCCATGCAATGTACACTCATAGACACACACACACACACGCGCTGGCTAATTGCAACGCTGGAGTGGAAGGGGAAAGAAGCAGCTGACCGGCAACGTTAAATGTGCAACAAGCAAATTGTGGAAATCATGCGCGGCAAATGCGGCGGTTTCCGTCATGTGCGTCATGCGAATAAAACAAAATCGAAAATAAGTACTGCAAAAGAGCAAAATAACAATTGCAGCCAATCATCGTATTTGTATATGTTTATCTGCGCGTATAAAGAATGCGTAAAAAAGCACATGTTGCGAGATAGAAGTTAAAGAAGTACATATGTAAGAAAAAGATACCTTTGTAGAAATATTGTTCTTAAACTAACTTTGCTGCGAAAGATAATATACGTGTGATTGTTACCGCCTTAATTAAATCTAATCACACATTCAACTTAATTAGTTGCTAATGTAAACAAGCGTACTTATATGTTAAAAGCATTCACTGCAAATGCTTCTTAGTTGTGTACAAATGTCAATGTTTGAACTTGAGAAAACCTCAAAATGTTAAAAAAAAAAAAAAAAATGCTTTTAAAAATGTTGCTTATCAAGTGCACTAATTATACAAAAAAAAAAAAAAAAAAAAAAAAAAACGGAAAATAAAAATTACATGAATCAGTTAAAAACACTGAAAAATACAAATATATTTTTAATCATATATGCACACAAAGAGAAAAAAAAAAGTTCGATTATATGTATACATTACTTAATTTGCTAAAAATAACGCATACGCCACGTATTTAATATTAATTTTCTTTCAAGTGAAACCAATGACTAACTCCATCTACGATTGAGTGGCTGCTAATTAACAAGCAAATGCCATTACAATCTCAAGCTCATTTCTTATACTCTATACCCATAGGGTAAAAAGACAACATTGAGTTTGTGCAAATGTATGTATGCGGCAAACCTTATAAAGTATATACACACATATATTCTTGATGAGCATCGAAAGACGAGTCAATATAGACATGTCCATCTGTCGTCTGAACGAACAGATTTTGAGAGACTATAATAGATACATAGATACTTATAGTTTGTATATTTTGACTTCCTTTTCCCCTCTTCAGTTTACTAGTATTAAACGAACATGATAAGCCCCCATCATATATCCCCATTTTTAAGTTTTTCTATGAACATTTTTTTGGTTTAGGTTTACAAACTGGACCTCAATTTTTAGATTTTTGTAAGAAATTTTTTGTTTTTGATCTTAATTAAGCTAGAAATGCCAAACTTGGTATATATGTATTACGACAAACATTTAAAAAGAATCCATGTAGGTTCAGAACTGCCTCCCTTTTGAGTTTTTGTATGAATTTTTGTTTTGTTTTTTTCTTTCTTTTTTTTTTAATTAAAACTTCAATCTATTATTTAAAGTACCTCAAAAGGATTATGCTATGTGAAAATATAGAATGTAACAGACAGAAGAAAGGCTTCGGTAAAATAAATGTTGATTTCGCTCTGGAAAAGAACTAACTAGACATCATTCTTTTGTTGGCATAATTTCTGTACAACGTTCCATTTAAAAGGTGAAGAAAGAATAGCTCGAATGACAACATAACTCTGATAAAATACATTCGTATTGTAGCTACATACATGTACTTGGATTTATACTTGCTTCAAGTAAATTACATACGAGTATATACATATACATCGTATCTATGTGAGCGGACAGCTTCAAAGTTGCACTGATCCAGCTAGTAAATATGTCTCATTGATAAAACAGGCAAAATAACTGCAACCCTCCAGCTCCAGGTAAGGTATCCAATGTCGACCTGCAGCTGTTGCACCGTTGTCAGGCAAATCTAGTTATTTTTATACCTCAGCTACCGTGTGTATACAGAATAATACTACTATGAATGGAGCCTTTTCATTGGAAGTGCATTCAGTAGCATATGTGGGAGTAAAATTTATTGTACGAGTTATTCAATGCACACTGCCACCAACCACCTGTGTCGCCAAATTTACGTAAGGTTTATAACAGAAACGTGCAGAGTTAGGATTAGTTATTTATAACTAAGAACAGAACAGATAGAATAACATATAGTTAGTCATCTTAGGCTTTAAAATGTATTTTATCAACTTGCTGTGAACTTTACGAAATCCTTCGCGTATTGGCAGTTAGGAAAACTTGTTGAAAACTTTAAAGATTATTATTTTCAGATAAATAGCTCTTCCGACATGTTTGCTGTAAGTATGGTTGTGTTGGAGGCTCGAGATTCAATACAACCATGAAAAACTCTGGCAGATTTATTTATAGTGATGCAGTTTATAGCGACATGTGTTTATAACCCTACTATTGGAATAATTGTGTGCCCAGTCCAGATATCCAGTATATAAAATAAATGCTGATTTCGCTCTGGAAAAGACATCATTCTTTTGTTGGCATAATTTCTGTACAACGTTCCATTTAAACGGTGAAGAAAGAATAGCGCGAATGACAACATAACTCTGATAAAATACATTCGTATTGTAGCTACATACATGTACTTGGATTTATACTTGCTTCAAGTCATCAGCCTAATGTTGAGAGAAGACTGCTTTCAACATACATATATTAGAGGGTACATCATCACGTCTACATGTTTTATATTGTTAATTTGAGAATTTCAAATACAGGCAGCATATTTGATTGCGCAGCATTGTATTTGTGCGTAAATACACAAACAGAAAATATAAAAAACAATTTAGTATGAAATGAAATTTGCATATTTTATAAGAATTTATTAGTAGCCTTGCGTCGTTCCGACGGCATTGTTTGTTTGTTTGACTTTCAAGATTGCCAAAAATGAAAAAAAAAAAAAATGTCTTTTAATGAAGGAAATAAGATACATTTTGCTTAAAAAAAAAAAAAAAACAAAAGTATCTACTAGAAATACACGAATGAATACATAAATTTGTACTGTAATCTTTGAATTGATAATTAAAAAAAAAAAGTCGAAATCAAATAATTAATGAAATTTCATTCAGTTTAAATTTTATAGCATCAGCTGCATTTACTAATTATGTAGTACAGTACATGTATATCTGAGAAATTGTATCTGAAACCACAAAGTTTTCTCTTAGTTGAAAGTACTAAAAAAAAATTAATCTACATAAAAGTACGAAAACAGAATGAGGCGCACGAACGAGATACTTTTAGTCTTTAGTTAATAGAATTACTTGCAGCAAACTTTTCCAATCAGTTAGACAAATAAATAGACGCACAGCAGTACCAACAAAAATCAAAAGCTATAGAAATTAACGAGTGTAAATGTGAAATACGTTATTCTCAGATATAGATTTAGAGAACACTCACTAGAGAGCAAAGAAAAACTTTTCAATGGTCAAAGTTAAAATTACGTTTGTTTTGCTTTTGAAAAAAATTGTTTTTCTCACTTGAAATTGACTTCATTGACTTCAACAACCACAGCAACAAGCAAGTATAGAAAGAACACACCCAACCATACACAGATACCAAAAGTATACGCAATTAACTTTTTTTTTTAAATTTTATAATACAAGCGCGAAATTGAAAGTTACGCACACAACAAATTTGGCTTGCTTTACGTTAAGTGACAACTCTTCACTGCTCAATGAAACTATACTCTGCAGTTGTTGATAGAACAAAAGCGCCAGCAGCAAAGCGCACCGTTGTAACGATGCGCACAAAGTTCGAAACACAACTGAAAATTGTTGCTGCTGCAAGTGAAAATAGCTGAATATACATTTACGCCGTAACAACAGCGGCAAAGGAAGCTGACGGACAATCACAGTGAATGAGGCATGCAGCAAAACTTTTACAGGATACAAAACGAAGGCAGCAGGTTGGTTGATGAGCTGTCCACTCACTCAAGCAGTGTCATAATGCGCAGAGAGCGACTAGTGCGGTGTAATTAAATAAAACATAAACCACCTACAAACCCCCCCCCCCTCCACCAAGCACAACTGTGTAAACATGATGACGACGGCGGAGTGATGTATAAACAAAAAAGTAAAAGCTCTAGTCGGAATTTCGACTTTATTATACTCTGCACATGGATGAGGATTATATTGGTAAAAACTAGCTAAATTTAATTTTTTTCGTACGCCATCGTATTTCGTGCCTGCTTAAAAGTCCCGAAAAAAACACGCACGAAATAATACGAACAAAATTTTACAACTTTGTTTTTAAAGTCGTGCACAAATGCATTCGTTTCAAAATCAAGAACATTCGGGCAAGATTAAAATTTGCTTCTTCACTATCTATATGTTAACCGATATAGACATCCAAAACAAATTGGCAGAATGTAAATGGATGAGATTCGGTGTATATAAAAATGGCAACTGAAAAAAAAGATCAACTGGAAATTTGGGCGGTGCCTCGCACATGTCGGAAAAAACCAAAATGGCCAAAGCAGCACACGCCGGATATGCTAGAAATATTGCATATGTAGAGAGTACCGGGGAAAAATAAATTCGACTGGAAAATAGGGCGGTACCACGCCACCATTTGAGAAAAACCATAGACCATAACAAGGCACGCCGGTTACGCGAGTGCTAGCTATATTTCGATATTTCAACAAATGCAATATACATACCCTCGTGTTCACATACTTATGTATATTTGCATACAGAGCATATAAAATGGATTTGATATATGTATACTTATAGACGATGTATACAAAACAAGCGACACAGCACATGCCTGTGATTATGCTATGGAAAATATATTAAATCAAGTGTACACACACACATTCTCAGTATCGTGCTTTCTGAAGACATTTTTATAGTCCAACACGAAAAGCAAGCAATCATATAAAGTTTGTCTCAGGAAATTGCCAAGAAAATTAAACCCAAATGTTTTGCCACACGCAGCTCAAGTATATTACTTTAGATGTATATATGTACAATATGTACATATAAGTATAAACATAGACATGACATTTGTATGCTTGTTCAAAAAGTTTACGTGTGTGTATGAATTGTTGGTACTTCTTCAAGATAGAAAATTATTTTAATTTTCGACGCTGTCAGGCTTAGTTATTTATATGCAGATATTTAACTAATCATGCGGAAAGAACATGAATATAATGTGCGTAGAAAACTGAGAGACAGAGAGATTGGGCGATTAAAAAAAACAATCTGAATGATTTTTATTTTCATTGGCATATAAAAAAAAAACATTTTTTTTGTTTCAAGGATTATCTAACAAATGAGTTTTGTGGAAGCAAAAAGTTTTCCTCTCTTAGAACTTTACAATTTGGGTATTAAAAAAAAAAAAAAACGTTGCTCGGCAACCGTAGAATTTACTTCAGTTTTTGTTATAAGTGTAATAAACGTACAATATCAGATATTATTAATGCAAACTTCATTCGAATAACTTTTTGTATGTAGTGGTTCAATTTTAGATCAATTATTTTCAAAATAATTGCTAAAATTCTACTGATTACATCACGGTCATTTTTACATGTATGTTGCTAATGATTATAAAAACTCTACACAAAAACTTTCAAACCAATATCTGAAAGATTTGTGAAATAAGCGCATACATTTGTGCATAAGTTACAAAAACAGCTTTATATTTTTTATGGCAGGGAAGCTCTTCAAACACGTTGAGGAACAACACGTCATACGCGAATTTTTACCACTGTTACTTTTATGCATTCCATGAACATAATGCAGTATTTATTTCCACAATTTGCTATCGTTGCTAGTGAGACTAGCGTTGGCAGATCTGATCAATTTATGACCTTTTAATCTCTGAAGGAAAATGCAACTTCTAAAAAAAACCTTCTAAAAATGATGACCGATAAAACCCACAAGTTTTATAAATCATCTTGATAATAATTATTGTTGAATCCTGCTAGTTTTGAATATTATATAATTGAAAATATTCACTTATTAAAATAAATTAAGAAATTTTACGTAACAATCTGAATCACCCACTCCTCCTAATTTGCATACTTTGTAATAAATTGAGAAATCACAACCTACCCCCCCCCCCCCCTTTCGCATTACGTAATACTATATCGGCTCCTAATAGTATACACATTCTGTGGCATACGAATTTACTACAAGTAATTGTTAAAGGGAAAACAAACTTACATGTTAAATATCATAATGCCGTTTATGGTACAGAGCATGCCAAAGAAATTGATTGAATGCTAGTTTTACTCGAAAAACGTAGCTTCAGCAGTAAGAGATGTTGAGCTCAACTTCAACACACACAACAAAAACTTCAGGTAAAATATGGTGTTATTAATTTATGGTAAAGATTTGTACCTAACTTAAAAATTCCAATCGGATAAACTTCTACAACTAGATAAGAAAGAGCTGGGTACTCAGACGGATCCAAAACGATATATACATTTTTATTTTTACTGTTTTTTGTTTTTAAACCAAATTGATTAATGTATACAAGAAAAAAAAATGCCTTTACAGCAGAAATATATAAATCAGCATTTGATTGAAGGCTAATTTTATTTGCATTAAAAACGCAACAAACGCTTGAAAAGGGTAAGAAACAAAAGCGCGTTGAACTCATCCCCCAAGTATGTAAAGCAATATCTATAGCCAACAATACAATACGAAAAACCGCACCCGCACTTCCGAGTGAAACAACAAGTGGCAGCAGAAACATCAGTTTAAAAGTGCTACGGAATCGTATTCAAAGCTTAATCAGTAACAGAATTGTTGGAGAATAAAAACAAAAGCGCCACGACTCAGACAATGACACATCGAAGGTTGGTAAAAAAAAAAAAAAAAAAACCTTAGGTAAATAAAAGCATGTAGTTCGATTACAATTTAATTTTCAATTCTACATGAAAAACTAAGAGAAAGTAAGCAAAACAATCATTGAAATGAAATGTACTTGGTAGAGGATAAGTTTTCTCTTGGACTGGTTTGGAATGATGATAGTGAAAAAAGTGTGCAGAGTGAGTTCGTGTCAAAGAATAAATTTGTGCATATGTACGGTAAAACCAGGCATCCACATCTTTATTCAAATAATATTCATATTTTTTTTTTTTACTATTTGATAGACAAATATAGTTGTTGCAAACAGAGCAGACAGCACAGAAACAGAATTCACAACTTTCGAATAAACAAACTTAGGGAAATTGAAGCTTAAACCTTAATTGAAAAAAGATACTACGCTTGGAGAAAAAACAAGTGCTGTAGTCGAGGTGCTCGGCTACCTTACACCCTACACACGCTGTAAGCCTTACTTTGATTTTCACCAAAAATTTTGATTTCTACAAACTATCGTATATTACAAAGTATTCTAAACAATTTGTGAGGCAAATCTGGACATGATATAAAATTGTAAGAAATATTTTTTAAAACAAATTGTTACAGTGCGGCACCTAGAGAGTCTACAAAGCGAATTTAGTTTTTATACGTTTTCTTTGTTCAGAAAACTTTTCTCTCCGACAGGCGGACGGACGGACGGATAGATCGACTCATATTGCCGTGCTGATCATGAGTCTCCAATGCTTCCTTCGCTATGTTACAAACCATATATACCCTGCTTAAAAATATTTTTGTGCAGGGTATAAAAATTGTATAATGGACAAAGTTGATAAAAAAGAAAAACGGGTGCGGGAAAGTAAATGAAGCGAACATATTTTACCTATATGTAGCTGTAAGCAGCAGCAACATAGTTTCAATGGCAACAAGAGCATGTAGCAGCCACAACCACAGCACAGCAACAGAATGCCTCCTGGGTTTGGTCTCCATTTGCATTGACTCACTTACAACGTAGGTTGAGTTGGGTTTAGGTTTATTTGGGTTGGTCTGGCTAGTTTTTGTTTAGAAAACACTTCCAATACTATTACTTGCCATGGTTAGTTTTGCACCAATGTTTGAGTAGTAGCATACATAGTTTGAGCTCGCGATTCTATCGAATGATTCAATTCAATTCGAGTATGAGTTAGTAGTTCAGAGATTGTCGATACGTCTGCTTGATTGCTTTTAATTGTGTTTATGCTCGCTGCTTCTCTCACTTAATACGAATGGCTATATTTGCAGTTACGCCCTCTGGCAGCATTTTTTCTACACTCTTCTGCAATAGTATCCAATAATTCGTTTGAACTTGGGCAGAATGTGTTTTGATTTCGTTTGAATGCAAGCAATCTAAATCAACACGATTTTCAAAAGTTCAAACTTGATCTGGTTAGTCGGTGCGAATACAATTTGATTACGAAATTGTGTGCATTCATAGAGTGCAAATAAAGAGTAATAGACATATTTTATATTTTGACAAAGTCCTCGAAAAATAAATGTCATTGAAAGTAAAAATAGACAAAGAAATACTGATTTATGACTGAATTTCTTTAGCTCGAACTCATCATGTTTTTCATTTGTTGATAATAAGTTAAAATATGTAATATACTACGAACAAAAGTTATTAATAAGTAGACAACATGACAACATAGATATTCTAGGGGCTCACAAGTAGTGATATAATTTGTGCAGTCAATGCGGGTGCTTACAAGTTAATTTATAAGCTTTGGTTTTGAAGTACAATACACGAATTGAGGTGACTGAGTCATTGTTTGACAGCATAAAAAATAGTATCGCACAAACACTTAGAAAAGCTGTCACTTAAATTGGAACAACGCCAACGTTTCGTTATAGTACAAGGTGTTTTGAAGTAAAAATTAAAGAAAACAAAAAAACATAAAACTTATTTTGGGGTAAACCCGAAAATTTAGTACTCTTCAAACACCGCCCACTAACTTTTTAGTGATAATAAAAAAATAAAAAAATTCTAAAGACAAGATCAAATTATATTTTCTTTAAAACTACTGACGAAAAAAAAGTGTAGAGAAAGAAACATCATATAAATAATGCTCAAGAAACGAAACAAAGTGACTAAATGTTACAAATGAGCGTGCGTGCCAAAAATAGAAAAAACTTGCATTACGTAATTTGTAAAAGGTTCTTAATTATTCACAAGTTTAATTAGTTCAAACAAATCGATGTTTTTCGGGACCTCAACTCATTTGAAATACCAGAGATTTATATATTCTTTTTTCAGCACTATTTAATAAAAATAAAGTACATAAAATCAAAAGGATTGTCCTTTTTTATTATTTCTCATCACTTATTTTAGCTTATAATGACTTGTGGGAATTTCGCCTTTAATAAAAAATTGAAATAATGTTTTACACATGTTTTTAAATGATAACAAAAATTTTAGTTTTCCATGACCTCTAAAATAGAATATGTATTTGTTTTTCTTAATTTTTATACAGAAACATACACAAAACATATAGATTGATCTTCATACATGCATACTAGGGCTTCTATTTATATTTGATGTACAATTGCTATTTGTTCTGTTTACAGTGAGTTAAGAAAAGCAATTTGGAAAAAAATGAAAATTTCAAGAGAAGGGTTTCGTTGGATTATTTTTCACAACTTTCGACGTGGATTATCTCAACAAGAATGTGTCAATGCACCTAGTTCTTTGTATGGCGTATATTGTATAAAGCACCATCAAAAACCACAGTATATCGCTGGTATAGTGAATTCAAACGTGGTCGTAGTTCGGTCGCCGACGAATTCCGTGAAGGTCGTGCCCAAAACATCGACACAGTGCGTGAACTTATAATGCAAGATCGTCTTGTGACGTCAATACATTCGATTTTGCTTGATTACTTAGCTGTAAAAAAATTTGCTCTCATTGGGATATCCCATAATTTATCAATCGATCAAAAAAAGTCTCGCGTCGATTGGTGCAAGGTAATGATTAAAAAGTTCGACCGTGGTGCTTCAAAAGACGTGTATAAAATCGTGACAGGTGACGAATCATGATATGCGTATGAGCCGGAAACAAAACAGCAATCGACCGTGTGGGTATTCCAAGTCGAGCCAAATCCAACAAAAGTTGTTCTGGTGCAAACCACTTCGAAGCAAATGAATGCCTGTTTCTTCGACCGCATGGGATATGTGGCCACTGTTCCGCTTGAGCAAAGTAGAATTGTCAATTCTAGGTGGTACACGACCATTTGTTTGCCGGAAGTCTTCGGAGAAATTCGTAAAACCAACCGCCAAAGACGAATCATTCCCCATATGACAATACGAGCTCTCACACATCTCGTCAAACAAGTGCATTTTTGAGCAGTCAAAACATCGAATTAATGACTCATTCTCCATACAGTCCTGATATGGCAACCAATGACTTCTTGTTCCCGAGTATCAAAGGTAAACTGCGTGGTCAACGATTTACGAGCGCCGAAGAAGCAGTTGAAGCGTTCAAACACCATGTTTTGGAGTTGTCTCAAGAGGAATGGAAAAACTGCTATGACAAATGGTTTGAACGAATGCAAAAGTGTATTGATCATCAAGGGGAATATTTTGAAAAACAATAAAGCCATTTTCATTTAAAAATGTTTGTTATTATTTGCTATTCCCGAAATATAAATAGTACCCCTCGCATGTGCTGGATAGCTATTGTGAAGGGTATATATGAAAACTTCAGTTTAACCGAAGTTGACGTTTTGTCTTGCTTCTTTTTTCGTACTAAGGAACTGTAAATAAATTCTACAATCGCCTCATATACTCGTATGTATGTCGTACTAGAAAAAAAGTTAAGTAGACTAGTTGTGTGCACTTAAAATAGGTCAAGTAAACTTCATAGGATTGTAATTCAGCTTCAACGAGTACATACAAGAGAAAAAGTATAAGGCAATTACAAATACCAATTATTCATTGCTAGAAGCAAATAAGCCAAGCAAAAAACTGTCAATTAAAGCCTCTTTACTTGAATGAAAAAGCATAGAATTGAGTCAGTGAAATGTTTCAGAGCAGAAGGTAGCAAGTATACATGTATGTAGAATATTGTACGGAGATTGTATTGCATGCAGTAAATAAAAGGCTAAAGTTCAAATAAGAAAATCCGATTTAAAGAGCCCAGTTGTGTAGAGACAGGCAATCTGGTCAAGCATTGTAATTACTTCAAAATTTCAATAACCAATTACAAGCCAAAACAGACACTATCATGTGTTGTCTGTCCTTCATTCCTTACACAACATCCTTATTATTGTTTACACAGTGAATGAATGATTGGAAAAATGAGTGCATGATGTGCATTTGCTGCTTCGCTGCATACAAATGTATCTAAGCATAGTCACACACACACACAAGGTCTTAATTAATGCAGCCTAGTGCTTAGTATATGCACACTCGTACATAATACAGCAATGTAAAGGACAAGGTTTTTATCTGATATGCAATAGGGGACCTATAGACTGACGTACCACGTAAAACCACTAAACAGGTAGCTATTTTCTGTGCGCTTTATGTGGTATTTACTATTTTACTACAACAAGTAAATATGAAAAGATAAAATGAATCTACTACTAAGCAAGTGAACAAAGTTACGTGCACTACAAATGCTAATCGTCTCATTTTGTTAGTAATCCCAAATGTATCTACTCTCCTTTCTTTTCCAACCCTATGTTACCCTTTGGTTTGATGATATATGAAAGTGTGTGTCCTGACATACAAATACATGCATGTGTACAGCACATCATGTTTTCGTCGCATGTAGGTGCAATGTGGGCGAGCCGACAACTTGTTAACGCTCTATGCACTTAATAAAAAAAATTCAACAATAGCAAAACCCGGAAAAATGAAATGGTGCCCGTAAGAGAAAAATGACCTTGTTTGGAAAGAAAAAAAAAATGCGCCATTATTACAATAACGATGGAGGAGGTTTTAGTAGCGACGTTACTGAGTGCATAGTGCAAAAGTTAATAGAATGGGGAAACATTTCGCACAAAAAAAAAAAAAAAAAAATGCGCAACACTCTTATAATTGTATGCAGAATAATGAGTTCTAGCCATTGCAAAAGTATAGACGACGCGGAATCCAGTGTGACAATACTTGGAACATTTAATTTATAATAATTTTTTGATAATAAAGCATCAACTTTTGGAGAAAAGCTGCAAGAACCAATTCATATTTCCAATATTGTTTAATTTAAATCAGCGAATAAAACCGGAACCCTTTAACCGATTTACATTGAGAACCGAAACCGGAACCGATATTTTAATTTTTTTAAACTGAAACCTTTTACCGAAATAAAATAAAATCAGAGAACCGTACCGGAACCAAAACATTTATATAATTTCGGTTCTCACTTGTATTTTTTTTTTTTTAAGAAAAATATTTACTTATGCATAGTGTACTTATGCACAATGATCAAAGGAAAACAAAAAATATATCGACAATATGCGTAGTGGAAATATTTCCACTTTTTCAAAAGCCATTTTAGCTGCCAGAGCACTTGTCAAAAAGTTTCGCACGCCATCTATAATCTACCTTTATGATAGATAAGAAGATAATAAAGCCATCAATTGATTGTTCTACACGTTGGAGCTCAACTTATATGATGCTGGAGAAGAGCGTGTATGACTTCTGCGCCATACTTTGCGGTAGTAAATACTGATTTTAATATAAAAAGAAAATCTGGGATACTATTCATTAATGAAATTGTTAGAATTGTAGAAACAGCTAAAATTGCAACGACTAAATTTCAAAGTAATCAGTTAATTTAGAGTTTTACACTATCTCACTTCACTGTAAAATTAAAATTGGTTATAAAGTTATTGTATAGCTAAACTTTTATTCTTTAATTTCTCAGACTAAAACGATTAAACAACAATGAAAATGTAATGAAATGATGGTTAGAAAATTTCACAAATTTCAAAGAACTATTCGAATTGTCAAAAGTTATTCTCGCAATTACAACTACGCAAGTAAGTGTAGAATGTTTGTTTTCAGACGTCAAGTTAATTATGAATACGCGTAGGAATCGGCTGGACGCACAAACTCTGAATGCCATAATGCTTTTAACATGTAATTACAATTAAACGAGAAAAACCTTAGCTTCGGTAGAACTGAAGCTTCAATACTTGTCTTGGAAACGTTGGCGATAGTAAATTTATACCGAAATTAAAATCCAAGAACCGTACTGAAACCGAATAAATTGTAACAGGTACAAAACCTTATACCGAAACACATGTTTCCGAAATACATTTCCTCTATCAGTACCTGTACCAGTAAGAAGGAGTATAGTCAAGTTCAATTTCCGTTTTTAACTTTTCAAAGTTCCTTAGTTGTACTTAACTGCCCTCGAGACCAATCAGGTGATCCGTGAAGTCGGTTTATTTTCAATTGAATACAGTAACTTCAAACTGTACATGCCAAAAATAAAACCATAAATTATTCAGAACGGTAACAAAACTAAAGTACAAATTCCTTAAATGCAGACTTAATACACCATAAAAATTTACCGCCATATATTTAAATAGCACACATGCTGGGGTGAAATTAATAAAAAAAAAGCTCGTTTGACACTATTTTTAATACCTCTCTTCGACCGACCACTACAAAGTGAAACGACATTTAGTGTATGTGACAAAATACCATAAACTGATAGGATATACGGAATAAATGTAGGCAAGAAGACTGACTTGAAGGCAAGGCAAACAATATTATGGGACTACAGGCAATTAAACTTAACTAATAATGTGTAGATCAACTTAAAAGCTTACATACGAAAGAAAAGTAGCCCAGAGCATTAAGAATTATTGAAAATAATCTAAACAAAGTCACAATTAACATAACGCTCTCGACAAACTTTATATTTATAATAAGAAAAAACTGCAAAACTAGGGACTATGGATCATTTAAATAAAGATACACTGTTTTACGCTGCCTGTGTTCATTTAACTGTGTGCACACTACATATGCCCAAAACAACCAACAACCTAGATACATACATGCTTGCAAACAACAAAGCCATTGCCAACAAAGCATATGAGAACATAAAACTAAAGAGGAAAACAAGGATTGAGCAGTGAACACGGAAGTAAGCGCCTTTATAGCAAACAATATGGATATCGGCGTCGTCAGGCAGTCTGGTTGAATGATTTTTTTTTTTTATGTTAGCGCTTGTGTCCTTTATGTTACTCACACTTTTAGGCAGCTGCTCAGAGATGCGATGATGACGTTTATAAGTACAATGATTAAATTAGAGATGGTATACACAAAATCAATAAGGTGTCCTTGCGCTGGCTTTGATTCTTCACAATGCAGGGTTTTGTAGTAGTTAAATACACAGCAACCAATGCATCAGATGGTGGAATAGATTGGTTGCGCCTTGTCGAAGGTTAGCATACATTGCCAAACTCAAGTGATACCTTTTATCGATCGATCGAATTATAAATGATAAAGAAAAGTTTATGTATGTATGTACATATTTGATAAAACATATAAATTTATATTATCACTAAAAATCTCTAAATAAATCGAGTGTTTCACCAAGGTAAAGCTTCATTTGACACTCAATGTATGCCGCCAACAAGCACATATGATTCGCTTATCTCAGCTGGGTTGTGGCATTCTAAGGGCTTGGTTTCAAAACCCCTACGGAAACCTCACACATACAAACAACTACGCATAGGCGGGTTAGCTGCGTCGCTCGTTTTGTAGTCTATTTGTAAGAACATTATTTTAAAAGCACACACACATTGACGTAATATGCAAATAGCATTATTACGCACGCAGTTGCTGTTATACATATTCTCATCGCTTCACATAGGTAGCTTTTGCTTTCGAGTGTTACTCGAATATATAGACCAACATACTTAACTATAGATAACAAATTGCAAAATTTGTCTGTGTGTCTGTGTATCTGCCTGGCTGGCTGGCTCGGTAATTCAATTCCAACGCCTCTATGCATATAGATAGTATCTATTAGATACACTACGATGAAACGAAGAGTGGAAGAGATAAATGCTACACATACAACAAGTAGTAGCATTTTGGAATGTAAAGAATATGATTGGAATATTAACAGCATGTTTCCAGCCCAATTTCGGATTACTCAACTAAATACGAACAATGACGAATATGAAGGTAGAACAAAAATGTTATACTACCCAAAGTGAATTCCACTGAAACAGTAGGTGCGTTGTTGAAAAAAAAAAAAAAAAACGAAAGTGCATGCTTCATTCCAGCACTGGTGAGGAACAGTAAACATATTTCGAAATAGTTGTATACCCCATGAACACTCACAAAACAAGAAAATAGGACTGATGTATAGAGTGCATGTCAGCCAATTCGACTTGATCGCTTACAATTTATGAGAACGAATGCGTATAAAATTTAGTACTAACAAGTGAAAATTTAACTGGAACCGAAGATTAAAAGGCGAAATATCAAAACGTATAGAAGCCAACCAAAAAAATAAAAAATTTATTTTAAAACTTAAAACCCAAACGTCAACCGCCCACGTTTGGGTTTTTAAGTTAGATTGGAGACTACATAAAAAAGTGGGCGGGCACGCCAATATGTGTAAGTATGTGAAGCAGCCGACTATAAGAAACCATCATAACGCTCTTTCTCAGCCCTTGCGGTAACCAATTTGTCCGTTCGTGGAACATCAATACAAACTTGATCTCTTTTACAAATATCTCTGTAAAATTAACTTAGAAGATACTCTCAAGCAGAGTTAGTTGCTTCCTACTATGAGCTGAGCAATTGTATATCAAGAGCTCAAGCGTTTCTTCCTCTTCGACATTTCTAGAACTTCTGCGACTAGTGTGTCCTACCAGAATAGAAATACGTGACATATTCTGGTTTAGTAGTGTGATCGTTTGCTTAAGGTTGTTCGCTAAACGGTTCGATCTTAATGTGATATGTAGCTTATATGTAGAATTATAGGTATTCCTATTGCGTACTTTCCGCGATAAATGTCTGCAGTGGTACTCTCTCTGGATAGATTACGCGGCTCACAAATTCCCTCTATATTCCAGAGTCCGTCCAGGCACCCAGATGAGCAGAATTCTGTAGTGTTCGATCATTTCATTGAGAGATCTGCAGCACTCGGTAGTTGTTTTTGCATTACTGCAGTTTGGAAGTCTACTGTATTGCTAACATTTCTGCTTGTTAATCGCTACAATGGTTAAGTAGTCTAATTTCTAGGTCAAATGCAATGAGATCAAAAAGAAACATGCGAAATATGACGTTTAAAGCATCTCTTTGTAGTTGCTCAAGTGTACAAAGCCTGTCTAGTGCCAGCTCCAAAGAACAGGATTGACCGACCTAACCACGTCTGTGTATAGCCACTCCAAAAAATGGAATTTTTTTTGCGTGTCAGGTTTGATCTACATTTTAATCCTGTAAAATTTGTTCACTAAATGATTTATAAAAGATAATTTTAATTTTCCAGTGAACGACCTCAAGCTAATCATAATTCATACAATATCATCTTATTGATTTTTTTCGGCGTTGTAAAAAGTTGAGGTATAAATAGATCGGCATAAGCTTATGTGCTACTGCAATCTATACGCATAGCTAGTACAACTAGCACAATTTAATGTAGTCTACTACGCACATTTATTTGCACCACTTTGAACCAGTCTTTTGACGGGAAGTCAAAATACAGAAGCGGATAATTTCAAATCTGAGGCAATGGCAATGGTTGCGGATATGGAAAAACGAATGCGGATCTGCAATAATTTGCGGGAAATTCGAAGTAGCGTATGCGCTTTCATGGAAAATTTCCGAAAAACATCGATGCACCGGCTTTACCGCAATGACTTCCGTTTATATTGAATTTGGAATATTTGCAAATGCTTCGCAAAAAAAAAAAATAATAATAATAAAAATTGATTAGTGTATATAAATAAATAACAAACGAAAAAATATAAATGAAATGCATTTGAAGGAAATTTATGTGGGCGTGGCATCATAAATTCTAAATTGCTAGGTTGATGTGAATGTATCCAGACGATTCTAAATTTCCAAGTTTGGAGACTATCTTTTGTGTATAGTCTCTAAGATTACGTTGTGCAAACATACGAAGGACGGACGTAGCAACGTAGAATAATGTTGACGGTATTGATAATATAGAAGCCTAAATCTGGCGACTTTCTCTTCCTCTCAGATGCGTTCATTGTACAACCTTTCGATCCTTTTTGCGGTCTATGCACTACAATATATACGAGTATAACAAGTTGTATTATTTAAATATCATCTCTACAGGTTTCAATAGCGAATTCATAACGTAAAATTATTTTATATTCAAATTTGTTAAATTACTTTTGTTTCTTTTCCTATTTTGTATTCTTAGTTTTATTATTATTTATATATTAGTTGCTAAGAACTTTAAATAAATAAATAACAAATCGTTTGACTATTCCACAGTCATTTTCATAACTTTTGGAACAGAGCTGCTGTTGTAAGTAATATGTACATACGTATAATTTGTACAACACATTTATTTTACAAAAAAAAAAAATAAATAAATAAATAAACATGAATAATACTGTTTGCGTATGAGTAATAATTGGATTACGAATTAACAAAAGAAAAAAACAAAAACATTATGAATAATGTGTAAAATATGCAACTATATGCATACATATGTATATTTGATATGTATAATTTGAGTAACAAGTTTCTTAAAGCACCAATGTCTATACTCGTATGTACAATCAATAATACATAAATTATGAATTATTCTCATCAGTACTTCCGTAAATGCAAAAATAACAATAATCAAAGTGCTTACAACTATATAAAATCAATTATAGTTTATTAGTTTGTCGTTAGTAAAGAGTAAACGTTTTAGCACATACTGAAAACAATCAGTTGCTGCCTGACTAGACGACGCATTTCATAGATACGTATTATTGTAATTGCAGTTATAATTGATATAAATTCATAAATGTAAATACATGTTTAGCATGAAAATGTGTACATATACAGATAATTGTATACGTAGGCGACACATGCGTGTCAATGTCACATCTACATGGTAAATTGTTTAGCATGCCTTATATTAATGCTAAAGGCAGGTTGGTGGTGCAGTAAATATGCAACAATGTTATTTTGTTTGTATATTTTTGTTTGTATATTTAGCCTTGAACATGAAAATGGTGTTTGTGTAATGGTATAGAAAGAATACCAGCTGATTTTTGCGAACTTTAATATAATTTCTTGAAAGAAGCTTAATTATTGAATGAGAATCTGCAATTTGTTATGTTACGCGCAGCAACAAAGATAATTCTAGATGTTTTGGTTTTTGAATTGAACCACATCATTAGGGGGAACAGCAGCAGCAGCAGCAGTAGCCGTCGAAGCAAACAATAAAGACATTTAATGAAATAGAAAACATTGACGGCAAAGTTAAAAATAAACTATGAATATGCAAGACGCGCAGTACTCTACTAGAGCTACAAGGCAGACAGCAAAATATCAAATACAAAACTTAAAAAAAAAAAAAAAAAAAATACAACATAAAAGTATCTAAAAGCGCACACACGCAGCGTGTATAGAGCGTAGAGAGAATGTTTTGTGATATTAGCGGTGATACATTTCGCTTCAACTCATTTCTTTCGATCTTTGGGTGTGTATAAGTCTGTGATGCTATAAACACAAAGGCGAACAAGAAGTAACATCAAGAATACAAAGCTACAAAGAATTAAATATGAATGTATCTACCATGTATGTACAAGCTGCTGTCAAAAAAAATAAAAAAAAATTTCATTGAAAATACTCGTATATATTGCCAAGAATTTGCCGGTTAATTTGAATAAACTTAGCATCAGAGTGCATGTGTAGCGCTTTATTTGTTTCTAACATGCAAGATCGTTGGCCAATATGTACATACATTAGTAGGAACAACAACATGCAACCTCAAAAAAGCATTGACCCTTTGTCTACAACATACAATACATGTACACGTAAAGCTAAGCTAGATGAAAATTTACTCATTTTGCTAGCTTTTTTGGCGCCACTTGTTTGTGGGTCAAAAAATTAGTATACATTGATTTTCTTATTGACTGCAGCAGCAGTGCAAATATAACTGGACGATGAAAAATTTAATCAGCAGTGCATAAAGTTTTAAAAAATAGAATATTCAGCATGTGTGCGCTGCTGCTCTATGCTGCTATTTCGACTAAGTTGGGTGGGTGTTTTTTTTTTTATGTGAGTAAAACTTGTATGCGTCATGCCAACTAGCTTAAAAATTTACTGCGGCAAATAAATTGTGCCGCAAAGAGAGTGCGGCGGCGATGTCAAATGAAACACCATATTTTTCCAATAAGAATTCCAATTGTAGCACTAAGCAGCAAGCAGCGCAGCGGAGAGTAGTGTTTGAATTCAAAATCAAACTGTTGTAGATTTCTCATCTACAAGCCATGCTAATGCGTCAAAGCGAGATAGCACTAAAAAAAAAAAAAGAGAGCGTGCAACTCTGAAAGCAAATACTATGAAAAGTAATGGTAAGAGAGGCAATGGGAATGTAACGGCATGCGCAGTGTTGAGAAAATAGCTAAACACACACACATAGCTGCAAAGCTATATATGTGTGTGTATGGCGAGTACAAGAGCACCACCAATAAGCAGGTTGACTTTTGAGGGGTGTTGTACAAGTGCGCGGCAGTGTACAATGCTTCTGGCGGCAACAGCGGCAACAACAACTACAACATGTGAGGTTAAGTACGAACAAGCTTTGTCAGTCGTACAAACGACGAACTTCTTGCAGATACAATAAAATTTATCTAAAGAAATATCTATAAGCACTACAACAACAACAACAACTAGCATGAACGGCGGCATATACAGCGACTTGTGGCTATAGTCTATGTTAAAAGCATAGAAAGAACATAAAAAAACGACGAGAACACACAATCTTCTAATATACACCACGTCATGTTGAATATACGTGCGGCTATTTGTGGTGAATAGAAACGAAAATCCAATACGAAAAAATGTTCTATTATAAAATTAAATTTATTTTTGAGTAGGAGACGACCCCAAAAGCAACGAAAAAAAATACTTTTTTTTTTGTTGAAAGCACATTTTTCTTTTAATGCAAAGCGACGCTGCGAAATACTTGCACAAGATACACACACACACGTACATACGAGTAAAAGCATGCAGCACGTTTCATAATTACACATGTTAAAATAATTCCTGCATATTTTTATGATTATGCATCAATTTACAAGTTATTATACATACGTATATTCAATACATAATTGTATAATGTAACAACTAATTATCGTCTAGTTAGAATCAGTCCAATAAGTCAAAAGCCGCAGCCCATTCATTATTGTTAGTGTATGAGTGTGCATAGAAGAGTAAAGTTTCTGTGTGTGTGTGTTGTTGCTAACAACGACGACAAACGTTGTGGAGCACAGAGCAGAAGGTAGGAACGAACGAAGCAGACCAAATGGGAATTTGCACAAATTCATTTTGAACTTTTTTCTTCTTAGTGCTTTTTTTTTGCGCTTTATATTCTTCTTTCACTTGCTTGTTCTTGCTACGTTTTTTTTTTTTTGCGTAGTATTTTTATCGATCGTTAATGGAAGCATGTAGAATTTTTCTTATTGCACAGTTTTTGATTTTTTAGTTTTAATATTCGAATTTAACATCTCTTTGTACACTATACAAACTACACTAGTCACACAAAATGCGCAATATAAATTATGTATATATTTTTAATTATTGCTGTTCATTTGATTTGCCATTTTTTATTGCCTTCATTCTTTTCCAAAAGAGAGAGAGCAAAAATTTACTTACATTTGATTCACTCGAAACGACAACGACGACTACTATCGACAAACGAAAGACGAAACGAATGTCTGAAAGCGACGATGAGTCGCGCTGCACCAATATATAGACACAGTTAAATATAAATGTATCTGTGTTAACACCAATGCACACGCTGTCGGCAAGAGAGCGATTATGCGCAAGTGTACGTGTGCCTAAGAGCTAACACAAGTAAAAGAGAGGGAGAGATCGTACTTGCTCACACATGCACATGTAGTAAAATGTATTAAATAAAAAGATATAAAAAAAATATATGTATATTTTCCAACCAAAATCTCTGCTGCTGGATGTCCAATTTTTGTTTTCTTACTGCGGCACAGGCGAATAGTAGCAAGAGAGAAAAAGAGCTCAACAAACAAGCAGTGATGCATCGACAGCGACAGAGTAAGATAATAACAAGGCAAAATTCAAAAGTTTAAGAAGTTTTTTTTTTTTTATTTTGTAAACAATATTTTGAATATTGGTTTATATATACGCAATATGTGGCTAAATGCGCTATATGGTTGTACCTATATCTTTGTTTATATTTTACATCTTGTATATCTTTTTTTCTCGTCAAATTAGTTGCTGAGAAGTTAAATTTGAAAATAATTGAAGTAATTGCAAATAATTTTATTGAGCGTTATATTGGAAAAAGAGCTGACATAGGTCGAATAATCATTTTTTAACTGTTTTCATGGAATAATGTTATTTTGATAATGGTGTCTAAAAAAATTGGTCGTGCCTCACATCTCCATACCTTCTAACAAAAACGTATCCAGCAATTTTAATTTAAACCAATTGTGATTGAGTTATTATTAAATGAAGTTAGTACATATACAAAGGGTACAGTGAGCAAATAAGCTTCAGTGGAAAATTGAACGGTGTCACGCGTACAGAGTAAAAAGAAACACACGTCGGGTACGCTAGTATTTAATAAAAATTAATATCAGTTAATTTTGAAGTTGGAGCGCTCACATGCTCAATACATTGAATATGTTTGTGAGTTTTATATTTTAAAATATTCGGAAATTTCTTAATCAAATCTTGCAAAAAAAAAAATAACAACAAAAAAAAATTCAAAGTTCTTTTGCAGAGAATATGATGAATTTTGCAGCTGGTCCAACATGTGCAGAGAAGGCTTTTTAGTTTATAAGCAGCAAGTTTAGTTGCTAATCCTACTAAAAACGTCTGATCAACCAACTGGAAATGAGAAACATTCTAACTAAAATGACAGCTAATAATATTGGAAGAAACAAGAGCGAACGAAAAGCTAACTAAAATACAATATGTAGTATTACCTTGCTTGTTACGTACTAAATGTTTATTCAGCTTATCAAACGCTCAGCTCGAGCTATTTATGATTAAATCTTTTATGATAAGACCGTCAACAGGCAAAGGCATTACTGATAAGCGTATTTTCGACTAATAATCACACATATGTATACTAACACAAACAGATATAGTCACTAACGAAGGAGTAAAAAGCATAACGCACTTATCAGCTCATTTATGAAATTAGCTAATTAAATGAACTCGACGAGCAGTGTTAATATCTTTCTAGGTCTACCTATAGATTAGCAATACCGTAGAGCTGGAAAGGAGAAAGGTGCGTAATTTAATGCACCACGTGACGCTTGCCAGGTCAGCCAATGATATATATGGCATAAGACCAAAAAAATAAATAAATAAATAAAAATAGCAATTGCATTTCTTTTCTACTAAGATGACTATGACACATAGTATTACAGGTATAAAAAAGAAATATAACAGCACACACTCATAAGTTATAGTCGAAATAACTTTTAATTTATAGCGCACATATTTATTAGAAAGAAAAGGAACTACGGTTTATTTGTTCGTTCGTTGAAATGACGTTCGCATTCAATTGTTTGCAATTACCATATAATTGAGTAATTTGAACCATACAAATTGTAAGATACAGTGTGTTGTGTATGTGCGTCTGCAGTCCACTTACGACGGTCTCGTTCGTTATAGATAAAATATAATTTGACAGTATGCTAATTTTTGACAGACAAAAGAAAACGTAAACGACGAAGACATTTTCTGTGGGATTATATGCCCATCCCATTGCAATTTCAAGTATAAAAACAAATTAATAATTAAAAAACTTATACAGCTTAAGCATAAGCGAATCGATAAAATGCCAAATATATACATATATATATATATATATATATATATATATATATATATATATATATATATATATATATATATATATATATATATATATATATATATATATATATATATATATATATATATAAAATGGTGGTGACGATATATAAATTAAATAGTAGTGTATAAATTACTACACTACTAATTTATACGATGGGCCGATTGATAATGCTAAAGTTTTGTACGCTCAATCAAAGCATTAGGCGCCATTTTCACTGTAAAAAATGATACTTCTAGAAAAAACCACAAATTTAATATTCTACCACAACTTTTTCGCATCTTTCTTTAAATTTTCGGATACTAGCTCGAAAGAACTACTCGTCTTTTGAGGCAATCCAAACATCGACCCATTTTTTGCATTGTATCATATGAAGTGAACTTCTGCTGGGACAAGACATGTGTCATCGACCGGAACATGTAGTAGTCGGAAGGAGCGATGTCTGGAGAATACGGCGGGTGGGGTAGGACTTGCAAGTGGTAATGGTAGTGCAATAATCGTGAAATGAATGAATTTGCTTGATCCAAATTTTTCAACTGATCCTGCCAACATTCCTATTCTGTTTTGTAACTTTTTACTGAGACCTTGCGACAACCTCTTACGTTTATTGTAACCTATCCTTAAAAATTGAATCTTTTCCAGATTGTTGGAAGAAAATCTTCGTTATTCAACTGCATAAAAAGTTCTAAAATCAGACATGAAACTACAGAGATACTGTAAAATTTTCTGATGTCCCTTAAAGGTTGTTTGAAAAAAAATATTATGAACATACTTTTCAATGTATTGATCCAATTATTTCCCCTTTACAGAATGGCTTTCTCAAATGTCATTCCATTATTATACAGGTTTTAGTAAAGTAAAATGATTAACGAAACTTCTAGGATCCCATAACGTAGTCATTTGCATTGTTCTTGCTGTTTCTAAACGACGTCCCATCTGTCATGCTCTTACTACAGGTACACTGTATGTATGTCTTTTCATAGACGTAAACTCAGTCATCTCAATCGTTATATTGTTTTTGCGGTAATCTGCTTTAAAAAATCAAAATTTTCTGTGATCATAAAGTACTGGTGATAAATTTAACGCCTATATAGACATTACAGTGAATAAAGCCTCGTCAAAGTTCACTATAAACAAGAGAAAACGTTAACCTCGGTTAAACCAAAGCAACTAACAATTTACTGTGAGAATTTGACTCACACATTCCATTTTTAAGGTGGTTGGTCGAAATATAATTGATTTTTATGAGGACTAACTCTTAAAGAGGGCAGGAGACGCCCATTAATAACCATGTGAAGCTTACGTTCATATGTCGGCACATCGAATTTCAAGTTGGTATTGATTGTAATAAACATTTTTCATAAAAAACCGAAACGTGGATGGTGAGGTTTTATGGGGATACCCCTGAAAGTGGGCGGGACGTGCACATCAATATATATGATCTTAAGAAGCTTCCATGTATAAAATTTTAAGTTGATATTGACTGTAATTAAAGAGTTTTTTATACAAAAGACGAAAAGTTGGCATTGGGTTTGTATGGGGGCTACTCCTAAATGTGGGTGTGACATGGTCATTCAATGTTCAGCGTAGGAACATAAGAAGGTTCCATACCATATTTCACATCGACATCTTAAAAGCTGAGGCACTAGTTTTGACTCACACAAACAAAGGAGAGCGGGACATTATAATACTATTCACACTACTACGTGTGAAGTTTATAAAAAATTTAATCAGTACAAAAATAGTTCCTAATATTTACTATGAGAAGCTTAAATTGAGTTCTTTCTTATCGACTTCTTTCATACTCGAGTCGTCTTAAGTTACTTGATTTATTTTTCCTTAAAATGCCATCGTTGAAACTAACTCTGCCTACTTTTTAAATAAGACTTTATTTAATGTTTCCTGGATACCAAATAAACATTTTGTGCCTCTTAAACCGAATATTTGTGTTTCGTATAATTTTTCGCTGTTTAACTATTTTAGAGTAATGTGAGCTGAATTTAATAGCGATTATACTTATACAAAAAAAAAAATATGCTAACTTTTTGTAATGTTTAACTCCACACTTTTACTCTTTTTTAACATTTATTTATATTTTAATATACGTATGATATTAAATAAAAGTAAATCATCTGATGACGGAAGTCTCTATCCTGTTGTGAACGGGCCATGTAGCGTGCTAACGAACATCCGTACTAATTACTATATTTAAATCTGGCGAGTATGGTGCCGAACATACCACCAATAAAACAAGAAGTTATTTTGACTTGATAGACTCGAATTTATCGCTCTAGTATTGCGAATTACTCCGTTATCATGCTGAAATTTTGAACAAACATTTTCGAGAACCAAAAACATTTGTGTAGAAGTTTATGCCCTTTATAAGAATTTGTGATCATATATGTCAAAAATTGCAGGTCACAAGAGTTGAAGAAGCTCAGTAAGCAGCAGTGTATCTCAATAATCGAGAACCAAATACGAACAGACCTAAGATATGGCTAGATTTTACAATTGAATAAAACGTATAGTAGACTATACAAACTTAAACAAATTCAAAAGGGACAGGAAAAGGCAAGTAACTACCTGTTGAAACACTCGAAAATCGTTATCGCAACACTTTTCACACTTTCCGCTTCTGCGTTAGCTAGCTTATCAGTTATTCAATGCAACCAGAGCTAGTTATTCAGCACTATAATGTTTAAGTAGATGATAAGCGAAACAAATCGAAAAACAACGAAGTTCTTTCATTTGCAAAAATATTCATAAATAGGTATAAATGTATAATCGAACTTATTTTCTAAACTTAAATTCAAACAGCCCTACATCAAAAATAATCATAAAAAGATTGCTAAAGTTGATTGTGGTGACCATATACACTAAAGGGTGTACTAAAGGGTGTACTAAGTACTAAAGGGTGTTTCTTTAGCAGGTAAGTTTTTTAATGTGGAAACACTCATTTATTGAAAAGTCGGTTGCATATTTACCTACATAATTATTTTTCAAATCGACCTAACTAGATCAGTTATTTTGAGCTCGAACGGTTGGAAGTTAATAGATTTTGTCACACCAACATTTTGTTCAGCGATGAAGCTGACTTCTGGTTTAGTAGCTTTGTCAAAAAACCAACATGTTCCATTTATAGCAAGGAAAATCTAATGGTGATCCATCAACTACACTCCGAAAAATACACGACGTAGTGCAGAAAATGCAACCTTTAAAGAAGGCCAATATCAAGCTGTGTTGAAGGATTATTTGTTTCCAAAAATCCGCCAACATGATCTAGCAGACCTTTGGTTTCAATAGGTTGAAAAGTGGCAATCCAGGAAGCAATTCGGCAGTAGTTATGGTGGCGACCATATGCTCAAAACATTTTCATATGATATAAAATAATAAAAATTAACTCATTTAATTAGTAGTTTTTTTTTCAATTTAAAGTTTTATACCACTTTAAAACACCCTGTATTAAAAAAGTGTAGTTATATATATATATAATAATGTAGATATATATAATGTGCACACAATCCCCTACGCGAGCCTACAAAAAATCTAATGTAGCATATCTCCGAGTCTCATGTAATTATGAATTGAAAATGCTTTTATTTTTTATTAACTTCTCCGAAAAGTTGTCTTTACCTATAGAGACGTCAATTCACCAGTACCAGGCGATAAGATGGAAACAAGCGTCAAATCGAACTTATAAAAATGTTATATACGAGTATGTTCATCTATATCTACAATATGGGTTTTTTAAGTCATCTTCACAATACATACGTATAATACAATACATGTATCTATAAAAAAAAAACAATTTTATACGTTTTCAAAATATAACCGAAATATTTTAAATAAGAATTTTCTCAACCTGGCAACACTTTCTTTGCGGCAACAAAAATAAGAAACGAAAATTACGTCATCAAACGGCTTTGAAGGCAAAGAACAAAAAAAACAAAATTGAACTTGAAATGCCGCTCGAAATCAGCAGGGAGTACAGGAAAATTCCTTTACATGTCCTGCCGTTTAGGCGATAACATGTGACATATAAGCCTTCTACTGGAAATTGTTAGATTCTACAGAGAACGAATCGAGCGTCAAGCAGAAAACTAATGCGCAGTTAGTGCAAATATGTACATATGTATGTACATAAAATAGATATGAAAACGCTAAATAAATAATAAATCAATGACATTGCTTTTGAAGGACTACAAACCCAATTACGCACTTTTCGCGCTCTAAAAAGAATTAATTTTCACAATTGTCTACAAAAAAAAAAAAAAAAAACGCGGCTGACGACATGCCGCCACTAGTTTTGTTGTTGCCCTCTCACTCGCACACACGCAAGCACACATTGCAAAATTCCGGCGGCAGCTGCCGTTCAAAGGCGTTTTTGCATGTATTCGTGTGTGTGTGTGTTCGCGATGTTTAAAACAAAACATTAACAAATATTTAAGCACAATTATAATTAAATAATGCATAAAAATACTTACACTTACTCTGCTACAATTTGTACAAAAAAAAACACTGGAATTTTTTATTACCGCAACCGAGTAAAAATTTGCCGAAAACGGACCAGTTCCACACACACAAAAAAAACGTTGTGAGTGAGCACACCTTCAGTAAAGAGAAAACGCAGTGTTTAAAGGTGAGCTAAACATAAATACAGTTTTTAGTGTTGCAAGTTCTTTACTGCGGCGACGACAGTAAAAGCGGCACGTGTTGTAATAAATGTACTATATTTCTAAAATATTGTTTACTAAAACTGAGTTCTAACGTTAAATTATTTTGAAATTAAATTATATATTTTTACTGAAACTTTAATAGATTGTACCATTACAAGAAACGGCTTACTTGGTCTATTTTAGTCTTTTTTGTTTTGGATTTTTTTAGGATTTGAGTAACGGCCACACAGTTTAACAAAAACCAAGAAAAAAAAATCGCCGCACGTGTTGTTTTTTTTCAACTGTTCATTTAAATTTGACGAGAATACTTCGAGCACTAATTAACTGGTTTTATTTGTTTTATAATGCCGCGCTCCAAACGTGATAAGAAAAGTAAGTTTATTATATCCAAAATTCTTTTGCCTTTAATACAATATCTTCAAATAACTTGCAGTTTCGCTGACCAAAACGGACCGCAAGGGACTCGCATGGAAACAAAAGATCACCGATGATATACGACACTGTGTAGAGAAGTATCCCAACATTTTTGTCTTTCAAGTACAAAATATGCGCAATAATCTGCTCAAAGATTTGCGACAAGAATGGAAACGTAATTCACGCATAATATTCGGTAAAAATCGCGTAATGCAGCGTGGTTTGGGACGCTCAAAAGAGGATGAAGTGGAAATAGATCTGCACAAAGTATACAAATTCAAATATTACTGTAAACATAATCATAAAAATTGTGTTATTTTTACACTACAGCTGTCGCGTCGCTTAAATGGACAAGTTGGACTACTCTTTACGGAAAAAACTAAAGAGGAGGTGCTCGAGTGGGCCGGAAATTATTGGGCTATTGAATATGCGCGCAGTGGTTTTGTGGCCACCGAAACAGTTGTGCTGCCCGAGGGTCCACTGGAAGAATTTTCACATTCAATGGAACCGCATTTACGTTCATTGGGTTTGCCCACCAAACTGCAAAAGGGTGTTATAACACTGTACAGTGAACACACTGTCTGCGAGGAAGGTAAGGTTCTGACGCCGGAACAGGCGCGCATACTGAAACTGATTGCCAAGCCAATGGCCAAATTTCAATTGACCATGAAGTGCTCTTGGACAAAGACAGACGGTTTCGAACTATATGTGCCAGATGATGTTAAGGAAGAGGATGATATGCCTGATAGTGGTCAAGGTGATGAATTAGATGAGGATAATGAAGCCATGGAGCAGGATGCAGTTGAGTCTGATGACGATGAATGAGTTTAGTTTGTTGTATAGCAATAATATTTCTTAGCATTTAAGTAATGTAAATAAAACTACGTCTACTGCACGTAGTATTGTTTTTATATAAACACACGTTTTCTCATGTTTAATTCAATAATTTATCTAAATGCTATAAGCTTACAGCTCGAAGCAGACACATCAATGAGAGACATTCTGCTTTATCATTAAATAACCTTATTAATAAACAAATTCAGAGAGCACTAAGAGTGCGGCTTTAAATGTGTATGCCGGTGAGTCATTCGTCATAAAATAGCTGCTCCGCATATAACTACGGTGGTTGATTGAAAAGTGATTGGGGTTGGCGAAAAAATAATATTTTAGGCAAAACTCATTGTATAATACAATTTTTAAAACACACGAAACAGTCGTTTGTCGCAGCAAGGATGTAAGCTGAATCATTTCATGAAGTTTGAAAAAGCAAACTGTCATATGTGGATAAATATGAAGAATATGGTGGATGAGCCAAAAATGTTGCCATTGCAACAACGGACTTAAGCGTTTACCTGTTGAAATAGTATGTTTTTTTTCATACATTTTATCAACTATTTCCATTATGATGACATCTTTTCAACATTCATAACACTCGTACGACCTCGTTTAAATTCAACTGTCTAATACTTTATTGTTGATATCGAAGAGGCTCCATAAACTGAAGTGCATTATGAATTTTTTTTTTTTTTTAAATAATATACCTACTATATAGAACAAATATGCATTGATTACTGATGCATTTTCTTGCCAAAGCCAATAACTTTTCATTACACTCTCGTACGTTCATAGCAAATGCTATTGTTGTGGGCTAAACCCAAACAACTCGGCGTCATTCAAATATTGGCAGCAGCAAGTATTGGACGTGTTCGGAGAAAGTTAAATTAATAACACGAATCATATTCAGAGTCACATCAACAATGTCGGAATTTCAAGTAAAATTTGAGCAAGGTGCTGCAAACTTCACTACTGAACTACTCAAGGTGCTGAGCGTAGGAGAAGTCACGCAAAACGTATTCTTCTCACCTTTCTCGATACAAGTGTGCCTGGCATTGGTCTATGCGGGCGCCTGTGGCGATACGGCCGATGAAATTGTTACTGCGTTACATTTTGCCTCCAACTCTCCGCCAGAAATAGCGCACGCATTTCAAGGCGTTTTGGACAAGTATAATAATAGTGAGCTTATTAAGATTGCTAATAAAATTTATGTACAACAAGGAAAACAATTAAAGTCCGAGTACTCAAGTATAATTAGGGAAAACTACCATGCTGCTGTCGATTCAATTAATTTCGCCGAGAGTGTAGCGGCCGCGGAAGCAATTAACAATTGGGTCAACGAAAAAACATCGGGGAAAATTACCGATTTAGTGACGTCGGATAGCTTGAATGCGGACACACGTTTAATTTTACTCAATGCGCTCTACTTCAAAGGCAAATGGGCACACCAATTTGAGGCATTGCAAACCGAAGAGGGTGATTTTTGGACAACGGCAACAGAGACAGTGCCAGTGCAATATATGCGCCAGAAGGCCAAGTTTCGTTTTGGAATTTTTGAGCAACTCAATTGCAGCGCTCTGGAAATGCCATACCAAAATGGGGATCTACTCATGCTGGTACTTTTACCAAACGCTAAAGACGGACTTGTGTCGTTGGTCAATGCGCTACAAGGTGTTAATATACTTGATTTGGCGCAGAACATGTACGATGAATCGGTGCAGGTTAAAATTCCCAAATTCAAAGCAGAATATACCATTGAGTTGACCAAAACACTGAAAAAGGTAAGCATTGCTATTTTTCCCATACTATTCATATGTAGTATGGTATATTTTTTTTTAGTTTGTTGATAAGTATTATATCCTGCCCTGGAAGTCAGAAGTATACTAAATTTGTGTAAATGTATGTAATAGGCAAAAGGAAGCGTGGCAGATCCCATAAAGCATATATATTCTTATTCAGCATCGATCAGCTGTTCGTCCGTCCGTCCGTCTGTATGTTTGAGCAACAATATCTCGGAGACTATAAAAAGGGCATTAGCCAGGGGCCCCCGTGGCCTCGAGTGGTATTTTTTTTACTTAAAATAAAAATAAAAAATATTTAAAATAAAAATATTACAAGCCGGGTTACGGGGACCTTCGAATTCGTCGACATAAACTTATCGTCACTTTACAGGGTATGCAAATTTCAGTTATCATCGAAGTTCAAGTTTTTTTTTTTCTTGTCTCTATCTTAAAATGTTCGATAAACACGCGAATTCATAATTGATTGCATTATTTCAATGAAGTGATCTCATCTCAGATTCTCAATCTAATTAAATGTACATATATTTGTTTATTTTAGCTTGGCGTTAGGAAAATGTTTACGGATGGTGCTGATTTAAGCAAAATGCTGGAAACTCCAGAGAATGTTTTTGTTTCGAAAGTACTGCACAAGGCATGCATTGAAGTTAATGAGGAGGGCACCAAAGCTGCAGCGGCTACAGCCACTTTTGTAATGACACGGATGTTACTTTTACCTACAGAATTTGTGGCGGATCATCCATTTTTGTATTTTATATATAACCGGAAGAATATTTTGTTCGCTGGATCCTATGTTAACGCATCAAACAATTCATAGATAAAATAATATATTTTGTTCAATTTATTAGTAGTTTTTATAATAGATTCAAGTTCGTTGGACACTTCTTTATACAATATTGTGTCCATAACCACCAATTTAATGAGTTTAAATCCGCCATAATTACTAAATCATTAAATCATAATATTTCTAATTAATAAGGAAACTCACAAAAGTAATATGAGATCGAATTCAATTTTCAAAATTCAGTTTTAAAATAGTTTCTTCATACAAAGAATTAATCTAGATGTGAAGCGTCTGTCCACTAGAAGCTACCATATCAATTATTAAGTTTATATTGACTACAACAAAAAAATTTGTCATACAAAAAGTCAAAAGTAGGCAGCGGATTTGTATGGGGGCTACCCCAAAATAGAGGTTGCGGGTCAATCTTGAACCTCTTTATTAAACTGCAATAAAAAGAAGTGTATGTGCTCAATTTCAACTGGATAGCATAAAAATTGGTCCTCAAATAATGCGCAGCAACATACAGACAGACGGACATGGCTAGATCGACTCGTCTCATCGAGCTGGTCAAGAATATATGTATATACTTTATGGGGTCTACGATGCCTCCTTTAATGCGTTACACACTTTCAGACAAACTGATAACACCATTTCACAATATGTGTGAATGCAGGATACCAGCTAGGTGAGGCAGAGCAGTGGAGCATCAGGAAAGGAAAGTGGGGTAGGGGGAAGGGTAGCAATGCACTGGGTACCAATTAGTAAGCAATATTGCTTAAATACAATACAATAAATATTAATTATCTACTTCACTGACTGTAAAGAGTATGTTTTATTTTTTTTATTAATGCAGCGTACATGACTTCGGATAATGTTTTTTTATAAGTATCTGTTTTGATAAGAATTTAAACATATTAACTCAGTCGACCGTGCCTCATTTCATTTGTCTACGAACTGTGTTTGACGTAGCATCGAATTCGTGCTTATTGCCAGCAAAATGTGCATTTTCTTAGATTTTTTACTAAGTCCGCCTATGTTATGGGTCACAATTGCCGGCGTATGCGCTGTTTTTGTCTATATAATAAAGTAAGTAAAATATAATGTTTACTGACCACCGCCCAAAACATGGAAGTGAACGGAGCATACACACATACATATATATATATATATATATATATATATATATACATACATATATATACATATATGTACAGCGCTTACTAACACTTCGTCGAACAGCTGATTTCGCGAATTTCTTTTATTTACATAATATAGAAATCGGCGTTTTTAATAAACTGCACTTTTAGTTAGGTTTTTATTTCTTGCACGGTTGCTCAAAAAGAATGAGTGGCATTTTTTCGTTTTTAAAAAATCGACCAGTTTTCTGGATAAGTGTCACCGGCACAACAGTCGGCGTAGGATGTTTCATAAAGTTGGTCGCATTAATACTTCTTTGTTTGTTTAACAAAGATTTTAATGTTTTTTTGGCATATTTCATTTACTTGCAGAGATTTGATGCAAGGCGGCAAATTCGAAAAGCAAACAGATGAAACTGGCAAAGTTGTCATTGTAACCGGCTGCAATACGGGAATCGGCAAGGAAACAGTACGTGAACTGGCCAAGCGCGGCGCAACAGTTTTTATGGCTTGTCGTGATATGCAGAAGTGTGAAGCAGCGCGAGAGGAAATAGTTTTGGAGACACGTAATAAGTACGTCTACTGTCGAGAGTGTGACCTGTCTAGCTTGGATTCCATACGTAGATTTGTGAATGGGTAAGCCGTGCAGAGAAGTGCTAAATGATATTAAAAAACTCATAAGTATGCGTCATGCAGTTTTAAAAGCGAACAACAGAAGTTGCATATACTCATCAACAACGCCGGTGTCATGCGCTGCCCACGTACACTGACCAAAGATGGTTTCGAGATGCAGCTGGGTGTTAATCACATGGGACACTTTCTACTAACCAATTTACTGCTGGACGTGCTAAAGGTGTGGCAACTTAATATTCTCGTAATGTCTTAATATTTAAAACAATTTTAAACGCTGCAGCAATCGGCGCCCAGTCGCATTATAAATGTTTCCAGTTTGGCGCATACACGCGGCGAGATTAGTGTAAGCGATTTAAACAGCGAGCGTTCCTATGATGAGGGCAAGGCGTATAATCAGAGCAAGTTGGCCAATGTATTGTTTACGCGTGAATTAGCAAATCGTTTAGAAGGTAACTCATTCATTGCCTTCAGTTTTATAAAACGAAGCAATTAAGAAATAATATCTTTTCAGGCACTAGCGTCACTGTGAATGCACTGCACCCTGGCGTTGTTGACACTGAGCTGTTCCGGCACATGGGTTTCTTTAGCAGTTTCTTTGCTAGGTAAGCATATACATAGTTACTTATTTTAATGTACAATAAAAATTAAATTCAATTCTGTTTTCAGCCTAATCTTTAAACCACTCTTCTGGCCGTTTATTAAAACCGCCAGAAATGGTGCACAAACAACGCTTTTCGCTGCACTCGACCCGGATTTGGACAAAATTTCGGGTAAATACTTTAGTGACTGTGATTTCAAGGACGTTGCAGCGGCAGCAACGAATGCGCAAACTGGCAAATGGCTGTGGTCCGTTAGCGAGAAGTGGACACGTCTGAATGTGATGAACGAAAGCTAACTGATATAACCCGATGTATATTTTTAATAAATTCAGAATTTGTAGTGTTTTTTTAAAAGCTTCAAAAATGTTCTCAATTTCGAATCGGCTCTAGTGAAGCTCACCGTTTTTGAGTTGGCACCAGGAAATAAAACCGAAATGTATTTCGGTATAAGATTCTGTACCGATTCCAATTTATTTAGGTATTCGATTTCGTTACGGTTGAGGATTGGATTTTAGTTTCGCTATACCGGTACGGTACTGGTCAATATTAAATTTTTTGAAAAAAAGTATAAATACTACTCCAAAGGCCATATATCAAATTAATCATGTTATTTCAATTTTTTGAAATAAACTATTCTTTATTCATAGCAAGTAAATACAAACATACTTAAATTTTTATTCTTTTCACACATAGTGTGACTTATAACACTATTCGTATTATAATTTTGTCAGTTTAGTAACTGACAAAACATACAATTTGAAAAGTATTCATTGCCAGATGTCCACAATCAAAATCGGTTGAGTATTTTCAGCGTAAAAGAATGAAAAAAATCAGCACTCACACAACGAATCAAACACACACAGAAACAAGGCAGATACGTTTCCGGTTGTTTGTGTAGTGCGCTGCTGTTTTAAAATCAAATAGTTTTTCTCAACACTGAAATGAACATTAGCAGCTGATCGATTCGTAAAAAAAGTTTGCGACTATAATTTCAACGGGAAGAAATTAGCATTTCGGCAAGAATTTAACATAAACAAACTGAGCGTTTTGCAGCTGCGTGCTTGTGAATTAAGACGCCAGCATGGTCATTACCAACAAAGTTGAGATACCCAGCGATGAGGAGCTTACCGTGCAGGAGTTGAATCTCTCAACTGCGGCGCTTCGTGCTGGTGCCTTTCATTTGGGCAAAACCTGCGAACATCAGAACAATGTGGGTATATTTTACAATGGAACAGCATATGCTACGGCAGCATAACATGCTATAATGTGTGTACAATTGTAACAGCTGAAAAGGAATCGCTTAGAAAATACACGTTATATAATTTGTTCCAAGTACAACCTAACCTCAATGCCACAGCCGTCGCGTATCGGTTTGTTTATGTTTACCTTTGCTTGCTACTTACAGGAGTTCATGCTATGTCGACAGGAGCTGGATGATCCCCGTGCTTGCCTGTCAGAAGGCAAATCTGTTACAAGCTGCGCAATGAACTTCTTCCGCAAAGTGAAGAAGACCTGTCACGAAGAGTTTATGCAGTATGCAACTTGTCTGGATAAAAGCAGCGGCACCATGGCATTTGGACAGTGAGTTGTTATGAAATGATTATTGTGTAGTTTTATCAAAGCTATGCTTTATACTTTGCAGTTGCCGCAAAACTCAGGGTGTATTCGATAAGTGCATGAAGGATAATTTGGATATGGAACGTCCTGAATATGGTTACTTTTGCCGTGCAAAGGTAAGTTGCATATTTGTTTTCTATTATTGTTAAATAATTATTAAATTGAATTGCTTACTTAGGTACATCGCACCGAACGCAAAGCGCCAAAGAAAGAAGAAATCAAGATTTATCCAGACGCTACACCCGGACTGCCCGAAGATTATCCTACGCCACCAGCCAAATATGGTTCTCGTTTCCACTGGCTGGAATAAACGCGCGTACGCTTTTTAGTGAAATTAATTTAGTTTAGAGCTGCTTGCAGCGTGCAGCCTATTCGTCGTCATTGGATTAAAGTAAAAATGCAAAATAATTTGTCGTTTCCATGAAAAATGCAACATTTTATTATTTGTTGTATAATTTAAAAGGCATCACAACACATCTGCACTTAAATGTTGTTCAAATTGGATGACCTTAAACAAATTGTTGTCGTCGTTGTTGAGTTCCACAGAATCAGCGCAATTTGACACTCTTCAGCTGCCGTACCTTTTCCATTATGTTCATGTATTGATTGTGCAAGCAACACGCGCAGTAGGTTAACTGAAGAATAGCCGAACCTACAATGCGGCGATGTATAGTAATTTTTTTTATAGTAGATCCATGAAACCTCGTCCTCGCCCAGCACCACCATAACTCTTAATCGGCGTAATTGAAAATCTGCCAGATGCTATAGGCTTAAATTTAAAACTTTTATAGCTTTGAAAGGGACAAACGCTGGTAGTTCTGCGTACGTCTGCTACCTGCAGGAATCTGACATTATAAAGTCGTTAAGTTTAGTTTTTACAACAGGCGCTGCACAATTTATTCACTTCATATACATTTTCTTAATTACAATTATATAGACTATTAGAAAGAAACCTCATTCCGCGTACCATTTTGTGCGTTTTGGTTTTTTTACTTTGCCCGTATTTGTTGCTACTGCAGCTACGCTGCCGCTTGCATTATTCCTATCAATCATGCTCTTATATTTATTGACCAAATGTCGTAGATCATCCTTCTCTACCTTGCGTCCTTGCTTGGGTCGATCGTTTGCCTTGCGTTCAGCCAAATGTATTTGCTTGATTTTATGTTGCTTCTGTTTGCGTTTCTCGCTCTTAACGCGCTTTAAATGTTCCTGTGCCTGCTCGACGATTTTTTTTTTGGAACGCATGCGTAAAGCAGTACCCGGCTTTGCGGCTGTGCCCACATAGTCTTCTTCCTCCACTTCGGCCGATTTTTTCGCTGCACCTGTGGCACCTTTGGCCTTTGCAGCGCGTGACGCTTCCAGCTTTTTTATATGTTTCTGCAGTTTGGCTTTGTTATCATCTTCGGCACCCGTAAGCTGTTTAGGCAGATTACCAGCCGCCTTTTGTTTACGACGTTCTTTGCGCTGTTCCAATTTCGATTTGAAGGTGGGATTATTAATTTTGGAGCGTTCATCACGTTTCTGCTTGATCTTGTGTACAGCACGATCTTCAATACTGAAGGCGACTATAGGACGCTGTAATGATTTGGTTAGACTAGGTATTTTTAAGACTATTTGCATACATACATGTAGTGTACCGAAGATTTTCGGATTGTTATTCAGCTTTCTCAAAGCTGTCAAAGCCTCCTGGTGTGTGCTGAAGGATAGAAAGCCAAAACCTTTAGATTTACCCTTTGGATCTTCCGGAGTAACTTTATTATCGCGCATTACACGACATTCGTGAGGACGAAAGCCGGTATAGGTCTGTGCCACCTGTTTCAGTTTTTCATTGTCATAGTTCATGGGCAAATTGTGTATTGATAGACGATTGCGCGAGACGAAACTGAAAGTATTTCGTATACAAGTTTATATATGTCTGTATATGTTTAAAAAAAAACGTGCAGGCGTAAAAATTTATCGTCATTCTTGCTGCAGTATTGGCGGAAATAAAAAAATTAACATTTGGTATGCTGGAACTCCTGTTAGAAACGCAGAAAATTGTAAAGTGGCTGCTACGTAGAGATAGTAGAGAAATGAGCTACGGGCACTACGGACCACGATAAATGCACCGCCATTCTTGCAGAGACTGATACTAGAAAGTGTAATCTCTGCCACCGTCCTAATCTTCTCGGAACATGAAGAAGAATACTGTACAACAATGGGCAACTTTTATAATTTCAAATGTAAACTACAAGGCTTCAAAAATGATAGTTATTATTATGTCGGTAAGTAGTACCTTGCCGAATTTTTGTAGGTCCCTTGCTGATTTAAATGAAATGTTCCAAGTCAATTCGTTCTGTAAATTTTAGTATAGTTCTACCAGACGATCTTCAGAAAGCAAGTGGCTACTAGCATTAAGTATCTATCTAAATCTATTAATGACCCATAGGAAAAATATTAACAACATTTTCATTTTCCTATTTCACTATATTTTCGACCAGACAAACATAGTTAAATATAAGGCGGTGTGCTAGAGGGAACTTTCTGAGAACTCAAAAATTTGCGTTCATTGTGCAGTGCACGATAGAATGAAAAAGTTTTTAATATAGATCGAAGCGAGCACGAAGTGATAGTGATGCAAAATTGGAAAATATTGGGTATGTTCTGAACGAACTTTTTTGATTGCCTTTTAAAGAATAATAGTCCCCACAGGGTAAGAGTGTGCTTACTATAATAGACAGATGAAATTGCCACATAATTCTTGAGAATGAAGGTCACTGACAAACAAAGTGTTCCGTTGTGCATTTATCCTCAAGACAGGCAGAGAAGTCTGCAATTCTTCTCATACGTGTCATATGGAAACCGAGTGGTAAGTTACTTTAGAATACAAAGGTTTTCTTCAGATAAAGAAGAACTTTCCAATTCCGGTACTGTCATGAAACATTTTGTAACACAATTGGGAATTGAACTAAAGCATCTTAGCGATTAACGCATACAAGAAACCTTAACCCACAGTCATATTTTCGACAATGCACATATTACTGTTGGTTTTGCACCTACCGATTTAGATTCTTCAGTACTTGTGTCTTCACTTGCTCCAACTGATGTCGTTTGGCCATATCCGATTGTGATACACCATCCGCTGCCTTCGAATTGGCCATAATTAGGCCTTCGCGTGCTAAATAGAGATTACGTGAATCCTTGCCAGTGTCATCCTTCGATTTGTTTGCCTGCTGTTGCTGCATTTCTTCGCGACTAAGTGCTGGCTGTGACTGCAGCACTTCATCGTTCAACGTAAACTCTGTACCGGCTTGTAAACATAAATCGGCAGATTCCTTTGTTTTAAATTTAACAAAAGCCGTGCCTTTTGAATGGCCCGAAATCTTTTCACGATTGATGATAACATAATACAGTGGTCCAAATTTACGACATACTTTGCGTAAATCGGCATCCTCCGCATCGAAAGCAACGTTTTTGATGAAAACAGTGCAACCTTCTTGTACATCATTTGAAATATGTTTTTCCTTTTTGATTGTGGCAATGTCCAATTTGGATTTAAGATCCTTTTTATCTTCTGCCTCTTGGTCGTCATCATAGCCATTGTTTTCATCATCATCCTGCTGGCTTTCACAGTCCGATTCGTTATCGTTTTCGCTAACTGCTGCATGTTGCTCTTCAGCGGAGCCGTCAGCTTTCTAAAAGAAATCATAATATTTAAAGAATATATTTTAAAAGAAACACAACTATAATTACATCTTCAATGTCGTCATCTTCCGACTTAATTGATATGTTCTCATCGTTCTCTTCCAACTTTGGTTTTTTTTGAGCTGGTTCATCATTTTTGTGCTGCGCCTTGTAGTCGTCTTTACCCAGCGCCCAATCGACAAATACCGGACGTCCCAAGAGCTCCTTGTTATTACACTTCAGTATAGCCTTGGTCGCCTGGTTAATTGACTCGTATTGCACAAAAGCACAGCCCACAAGTTTACCATCAGCGCGTTTCAATATATTCACATCCTCGACTGTGCCCCACTGTTCAAAGTGCTTCCGAATCGTTTCATCCGTAGATTTATAGCTAATATTGCGTACAATAAGCCGTGCACGTTTCTTCTGCCGGCGTTCTTTTCCTCCTTCAAGCGCTGCGTATTGAAGGGATTTCTATGTTTTTTGCGCTTCTCTGCTGTATTCGTATCCATGTCTGTTGGGGTTGCCTCATCGATTTGGTTAGTCTCCATTGATTTTTTATTGATTGTTCAATTTGATACAGGCTGCAGGCAAAAATGCTGTATATGTTTAAATACGCATACAAATACACGTTATAGTTCTAAATCTGATAGATATTCGAAATAACATGTGCGAACCGAATCCAGAAAAACAAAATCAGTGCTCTCCAACTTATACACGTGTCAATTTATGCAGGCCCACTTGTCAAGCAATAAAAGCGGCACTGTCCATCTGCTGCGCACAGACGGTGTGTGTCTTGGCTACACATGCTCTGCTTTAAAATTTATTTAAATAACAAATTCATAAATTAAGTTCAAATCAAAATAAAATTACTTTATAAAAAAGAGCTGATGAAACTCTGCGGGTGTCTTAAAGTAGTCTATCAACAACATTGACGTGCGGTTACCCAACCTATACATTATGTGACTCCAAGGATTTAAGAAATTTCTATACTCCTGCACCTGACCACGCTGAAAATAGTGTTTTACAGTGCCCAGCGGCAGTTGATTTGCAAAGACGGCCACATATCTACCAGTAAAAAACAAAAGAAATTATTTTATGCACTATAATTGCACTAAATGAAGCTTACTTGTCTGCATCTTTGTAAATGCGTAGCGGATATTTAGCCACAAATAACCGTATTGCTAGATTTATTAACACGAAACCCGTCAGATAGTACCACAGATCCTGCTCGTGTGAGACTAGATTGCCCAAATCTAATTTATTCGCTAATGAAATTAAATTCATTTGCGTGGCCAATTGATAGCCAGCGATAGCGCCAATAATGCTTACAGTTACGGTGGATATATTCTTGGTCCATGTAACATAGTATTCTAACGGCGCGCGATATACAAGTTGGTAGCTGTCCGGCAATTTATCCTTGCGCAGCAGCGTGCGTTCCACATCGCCGGATTGCATAAAACGCCACTTGCAGCGCGGTTGTGTGGTGCTGTATGTGAGAAGTAAATTTTAGCTAATCAAATAAGTGTGTTTGTGCCACTAACTAACCTGAATTGTTTGCCACCAATGTGGCTAGCTTTTGTATTTATTCGTAAACATTTTAACACATTTAAACGCAAAATTAATGCCGACATTACTTATCTACTTTTTCCGTTTGCGTTTGTCTGATTGAAACAGCTGCGTTCGTTGGAACAGCTGATTTCGGAAACCAATTGAATTTTAAAGGTACATTTACACGTTCCAATTAATGTAGCTAGTACCACTGTAGATATCACTGTGGATGGTAGTCCACATATAAATCCGATCCAAACGTCTTATGTACAAATAAAAAAGGTTTTGAAACGTACATTCAGAAAATGTTAAAACATATAATATCGGTTCACCTATTCCGAAATATAGGCGGTTGAAAATACCCAATGCCCCAAGCCGTATTGGAGCTCGTAGGGGCCCATCATCCCAAGCTTATTTTTTATTTATTCTTGGCACCGCGACGAGTCCAATGAACTCAACATCAGGAAATCAGTCCACCCTTTCAAAAGATGAATTTTTGAAATTTATGAAGAGTTAATGAAATAGTTTGTTTGATTGTTTGAATCCTTTAGAAAACCTAAATTGTATTGATACAGGATTTTAGTAAACAAAAAACTAAGAAACTTTTGTTCTACAACTTTTTCAAAATGGGAGTTTTTGGCGGGAAAATTTCAAAGTTCAATTAGCTACTGTGGTCAAATGGCGTAATACTTTTGAACCTGGCGCAATTCCTTCTTAAAAAAAATATAAATTTTCAAAACTGTATTTTCTGAGTTTGCCAAAAATTTAAACCAAATTTTCGTGCACATTTTTGGCGTGATAATACATTGTGAGATACAGGCAAATTTTGATATAATATAATTTTCTGTGAAAATATGGCGTGCAAATATCAGATTATGCATTATTATTGTAGTTATTTGTCCTAATGCGTCTTACTAATAGCTGTTACATCTCCTATACGTAGCATTTACATAAAACAGTTATACTCTTATAGACTGTTAGACTTTTAGTACGTATTTATATAAATATATAAAATAAATAAATGAAATAAATTCATATATATTGAATATATCGTATGTACGCAATATGCATGCAATGTGTCCAACTCCATGGCGTTTTTGTATACGTGTAATGATCCGATACAGAAACATTTTGTTCACACTTAAATGACGTAGTTCATTAACAATGGCTGGTTGTGATTTTCCAGCCAAATACAAAGAAACAACACTGTTGCGTTTGAAATCCATTTCGATAACTTTTTTTTAACTGTAACGTAAAAACGAACCAAGACTTCTAGTCGTAGTGTATCCAAATACTGCGAGAACATACATCATCTGTAGCAAAGTTGATATTTAAATCAACATCAAATTTTTTTGAAATTTTCTCCAAGTTCAGCAGATCCAACGGCACTCCTATATATAAAACTGCACACAGCACCTTCTGTTCTTCAGACATTAATCATTCAGCACTCGATTTAAAATCCATTTATAAATTTAATGCGCTTATAATTCACAAACAGTTTTAACATATGTACTAATGACTTAATTAATAACCCATAGAAGCAGAAAAAGTTACAAAAGACGACTTGGAATTCACAAAACTTCTATCAATGTTGTGATGAAAGATTAGTAATTTTAATTTGTAATATTGGTATTAATTGTTACATGTGTTAGTCGTGATACAAATTCTACATACTTTATTGAAATCATTTCCTCGAAGGTCCAACACTACATCCCAACATGCTGAACTTTCAACTACAAACTCGTATTGCAATTATCCAAACAATACAAATAAAAAATACTAACGCTTCGTCACAAAATTGATAAAATAGGTTTTTTGTTTGACAACTCTTGATCAACAACTTTTGATTGAAACTTGATACCTATGTAGCTACAAGTGTTGTGTGTTATTGTCCGCCTAGTAACCACCCAATAAATAAGTCTAACATTTAATTACAATAACAACAATTTCAGTTAAAATTTATAGTAAACAACTATAAAAATAAAATATTTATTGGTTCTGATGTTACTTTCTCAATAATTCTGACTGCTATTATCGATTATAAACAGTGCATGAATCAAATTGAAAATATCTTTATCTCCCCTGCGTTTCAATCGTATCAGTAAAGCACAGAAGTGAAAATAGAGCTCTACAAAAATAAATAACAATTTTGATTTCGATTTGCAATGAAAATTATTTGGCTTTTTAATAATTTTCGGTGGTTCTAACATAGTTGACGCCCGATGGCATGGACACTTTGTCGAAGCCCTTTGGGAATAGCTTGTGCGCCTCTTCGTCAGTGACCGTTGGTAGAATCATAACTTTGGTACCAGGCTGTAAATAAATGTTATCTTAAGTAACAATAGAAGTCAGATTTATGATATAAATGTACTTACAGTCCAATTGGCTGGTGTAGCAACCACCTTCAATCTATCGGTCAATTGCAATGAGTCAATGACACGCAAAATTTCACTATAATTTAAAAATTAATCAATTTCAATAGTAATTAAACGGTGTATAATAACTTACTCAACATTTCTGCCAGTGGACATGGGATAGAACATGGAAAGGCGCACTTTGTGATTAGGATCGATGACGAAAAGCGCACGTATAGTCTTAGCCACCTCGGGATCCTTCTTCTGATCTTCATCCAACATGCCCAGGCTAACAGCCAGATCGCGCGTCGGATCGGCAATAATTGGGTACGGAAATTCGCCGGGAATGTCCAAGCAGTATGATTTAATGTCATTCACCCAGTCAACGTGCGACTTGATTGCATCCACCGAGTGAGCCAGGCACTTGGTGTTACGCTTGGCGAATTCCGGTTGATGAACAGCAATACGGCCCAGTTCAGTAGTGCAGACGGGCGTAAAGTCTGCAGGGTGCGAAAATAGTACAACCCAGCTGTAAGTACGTACATATGAGTACAAATTTTAAATAAGAGGCTAGTAGAATTAAAAAGACACACACCTTCGTACATTTTTACATATGTATACTCGCACATATCACTAGTTACGATACGATAAGATTACAGTTGCACACTAAGAACATAATTTTTGCAACTATTTAGATATACACAATTACTAGTATTGTGCGAGTATAAGCGTGTGCTGAATAACTAATTTTGCTATAACTATTATATAATAATGCAAAGTTTGTCAAAGATTTTGTTTGTATTTTTTTTATAGAAATGTGCGGTTGACATTGAATATCATATATGTAGACATACATACATACGTACAGAGTAATGCAAATGCAAAACCTGTTGTCAAGTGTCATATAAATTCTTAAACAAATATACAAATGAGCTATTGTAGGTTTATTATAAATATACTTACGAGTCTCCTTGCCATTCGTGGAAGTTGATGGGTCCTTTGGTGGTTTCAGTTTTGAAGTTGGGCACAGTCTGTCCAAGACGCATTTTGCAAAATTTTCTTTTAATTAACGAACGAATAAACAATTTAAATAGCTCTGCTGTTCTTAAGAAACACACGCGGCAACAGTTAATCACTGACTGATTCAATTCACTGAGAGATACCGGCTTTTTATAAGCAGAGTGGGTGAATTTCGTTAGAGAATGGCAATCGTTAGGCAACAACAAGTGCATGCATGACTGTTATCAGAAGAGATGTACAAAGAGCGTGCATATAGAACCTAACGAGCGGTGAGGCAATCATAAAGAGAGCTTAAATAGGTCAACGATTCGGCTTATCACGTAGTGTTCGGCTTATCTGCTCAGAGAGTACGGATTACGTATTTTACTGGTGTTGCTCTTAAATTGTTTTCGTATAATCTTAAATTGGAAAAGAAAGTACAAACAACAAACAAAAAACAACAAATAAAAATAAAACGAACAACAATGATGTATGATTAATATAACCGTCGAAAACTATGCTGAGAACACAAATACTTAGTCATTTTCGTTGGTGGTGATGAAATTAGTCGTTTGAAAAATCTGAAAATCTGATCAAGATTATCCAATTTGATAAAATTATTCAGAAGTGTTTTCGTTAAAATGGTTCGGATTACACTTGCAGCAGAATTTCGCGATTTGAATTAACTTGGAATTGGCTCTAGTATTTGTAGATGATTAGCTTAAATTGTGGTATAATCGCAATCATTGGGCACCCGTAACTGGAGAAGTGGTCCTTACAAAATTCTTGGAAATTGTGGCAGAAAGATGGTATTTCAGCTAGTCATCAGTTTTGGATTTTTGTTTAGTGCTGACTATATTCTCTCCCACATTGTCTTCCCCAACAATAATTGCTTAGATCAAAACAATTTGAATACAATAAAATAAACGAAAAGTTTTTTTTTTATATGGGAGCTATACAATCTAGTGGCCCATTTTTATATGTAGTTTAATATGTTGTTTTCGGTTCTACAGACCATATTATAAGCTGCAAATATTCTGTTTATAGATTTTGTTTTTGGTTAGTATTATAAACTTTTCACAAGTACGTGCCTGGTACGTACTTGTATTTTTTGTTTTGTTTTTTTGTTACATGGATAACATGTGTAGTCGGTTGTTAAGACTGTTTACTGTAGTAATGCCGTATAATTATAAAAAAGCGTTTAAGTTGCACTGCACAATTGGTTTGGTTAAAAAAAATTTTACCAAAATTCGGAACTTTCAGATAACAGCTTTTTTGAGGTCCCTGCATTTGAATCTGAACTCAACTTATTGAAAAACAAAAATGTTTTTGCAAAAGTAACCCACATAATACAAAAGTTAGTGCTTATGCGGTTTATATTAGTTAGTATAACCAAGGATGGGGATTATTGTCGCTAAAGTGAAATTAGGTTCCGATTTTTGGATATACAGATTACTCAACCCAAAATGAAGTAACAGATTTGCGAAAAAAGCCTAATATATGCAGGATCGGAAAATTGATTTAAATTGAATCATCGTTTTCTGTCTCTATTAGAGAGGCTGTATTTATCATCATCGAGGACTGTCATTATCATTGGTATTTATCATCAAGGTTATCATTTGTAATTATGCTTGGTGCATCCAGAAGCTTGCCAAATTCTTGAGCATAGGACAAATCCTTTACAGTTTTCGATTTTTCTTTAAATGCAATATGTGCTACAACGTCCTCTAAATTGGATTGGCGGTTTATTTAACTTGCGTGCTCTAGGGTATCACTTTTATATTTATTCTGAGACTTTGGAGCTTTCTCGCCTAACATATCTGCTGGTAATACTGATGATAGCATCAGCCAATGAATTAGTATTTTATGTAAGGTCAACGACTTAGGAAACCTGTTATATTGCTACTCTTACCTCGCACAAATCACAAAAACTTAGAAGCTTTTATTGGAAGGTGGCATGATAAAAGTACTAGGATTTGAACTTTATTAATACTCATAATTCCACATCGACTTCTAAAAGGGTAGCAAACAATTTACGATTGTGAAAAGCCTTTCTTGCTGCATTTACATTATTTGTTGAGCCATATTCACCAGGCTTTGGCTTGCCTGTGATTAAGCCTAGCTTTTGCCACAGAACATATTATATCTGTTGTTTCTATACCACAATCCTATTGTCATTTTTTGCCTTCCACGTTTTTGTGTCCAGTTTCCAAGCTATATTCACACAAAATTGAAAGGAGCTAAATCCATACTTTAGAAAATTGGTATATAGTAAATACATTCTTTCCAGGTGGGTTGTTATAGGAAGGGTGATAAGATCATTTAATACTATGTGTGGTACGAAAAGCACACGAATCAATTTTAAAATTTCTTTATTATGAGAAGGGAGGGGAACTAAATGACAATAAACCTCCTCCATTTTTTGAGCTTATCATGGAAAGATGGATCCAAAATGAAATAAAATTCTTAACTAGTTTTTATAACTTTTAGAGTTTTATTTGCTTTTAATTTTCCAACAAATATGATTTAATTTAATAATTTTCGGTGGTTCTAACATAGTTGACGCCCGATGGCATGGCCACTTTGTCGAAGCCCTTTGGGAATAGCTTGTGCGCCTCTTCGTCAGTGACCGTAGGTAGAATCATAACTTTGGTACCAGGCTGTAAATAAATGTTATCTTAAGTAACAATAGAAGTCAGATTTATGATATAAATGTACTTACAGTCCAATTGGCTGGTGTAGCAACCACCTTCAATCTATCGGTCAATTGCAATGAGTCAATGACACGCAAAATTTCACTATAATTTAAAAATTAATCAATTTCAATAGTAATTAAACGGTGTATAATAACTTACTCAACATTTCTGCCAGTGGACATGGGATAGAACATGGAAAGGCGCACTTTGTGATTAGGATCGATGACGAAAAGCGCACGTATAGTCTTAGCCACCTCGGGATCCTTCTTCTGATCTTCATCCAACATGCCCAGGCTAACAGCCAGATCGCGCGTCGGATCGGCAATAATTGGGTACGGAAATTCGCTGGGAATGTCCAAGCAGTATGATTTAATGTCATTCACCCAGTCAACGTGCGACTTGATTGCATCCACCGAGTGAGCCAGGCACTTGGTGTTACGCTTGGCGAATTCCGGTTGATGAACAGCAATACGGCCCAGTTCAGTAGTGCAGACGGGCGTAAAGTCGGCAGGATGCGAGAAGAGCACAACCCAGCTGCAAATATAAATTTTTATTTATTTTATATATAAAATTTATATTATGTAAGTTACAATAAGATAATGATGTCTAGTAAATTCAACGAGGGGAACGGAGTTCACACACACAAACTAAAATTATTTTGCAATCAATATGTATGAATGTGTGCTGAATTTGTAATTTGCCTATGCCTATATCTGATATAAAATGCCTTATAATAATTTGGTTTATTATGACAAACGTTTGCCTACGATTGGAATCGAATATCATTTATAGAATGCAAGTGCAAAACCTGTTTTTAGATGGTATATTCAATATATATGCATATATATACATATATATAAATCAATGAAAATTAATTTGTCTTGACATGCAAAACTATGTAGTATTTTTAATAAATTGCTAATTGAATTTAATATCTAATAATTGATAATAGTTTGATATAAAAGTTAATGGAAAAAATGTTACCTCATAAACGTGATTTATTGGCATCAAATTTAATACCTGTATACTAGAAACAGTTTTATGTATGTATACTAATCATTCCAATTTTGACCATCTTGGTCGAAGGTTCATATTTTTTATTTTATTATTAAAGCTACTTCGTTTGCAAAGAGTTTTGAAAACTATTTGTGAATTATAAGTGCTGTTGAACTTTAAGTGCAGTTTTATATTATGTTTTAAACCCAAATAGCCGTAAATTGTTTAACAAAATTTTTCTGCACACTACACTATATAAAAATATTCACGAACTTTTTTTTGTTAAACACCTTAAAATGTTACGACAAAATGTATGTTCACGTGTAATAGATACATAGATAAAATTTTATAAAATCAGGAGAAAACGTTAACCTCTGACGTCAGACTGACGGACATGGGTAGTTCGATTCGTCTCGTTGGGGTCTGTGATGCTTTCTTCAATGCATTACAAACTACGTGTGAAGAGCATAATTACATATATACATATATACATAATTTCAAATTTAATTTAACGATGAAGACGAAAGTCTATTATAAAAGTGGAAAGTATTTACTTACGAGTTTCCTTGCCATTCGTGAAAACTGATGGGTCCCTTGGTAGTTTCAGTTTTGAAGTTGGGTACAGTCTGACCAAGACGCATTTTGTCAAATAATTTTTTTTTTTTAAGAACACCAACAAAATATATGTATCGAAATAAGTGGGTACAACTACGCGGCTCTTTGAAACACACACGATAACAGTTTATCACGGACTGATGGTTATATCTGAGCGACAGCGGCTTTTATAGGCAGAGAAAACGAATGCCGCTAGAGAATAGAAAGTTCGTTGAATTTATAAAGGTGAAGTAAATAAATGAACGAAGAGAATATAAAGGGTGTCCCAAGTAGAGCGCCGGATTTGATTTTAAAATAAAACAGTGTTTGTTGAAATTTTATGAAATTTTTATTGTGTATGGAATAACACAGCGGGTATTGTTAAAAAACAACAACAACAACAACAACAAGAAAATGCCGATTTTGAAGACAAAATCATTTTTAGTGACGAGGCTCATTTTCATCTCGATGACTTCGTTAACAGTCAAAATTTTAATACCATTCAGATGAAGTTTTCAGCTGTGAATTTAGCAGGTGTAAAAAAAATATTTGTAAAATTTAACAAGTTTCCATGGGGTTACCCCTTAAAAATGGTAAATTTTGATACTCTATGTGCCGACTTACAATCGGATATCTTAAAAATTGGTGTCCAAAACTGCGCAATAACATCCAGACAGATGGACAGACGGATATGGCTAGGTTAACTGCTCGTCGAGCTTATCAAGAACTTTATGGGGCCTACGATGATTCCTTTAATGCGTTACAAACTTTCAGACAAACTGATAAAAAATAAATTTAGAAAAATGTATTCCCCTTTGTGAATAGCTAGCTACGCCCTTGCAAGAGATTGTCCTGGCGTTGTCTTTAAATACCGATGACACTGTCAGCGCATACACCACATCAAACGGTGACTTTCGGCTGGTATAGAGGCACATCATGAATCAGAATATTCTGATTTATGGCAGCGTGATTCCAAACAACGTGAAGTGGGCCTCTTCCGTCAAGATGGCGCGTTGGAATTACTCGTTAAGAAAATTTAACAATTTCTGCGCATTGTTTTGGTGTGTAGTACTCCATAGGTGATCACGAAATGAGGCACTCTATATATATTTATATGAACAGCACTTTCATAAAGGTATAAACAAATCTATGCACGAATAGCAAGTTAAATTTTTCAATATGTGCATATAGTTTTAGCAGATTCAAGATTCAAGAGTTTAGAACTCCAAAAGAGAGTTCGACGACGTCTGACATCTTATTGTTGTTAATGTTTTGCTGGTAAAATAATGTAAAATATGTTCTAATCTTGGACTTTGAGCTTGCTGAACTACAATCGCTCGCTAGCAATCAACTATTTTGCAATATACCAATAAGCATTATTAGCTTTAAATTCATTCTATAAATATTATCGGTAACTTTAGCTGAAACACATGTGAATGCATTCATTGGAAAAATCCATTTCAGCAAACACTTTTAAATGAAACTTAATACGCATAAACTTATGCATTGTAATTTACCAGCTGAGCAACTACATGAACAAATTTCAGTAAAAATTCCAAAATTCTATACAAGTATAATGTAAATATTTGTTCTCATGTTACTTTCTCAATATTTCTGATAGTGGATATCTATAAAAAATAGCACACGAATCAATCTGAAAATATCTTTATAAGGGATCGTTCAAGTGTTACACAACGCGAAGATTTATAAAGTGTACCAATTGGAAAGGAGGGGTTATTCAGTTTCAGGGGAAAAAATACTCGCATGTATTGCTGCACAACGTGTTGGAGAGCTTTCATGCGTACTGGATGATCACCACTCCGATGAAGAGGGTTTGTGAATATGACAAAGATAAAATTGATGACATAACAAAAATTCGTAACATTTCAATGTGATTTACGAAAGTAAAATGACGGCAAAAACAAAAAAAAAAGCATTTGTAAAATTTACTATTTTTATCAAAGAGACTGAGAATAGTTTTGCCAATCTCCGGATCATTCTTTGTTCTTCATCTAACATATTTAAACTGACTGCCAAATCACGTTGCGGATCGGCAATAATTGGGTAAGGAAATTCATTGGGTAAGGAATATCCAAGCAGTATGATTTAATGTCATTCACCCAGTCAACGTGCGACTTGATTGCATCCACCGAGTGTGCCAAGCACTTGGTGTTCCGCTTGGCAAATTCCGGCTGGTGTACGGCCGTGCGACCCAGCTCAGTGGTGCAGACAGGCGTAAAGTCCAAGGGGTGAGAGAAAAGCACAACCCAGCTATACATAAGGAAGTATTTATTTAAAATTTGTACATTGCAAAAATATCTCAAAACTATTTGATTAATTTTATTACGAGTCTCCCTGTCATTCATGAAAGTAAATGGCTACTTGTGTAGTGTCAGCTCTAAAGTTAGGAATAGTTTGTCCTAGACGCATTTCGAATTTCTTATCGATATTTTTTCTAAATAATCACAAAAATTATGCGTGGTTTTGATGCTTGTTTAAGGATGCTTTTGAATAAACGCACACCGAGATGACCAATCAGAAACTGATTAACATATTTGAGCGAACGTTGATTTTTATATGCAGAATAGAATGTTGATAAAACGATATGTTCTATCAAATAGAGTTCACTCCGATAGATCTTTGATCTGTAAATATTTTTTAAAATATTATCTGTAAATATTGTTTAAAAAACGAATCATGTTGAGATAGATAGATAGATAGATAGATAGATAGATAGATAGATAGACAGACAGACAGATAGATAGATAGATAGATAGATAGATAGATAGATAGATAGATAGATAGATAGATAGATAGATAGATAGATAGATAGATAGATAGATAGATAGATAGATAGATAGATAGATAGATAGATAGATAGATAGATAGATAGATAGATAGATAGATAGATAGATAGATAGATAGATAGATAGATAGATAGATAGATAGATAGATAGATAGATAGAGATAGAAAGAGAGAGAATGCGTGCTATAACGAGGGAGAAGCAGAGATGAAAATTGAAAGAAGCATTTAAATTTTTGAAAATGTTTGTTTTTGTGATGAAATTTCACAATCTTCTAATATGTATAAAGAATTGTCTGATAATAGTGGACTCAACTGCGTTGGTCTCTTTAAATGCTTGACACTTCGAATGAAGGTCCTCTTTACACTCGGCAAACTGGCATTACCACCACGTTGTTCCATAATTTTGGCAGCAGAACGTTTTGAATTTTTCGCGGCTCTGATGATGATTGAGTTGTTTCCGGCTCATACGCATATATCGAACTTTTTAATCATTTCCTTACACCAATCGACGCGAGCCTTTTTTTGAGCGTTTGATAATTTGGGGTATCCCAACGAGAGCAAATGTTTTTTACAGCTAAGTGTTCATGCAAAATCGAATGTATTGAAGTGGAACTAATGTGCAAGGATGCCTCTTTCCCACGATATGTCACATGACGATCTTGCATTATCAGTTCACGCACTGCATCGATGTTTTCGGACACAACAACGGATTTTGGACGACCTTCACGGAATTCGTTGGCGACCGAACTACGACCACGATTGAATTCACTATACCAGCGGTATACTGTGGTTTTTAATGGTGCTTTAGCGCCAAAAGAACTGAGATCATTGACACATTCTTGTTGAGATAATCCACGTCATAAGTTGTGAAAAATAATCCAACGAAAACCTTCTCTTGAAATTTCGATTTTTTGGCCAAATTGCTTTTCCTAACTCACTGTAAACAAAACAAATAGCAATTGTACATCAAAACTTTGTGAGTACGTTTATGCCAAAAAATCTCAAACTTTATTATGGTGTTGCCAGATTTTAGCTTTTGACATTAGTGTTGCCAGTTCCCGAAATATAAATAGCAGCCCTCGTAACGAGGAAAGTAAAACTCTGAATTACTGTTTAAAAAATCCCGCTATTTTCGCATGCATAAAACAAAATAAATTGTACATGCATTAGAATACGTGATCAAAAACAGAATGCAATCAATATTCTTTGAACCTAATCAGTTGAGCGGCAGTGTACTTTATGGGGCCTTCCACAACTTCTTTTGACTGTTACATTTAAGTTACCAAAATGTAATATACTTTTTTACACTATGGGTACAGGGTATACACTTTTAATTAGCTACTTATTATTTTTATGTATTTTCATCCGCAATTAGCAAAAATTTTGAATGGTATAAGAATATGGATTTTATCGAATAATTTTCTACAATATTGTTTATAATATTCACTGATGATTTAAGTATAGTAGGAAATTCTGACGTAATTTGATTTAAATGCACGATATAGGCATTTGAAATTGCTTACTGCTTTGCAGGGTCGAATTGGTCGAACAATTGTGGCTCTTGTTTAATTTATTTTTAGATGATTAATTTCACAATTTGACTGATAATTATTAGCATAAGTCAAAAAGATTATCGCTATTTTAGTATAGGCAATTATATTATAAATATAAAATCGGGTCAATTCTAAAATAATTAGCAGTGTAATTTAGAAATTTGCTGAATAGTTTGAAAATTAATTGTAATTTATACTTGTAGGTATGTACGGAGACATTAAATGTGGATTGTGCCTAACTTAAAAATGATTTTCGTTTATGAAAATTTTAAATAGGTAAGCACCTCCAGACGTAGAATACCATAAGCTCTCCATAACTGCTGACAACGATATATGCCAGTTAGAGGTAAAATTTTTCCAACAGTATCATCCACATATGAAGTCGTTAAGTTGTTTACAATGATATCATGCTAAAAGATTTCAAACCGTAGAAATTGATTGAAAATTTATAGATTTTCTGAAAATTACTTACGGCATAAGGACACAGCTGTGGTTTAGGTTAGAGTATGATGCAAAAAAGCTGAAAAAATGACGAACAATAATATTTTGATTTTTTGTTTTGAAGAATTTACAAGCATCAAATGTATTATTATAGGGAAATGGTATCCAGCCATTTGTACTTGTACTTTGCCTTGAAACTGCAAAAGTTGCCTAGAAGTGACATTTGTTATTGGCACTTGATGCAGATTAATTCTTAACGATAACAATTTCAAATTACGATTCACCGCCTTTATGTGACAGTATTCGAATTCCGCAAAAGCTTTATCAAAGGATTGACATTCCAGATTGTAGAATGTAAGAAGTGCAATACTGGTTGAAATAGTATGGGTTAAAATCCACAATTTTATACCGAAAAACATGTTTGCACACGACGAGTTTCTGTTTCGTATTCGTTCTATAAAAATGGAAAAATTTTACATAACGTTTCACGAAATTTCTTTTAGTAGTTAAGCAATTACAATTATTATTATTTAGGTGATTAAAATAATTACGTATATTTATAATTATATTGAGTTTAAAAACTATCCTCTTAAATGCATCATTGAGTAGATTTATTATTGTGTTTAATGGCAAAAAAGCGAAACAAAAAACTTGTTTAACGATTGCCGATTTACCAATTAATTGCCAATTAATTTACCAATTAATTGCCAACCAATTAATTAATTCTGTACAGTTTTTACCAGCAGTTAATTTGTTCGAAACAAGCCGAGTACAGAGCTTTTGGAGACCGAAATGTTTTATCAAAAAGCAAGAAGATGAAGATTTTTGCGGATTTTTGATAAATTCACTCTATAATCCTTAAAGTGCGTATACCACTCGTGGCCTCTGCTTGTTTCATCAGTTGAAACGTTTAAATAAAATATTTATGATGTATATTGATGAGATCTTTTTATTGGCTCTTTGTTTGAAACATTATTTTGCAATAATGCACAGTGCTCCCAAATCCTAAAACCTGGCCAAACACAGAACTGCAAAGGAATAAGTGCATAATAAGTTTGTGCGAATGTATGTAAGAGGCAGAAGTATATATTCTTGATCAGCATCGGAAACCGAGTGGATTTAGCTATGTCCGACTGTCTTAGAGGATTTTAGGTTACTGATTAAAATTTTCAAAAACAGAATGGCAGATTCATAATTTTAAATTTTTTTTTGAAAGTATTACTTAGAACAAGACGAATTTTAGTATAAAAGGCGTTGTAAGGTCGCTAGTTACGATTTTTATATCAAAATATCCGAAAACAAAAAGGCGTACCTATTTTTTAAAGTAATTGGAACAAAACGAAATTTGGTATTAAGAGGTATTTGGCTGCCGCAGATAGCTATCAAGGTCCGAGAGAAGAGAAGGTTGAGATGAGTTTGGCACGCTATCAGGAATCCGCTTGACAAGACCTAAACGAAGGAACCTATGTCGATGCTTACTGAATCAAGAAACGAAACTGTTGGTACCTTTTTTGCTGAAGCTTAGCCTGGTAGTGCGGAGCATAGCCTCTGGAACGCTATCAGTCTCTGAAAGTCTCCCATAAAAAGCCCAAGTGGAATGTGATGTAGGTCCAGTATTCGCCAATCACATGGAAGCTACCTTCACACCTTTTAACATCTGATCACATACGTATAATGAAGAGACCATAGATTTCATTTATTCGCGAAGAATCACTGGTGGGGAGCTAGAACCGACAACCCGAAAGGACTCGAACTACTGAAGTGCATTCAATCAAATAATTATTCAGTCCTAACTACAAGATGTCCTACGTCCAAATCGTCACCCGGATATACTAGATATCGCCATCTGCCGTTCAATCGATAGACGAAGGATAACAACTAAAGACTTCCACGAGTTATTTTCCGACCATTCTGCAATTTCCATCGAAATCAATGTTCTAGTTGATCTTGATACTGCCAGAAGAAATCTTTTTAGCAAGAACTCAGACTTGTCTCTATTCCGATGCTGGTTAGATGGTCAAGTAGACCCTAATATAGAAATGAATTCCGTAAGTGATGTTGACGATACGGTTGAATGATTAAGCAGGAAAATTCATGAAGCAGCAGACATCGCAACTCCTTATCAAACAAACCATCTTCATAACGCAACTACTCGATATATACTAGAGAAATTCATGAACTTGTTAATGAGAAAAAAATGCTTCGAAGTATCTGGCAACAATTTCACTACCCGGCAGATAAGAACGCATTAAACAGAGTTTCAAAAAATTAAAAAAGAGACTGATTGACTTGAAAAACGATGCGACTGAAGACTTCCTGATTAATGCTGAGCCTAATGGACCTGAATGCGATTTATGGAGAGCTACAAAATATTTAATTTCCATTAAAACTCCTAATGGGGATTGGTGTCACAGCAATCAAGAAAAAGCTGACACATTCGCTGCACATTTTCAGGAACAATTTACACCGTTCGCGATTTGCAGTAGGGCACACGAAGCAGAGGTAGACAGAGTGGTCAAAGCACCTTGCTGTGACAATGTTCCGATAACTCCAGCCAGTTTGGAAGAGCTTTCAAATGAAATAAAACTTCTGGTAAGGAAAAAGTCTTCTGGATACGACGGAATCGACATAGCAACAATCAAAGCACTTCCCGATAATTGTCTACAACTAATAGTGGAAATATTTAAGGTATGCTTCAGGCTTGGCCAGTTCCCTAGCCAGTGGAAGTGCGCAGAGGTAATACTAAATCCAACGCCTGGAAAACCTGAGAATGAATTATCATCCTATCGCCCTATCAGTCTGCTGGCGGTACTCTCAAAAATATTCGAAAGAATATTTCTTCGTAGAGTACTACCGAGACTAGAAAGCAATATTCTCCCCGACCATCAATTCGGGTTTCGACGAAGGCATGGAACTCCAGAGCAAGTTCACAGAATCGTTGAAGTCATTCAAAATTCTTTTGAAGAGAAACAGTTCTGTTCGGCTGTATTCCTTGATGTGAAACAAGCCTTTGATCGCGTATGTCACAAAAGGTTGTTATACAAAATAAAAATGACATTATCCTAAAGGATCAAATGTTGTCCTAAGTATCGTCGCGTACTGAACTGTTGGAATCCTCAAACCTCCAACAAATACATCTAGTTTCAACCTCCCCTCCTTAGTCCAGGAGGTGAAAATGGAGGCAGATGACTTGTGCGTTGAAAGCTTGTTGTTGCGAGTATCGGTAAAAATTTAATAAACTTTCCAAATATATATTAATTCTCACACAAATATCATCGACGTTAACGCCCGAGGATAAAATGAATCAATCATCTGTTTAGATCACCAATTTTATACGAAAAAAAGGTTGAACAGGAGCGGGGAGAGAACTCCACCCTGCGGAACAGCTATTTTTAACTTTCGATATCCCAACCTCACACTAATGAACTCAACGTATGCCCTTCTACCATTAAGATAGTTCAATAGCCATCGCTTTGTTTTGTCAGGTAGTGAGGTGAAGTCCAGGTCTTGAAACAAGATTGCATGATCAACTGTATCAAATGCCCTGTTCAAGTCTAGAGCCACCATCACGGTACGTCTTTTCTTTGTTTATCTGCTATCTAGCATTTTTAACTACAGAACAAAAAAACAAAAAAATTTTAAAATTTTGGTTGCCTTTCTAATAGCTATATGTAACACGTATATTTTAGCATATATTTTCCCCTTTTTTTTGGGATTTTCAAAACGTCAGAGTCTGTGAAAGGGATTGCTATATATACACACAGCAACACACATCGTATAGATCACACTTGACTTCTGTTAATGATTTTATTAAAATATACAGAGTCAATATACGAAAGCAGTTTAAAAATGCATGCATAGAGTATATTCACCATTAGCGTATGACATGCCAAAGCAATTGTCGTTGCATTAATCATTATGGTTCGTTTTTATAGTTTAATTGTGCACTAATACACTTCTTGTGTAAATAGTGACCGAATGAACAAATAATTCAAAACACCGTAAAAATATAGATAAATATAAAATTTTTTCCAAATTTTTCGTACTTTGTAATTTTTGAGTACAGCGTTGCCTTATCTTTCGCATAGATTCTGAATGAAACTAATTCCATGACAACTATCGTTAGCGAAGCTTTCATTCACAATCCAAATGCATTCCATAAACAGCTGTTCGGTATGCGAATGATAACAGCAAAAGCTTTTTTTGCATTTGCGGTATTTAGTTGTTGTTAATACTTTCTCTTTCTCTTGTTTAGATTTGTGCTTCGTTTTTGTTATTTTTGTTTTCCGACTTTTTTTTTGGCGCCGAACTTTTGTGGATGCCTTTATTGCATCCTCTGCCCTTTGTGTGGATTTTATTTTTCACCGTTGCTGGCTGCGTAGTTACTACTATGTTCTTCCTCTTTTACTTTTGCTTATCCGTTTCTTTGGCGGCTAAATAAACTTTCAATATTGAAATCAACATTCAGTCGATTTTCGGCCGCGTGCTAGTTTGGTTCCAAGTCGGTTTACAGACTCGCCCTCAACCGCGACGACAATCGTCTTTTGTCTAACGGTAGAAATTCATTCAAAATTCGAACAGACACATACATACACCTGTGTCAAGTCGCGTGTCGCTCTCCGTTCGTTCCTGAGACCACATCTCCTACTCACCACCATCCGTTCGGTATGGTATTGAGCAACTATTTTTAGTAAATGCTGAAAACTTTTGGTTTTTACACATATTTCTCGGTGTCGTTGTCATTGTTGAAAGGAAAGTGGTCCTCTCAGTTTATTAACTTTTCGTAACTTTTGTTTGAGTTATATTCTCTAATGTGTGCGTGAATATCTACATTTGTTTGTGTGTGTGTGTAAGTGTTTCCATATAAATATTTAAGTTTGACGTGTGTATTTGAATAAAAACTACCATCAACGTCAACAACAACAACAACCAAGACAAGCAACTATAATAGAACCATCTTAAGTGATCATTAACAGTATTTTTTTACATTATCGACGGCATCAGCTGTTGTTGTTACTACGTTAATGTTCATTACATTTTAAAGTGCAAAGTTTTGTTGTTGTTTTATAAAACTCTTCAAACCGAGTGAAATTCTGAGTAAAAAATAACGGTTTAAGAATTCTTCAATATTAATGAATTAAGTGAATAATCTACACAAATTGATTTATGTATAAACAACTGTTGCAAGGGGAATAACAAAAGTTTGGTAAGTTGGATTAAAAAACAAAGACATAATATTTTTATCATATCGAATATTTTTATCTTGAAAATTACCTATTTTTTCAACAAAATTTCAATTATTATGTACGCAATATTTAGGTTGGTACATCCACTTTTAACAAAGAAATTCTTAAGATTGTATTTTTCAATTTCTACCAGGGAAGAAAACACAAATGTATTTCGGTTTTGGTATAAGGTACTATACCGGTTCCAATTTATATCGATATTCCGTTTCGGTACGGTTCTTGGATTTTAGATCCGCTATACCGATACGGTACCGGTGAACAATAAAATTCTTAGGTTTCTTTGGCTTTGTGCGATGGTGCCGAAGCTTGTTGAAACATCCAATGGTTTCTACAGAATTGTTTACGTGCCCAAGGTAATGTTCAATGAAAACAAGAGGTGAGCGTCCTGTGTCAGCTACCGCGGCCCAAACCATTACTGATGCTGACGCTTGCTTTCGCAGAGCAATTCGCTGGTCTAATTTGTCTTTTGATATACATATTGCTGAACCGTATACATTTTTTTATCAGAAAATACCACATTTTCAAACTCGCCACTAACGTGCAAGTGTTTTAATATCTTTGCCCCTGCTAGGCGAATTGCCTGTTGTGCATGTGTTAAATCTTTCACTTTCGTATTTTGTAAGGCGTCAATTGTAGTTCATTTTGTAATATGTGCCCTTTGCTACGTGCAGGCACATTGAGTTGCGACGTCAATTGAACTGCGCTTTGTCGGGGATTGCGTTGAATACTGGCCTTCACCTTTCCAACAATTTCTGCCGATGTTGCTGTTTTTGGATGTCCATCTCCATGGCATTTTTTGATGCAACCAGTATGTTTGTAATGCGTAATAGTCCGATACACAAACATCTTGTTCACACTTAAATGACGTAGCTCATTAACAATTGCTGGTTGCGATTTTCCAGCCAAATACAAAGCAATAACACTGTTGCGTTTGAATTTGATAACTTTTTTGAACTGCGTCGTAAAACGTTATGCTTCATAACAGACTGATGCTTGACCAAAAGAGAGCGCGCTGTCATTAGTCGTTTGATTGCTGCAGCATTGTGAATTTGAAAACACTTCGAGCGACGACCCCTGTATACCGGTACTAATATTTTAGTTCAGGTACGGTTCTTTCATTTTATTTTACTTTGGTGAAAGGTTCGAGTCTTAAAAAATTAAAATATCGGTTCTAGTTCCAGTTTCGGTTCTCAATTTGAATCGGTAACTTTCGGTTAACGGTTCCGGTTTTATAACCTAAGTTCTACAGAAACTGTATTTATTATCAAATAATAAGTTCGTCAGTATGTATGTCTGTCTGTATGTCTGTCTGTCTGTCTGTCTGTCTGTCTGTCTGTCTGTCCCGCCTGTCTTTCTGTCTGTCTGTGCGTTAATGTCCGCCCTCTACCTTTAATCTTTGAAATATTGGTTTCATATGAAGACTTTGTATAACCAGAATAAATTAAAAATGATTCAGATTTATTCATTAAATGAATGGTATAGCTAAAATACGAAAAGTATCTATTTTGTTGTACAGCCTATTTGAATCGTATTCGAATGTAAATCATACTTGCCCCTACAATGTAGGTAATACGGAAAAAATTAGTTGTGAGATTAAATATACGAGTGTCAAATTTTTAGCATGATGTCCTTGTGAGCAACTTAACGACTACATTTGTGGAATATGCTGTTACGACCTTGTTACCCTTTCCATCCGGTGAATATCGTACGAAGCTGTTGTGGGGAGTCTATGGCAAATATCGCGGAACTGCATTTGTATATGCGAGATTTTAATAAAATAAAAATTTCATACCGAGTTTGAGCTCGAAATGTTTACAACTGAAAAAAGTTATCTGCATAGAATTAAGCGGCCAAGGCAAAGGTATAGGCAAATTTCATTTCATTTCGATTAAATTTCTTGGGACGGTCAATAATTGGCTAGCAGCAAAGATGCAACATTTTTTTGACTTCAGTCGTAGCGGAAAAAATAATTATTTTGAGGAGAAAATAAAACTAGTTTACAAACTACCCAAAGTGAATTTGGCACAAATCAAAAAAGTTATAGCTGCAATTTACGGTCTTTATCTCATTTGTCGCCTTCGTACTTTTATCTTTATGCTGTCTTTTGCAAAGACAAATTGTATTTGCACGGCGAAAAAAAAAAATCTAATAACGGAGTGCGTATAACCTTTTCGATTGGTTGAAGTAAAACTTCTTTGACTGATTAAATTTAAAATAAAAAGATAGAGGTATCGTAGATGAAACGCTTCCTTACGCTATATTTGGTGTATTAAATGATAGGCGTAATGAAATAAATAAACAAAGTCTAAGAGTAATTAAACAAATATGGTTGAATGGTTGTACCGAAGCTCTAATACCATTCACATGGAATCTTAAATAGTATTGTAAAATATAAAAGTGGAAGGTTTAAACAGGAGCTACCTTACACATCTACTAGTGAGCGGTACACGACCACTAGTAGATGTGTAATTATTTAGATAACCTACGATTGCAATATCTTGCTTTATGAAAACATTTTCTGTATGAGTGAATAAAATTCAGTGTCATAAAATAATAAAATATTTAAATAGAATACTATAATTATGACTTATCAAGGATTATGTCCGCTTGGACGCTGAAAACTTTGTTAATTCACGAAGATACGAAATGACAAAGTCGGGAACGCGATAAACGAAGGTAGAACGGTGAGAAAAAATACTATGCGTGTCTATATTATTTAAATATACTATACAAGTATACTATACTGTACCTACTGTTGGAATCGTGAAGAAATGTAGTGAGTGGTAATAAAATATTTATAAATTGCTTATTTTATGTGATTTTTTTGTTTTGTTTTTAGATATTTAGCAACTCTTGCGCATCTCTCATGAAATGTTAATTTTAATTATGCCAAACAACAAAACAAAAACAAGTCGCGGAAAAACTCAGACTGTAGACAACAGAATTGAATGAATGAACATCAAATGACAGGAACAATAGCACGACTGAAATGCCAAAATGTATGAAATGGAGAATTTAGATGGTTAGAAAAGAAAACGCACCACAGATTTAGATGTGGTATCTTTAAATATGTATATAATCGTGAGTTTTTGTACGTTTGTATGTTAGTAAAAATTTCTTTGTATTACTCGTATAAAAAAAATATTCATATTCTATTAGATCTAACAAAACTCTAGAATAAACAGTACATCTTTGGAATGGTTAGACCAAGCTAAGTGAACACATATATTATTTTCGTAAAGTGGATTAGATTCGCCAAGATTCGAGAATCATTTATTGCTGTGCAGCTGTATATCCTGCACCAAAAAGTTGTTGAAAAACTTTAATCAAAATAAGCTCTTTATTAAAAAAATTCTTAGATAAAACAAATTTATTATGCCAGGGCAATGATCCTTTTGGAGTAATTTTAATGCTAATTTGTGTCTCGAATTTTTGCCACACGTATTAAATAGTTGTGCCATAAACTACAAGCCGATAATTTTATTTTTGTGCTATCTCCATAAGTTTTTTCACACATTTGTGTTTGTGGTGTTTGGATTCCCGATTCCCGATTCGAAGTCAGTCGAATTCCTTAAATTTGTGACTCATTTTATAAAGCACGCCCACGCAACAAAAGTGTCACCGATTATTTTACTACTTGACAACCACACTTTCCATCTCATCCATTATCCATTTAATCTGAATGTATTCACAAAGTTGAGTGGAAACTTAATGCTCTGAGACGGCTATAACGTTCCTGCCGATTTTCGTGTTGTAGTGTTTAGTTCAGATGTCATCGAGAATGACTCTGGCGCAAACGAAGATGTCACTACTTCTGAAATTTCCACTGACTCATCGAGATCGAGCACATTAGCTGCATCGCTTCGCAGTGCATTGCGATAAGTTAGTACGTCGAAATTACGAATGCCTACTACACGATGATGAATTTTTTTTTTGTTATCCAATGATAAAGAAACGGTGAAAACGTTATACGCTGATCCGTTGGTTAGTAGCGATCCGGTACTCGAGAGAGTGCTAATTTGGGGCGTTTTGATATTGTAGTTTTTGTCATTGATTGGTAAACAATCAACAACGAATGTTCTTTTTTGTGTATGAAGCGATGCAGTAGATGTGTTTAAATGCCGCCATATCGAATTTCAAGTTGATATTGACGTTTTCCATACAAATGCATAAAAGTGAACTGTGGGTTTATATGGGACTACCTCAAAAAATGGGCGGGACACGCCCCTTTGTGTATGTATACGAAGCGGTTGTCCATTAAAATTCACAAAATCAAATTGCAAGCTAATATTGGTCTAAATGAAGGATTTTTTCATAAAAAAAAACACAAAATTGCACGGTGGGTTTGTATGGGGGCTACCTCAAAAATTGGGCGGGCCTCTATGTATGTTTAGCGGCTGTCTCTTAAAAGGCACCATATCGCATTTCAACCTAATATTGACTTTAATAAAACAGTTTTTCTTACAAAAAGTCAAAAGTGGACCATAGGTTTGTATGGGAGCTACCCCAAATAGTGGGCGGGCCACGCCCGTTAGTCTATATATGTTAAGCGGCTGACCATAAAAAGGCACCACATTGCATTTCAACCTAATATAGACTTTAATAAAGATGTTTTCTTACAAAAAGTTAAAAGTGGGCAGTAGGTTTGTATGGGAGCTACCCTAAATAGTGGGCGTGGCAGGTAAATCTTGATACTCTATTAAACTACATTAAAAAGAAGTATATGTGCAAAATTTCAACTGGATAGCATAAAAATTGGTCCCCAAAAAATGCGCAACAACATACAGACGGACAGACAGACAGACGGACATGGCTAGATCGATTCGTCTCGTCGAGCTGATCAAGAATATATATACTTTATGGGCTTATTTAATGCGTTACAAACCTTCAGACAAACTGATAATGCCATTTCACACTATGTGTGAATGGTATAAAAACGGTGGAACTCATATTAAAGTTTTCAATAAATACAGTTGGATTTTGAAGCATGTTTTGCAACTGCACTAAATAAGTTATTATTTGCTGTAAATATTTTTAAATTACAACTTTGACATATCGTTCCTTCTCTGCTAGTTCGCGCAAATTAGGATTAATCCACTTTTTGTGCTGACTCTATTTTTCCGCTTCTAGCTACTTTTGCAGCAAACTTCCGGCCGTCATTATATTAGTATGTAACATAATTATTCTCCTCCTGCAATGAATTGGGTGGCCTTTTATAATTTTATTACTCAGCGATAATCCGTTTTATAGTACAGTAAATACATATTATATGAAATGGAAGTAAAAAATTGTGCAATAGTTTTAAAATTTTTATGTTTGTTTACAAAATCGAAACTATGATCACAATGTAACTGAATTAGCAATGTTGGAATTTTTTAATAGTTTTGTTAATTTTTGATACATGTTTCACCTAATTATTTTCGGCAACACTGCTCTTAACATAAAATGCACAGTTACCGAAATAACTATCAAATACTCACAAAATATTTCGCTCAAGTTGGATCCAGTGATTAAAACGGATAAAGTCTACTGTTCATGGTTCCCACAGAGCTGTTGAGCTGTTGAGCTGTTCATAGTTCCCAAACTTTTTGAAAACAATGGAGCAGGTTATTCAGCAGAACATGTAGGGTTGGGTTGGAATGGGACGTATGTCGAAATGCGTATATTTTCCGAGCTGCATATACGAATTCGGATGTCTTATTGTAAAATGCACGGAAGTGCGGATGCGGATGTTTTTAAGAAGAAATCGGTCCATGTTTAGAGTTTTAATATTTGCATACCATTCACACATTCACACATTCAGTTTTTCAGTTTATCTGAAAGTTTGTAATGCATTAAAGGAGGCATCGTATAGTATATATATTCTTGATCAGCTTGACGAAACAGTTGACCTAACCATTGCGTCTGTCTGGATGTTGATGCGAATTTTTTGGCCACAAATTTTTAAGATATCACGTTGTTTTATAGCAGTTTAAAATAGTGTCATAATTGACCATTTTTAGGGGTAGCCCCATCGAAACTTACTGCCCAATTTTATAATTTAGTATGAAAATTTTCTTATTACAGTAGATATCAAAACGTTTTAAGAACTGAGAACATAACAATATCTTATGAACGAACGCATCACATATACAGATATATATGTGATTTTTTCATTTTAGTGGCTGCCACATACACACCCACCACCTACTTTTGGGATTTTTCATGAAAAGCTTTTTATCATTTTTGGTAAAATCGACTTGACATTTAACCGCTAGTTGTAGTGGAGTTATTGATGTGTTAGCTAATTATTGCAAATATTAATTTTAACTGATTTAAAGATTGTAAGATTTTCTGTGAATACGTATAACAAATTTCATGCAGATATGATTGCTTTCAGCCAGTAGTGCTGAATGACATTGTTGTCTCCTACTTTCAATAACTAGAAAACATTAATATTGGCAGAACGAAACGCTTAATATTCTTCATACGCACCCAAAAATTTACTGTTTTTTCGGTTAATGATATATTGTGATGATTTAAAGCATTCATTACATGATGTAGGTGATTAGATAAAAAATATGAAAGTTTTACCTACAAAACAAGAGATTGTATGGTTTTCATAATTATATGAAGCGTCCATTCATAAGAGGCCACTCTCTTTATGTTGGCTATAAAATAATGGTTTTTCATAATGAAGCTTAAAATGAGCGGACGCGAATCTACTTGGGGATCCAAATAAATGTCGGAATCCATACCGTATTTGAAAAAAAAAAAAAACTATAAAAAAGTGGTCAAATAATAATAAGAAAATTAAATAAACAAATATTTAGTATTTTGGGATTGTATGGTGGCTCAACATGAAAGAGAGGGCGTGGTATTCTCCATACTAGATTCGATGAAAACTGTGGAACTTGTTCCCGTATTGACAGACAATAGTCAGTCAAAAGACAGACGGACATGGCTGGATCAAGAATATATACAGTTAATGGGGTCTCTTATGCCTATTTTTGGATGTTACAGAATTTGTGACAAATTTAATATACTAAAATATAAAAAATATGTTAAATTAAATCATTCTTGTGTTATTAAATATACAAAATATTGCAATATTAATACTCAGTGCAGTAAATTAGATTTTGACAAAAAAAAAACCGCATAATTATGCTCTGAAAATCCGGTGCAATGCCGGGTAATATTCTTATAAATATAGCAGAAACAAAAAAAAAAAAAGAAAATAAAAATCAGGTCAAGTCATTCTTATAAAATATTCCAAGCGCTTGAAAACCGTCGCCGAAAACGACGAAAATGCGAATAAAAATGTGGGAAAAAGTGAAAGTGCTGAGAATGACGTTTTAAGAACTGAGAACATACCGCACCACGCCTACTTACTGTGCTTCAAGGCATAAGCGAGATGACTTCTTTGTTGTTGTGATTTGCATTGTTGTTGTATGACATTGTGCCAACGAATAATAAAGCAAGTTCCAAGTAAAAAGGAATATAAACGTACATACAAGTAACGGGTGTTTTTTTTTTTTTTTGGTGTTGGGATAATGGAAGTATTTTTGTTTAATAAAATCACAAATGACTCGTTGGAAACGTCAAAACAGTAAATTTTGTGTTATGGAGCACTACGTACTAAAATAAAGAGCTGAAATCGTGAATTTATATTTTCAAAATCATAAGCGACAAAGTTCATTTTACGCTGTGTGAAAGTGTGAATACGAAGAATGTTCGTTATTGGGGCACTCAAAATCTTTAACAAATGCATGAGGTGTCTTCACATTTAAGAAAAGTTATGGTCTGGTGTGATAAACGTTCAGAAAGAGTTATTGATCTGTATTTTTTCGAACGCGACAATGGTTCGCGACTTTTTGGCAACTGAGCTCGATAAAAAAAAAAAACATGGAGGATTACTGCTTTCAGCAGGATGCAGCTTATGAATACTTTTCAAAATTAATCGATTAGGAAGGAATCGATTGATTTCGAAAAGTGGTTATTTCCATTGGGCACTTCGTTCAACAGATTTGACTCCGCCTGACTTTTTCTCGTGGGTATACTTGAAGAGCAAGACTCATGCAAGCAAACCTGATTCACTCGCGCAACTTTAGCCTGGAAATCCCACGAATTTCACTGGAAGCTCTCCAGAAAGTGATGGGAAAAGCCGAAAAAGGACCGATTAATGAGAGGCCCTTTGCCAGATATAAATTAAAATAAATAACTAAGCGAAATATAAAGCTTAAAAATTTGCATAAAATTAACGAGTCATAAAGAATTTTACCATATAAAAAAAAAAAAAACACCCTGAATATATCATAAAACAAAAGTGTGTCTATGGCTACCGGTTGTTGAGTCTACGTTTTTTAACGCAGACTTTCACTATACACTAGTCGTGTTTCGCTTTCATCTATTGTACTATATGGTTCTACTGACCTTTTCATGTATTCGTTGAAAGTGAAAGGCTTTACCAAAAAAAGGTACAAAGAAACCAGCAAAAACCGCATAGAACAGAATGGAAACAACTAAAATGACAGTCTAGTTAATTATTGTTGATGAGTGATGAATGAAACAATAGCAAAAAGTAAACCAACAACAACAAATTGAAATACTACACTGATTTACCTACGAAACTAAGTTATCCGACTATTTAAAACCCTATACAGTTTGAAGGTGGCGGATAATGAAAACGATTGAAAATTGGCACATGTACATAGAACGAAACGCAGATTAACACATTGACAGAGAGAAAATTTGACATCTTGTCAAGATGACATTCAGCACAATCATTTGATTATTGATCAGTCATCGATCACCATCTAGTGAATGCAGTAATACATTGGCTTAATGCACTCTGTTAATCAACGCACATCTCATATTTCGACATGACGACTACTTTCGGATCAGTATGAATCACGAGCTATTGTATATGATGAGATTTACATAGTCCAGCGTACAAAATTGCAGCGACTGCTTTCGGCTGGTCATCTTTTCCAGATGGAAAGTGTAACTCCAGCACAGAAGATTTACATGACGAACATAAAGCTAAATATTGGAAAACGTCTGAGAGAGCGCCGACCATGCGCTGGAAAGTCCACTAGACATATTGTGTTGGAAAGAATCAGAAAGAACGCTGCAGTCGAGTGCGCTTGACATCGAGAGACCCTGTACTTTGTTTATGGCTCCTTATATGAACCATAGATTATATTCTTCAGTGGTCCGATCTGGACATATAGGGAATATTTTATTACAATTGTTGTAAAATTAGAACTAATCTATACATATATAAAGTCGAAGTCGCCTGTTGTTCATGTCTGTATGTTTCCTTCAATCTCAGAACTACTACTAACTACTGCGACGATTTTCAATTGGTTTTCACAAGTAGACAGACATGTTCCTAAGAAAGGTTTATATATTACATATATATTATTCTACATAAGAAATAAGCTAAACATCTCAGCCACTCTTTGACGCAGATGGATGAGATTTGTATATATGTTAAGGTCACTGGTGGATACCAATTTCCACTGTAAAAATGGGCGGTGCCACGTCCCTATTTAAGATAAATTCCAAACACGTCTTATCTCAGTTGATATATTTTAATTATTGGCACGTATGTATGTGAACGGCACCGGGAGAAATTATATCCACTCGAAAAGTGTCATGTTCGTAGCTCGCAAAATATAAGAGAAAATCGATATAAAATTCGATATATTTCAGTACATTACGTCTCTGGTGGTTTTACATGAACGCCTACCTGTTTAGGTTTAAGCTCACGATTTCAGTACATATGTAATTAATACCGTGAAGAATAAGACATACTGCAAAACTTGTGGTGCCACAATGAAAAACCAACAGGAGACATAGCAATGCACGCCGGGTGCGCTAGTCCTACTAATTTTATAAATGCGATAGTTTGTGAGGATGTTTGTTAGTAGCGCAGAGGAAGGAACGCTGGGCAAAGAGCATAGGAAAAGGGCGAAGGGCAGCAATGCGCTGCGTACTAGTTAGGGAAGGCGATGAGGCTTGGGTCAGTAGGGCGGGGGGAACAGCAGTAAATAAAAACTTTTCATACAAAAATTCAAAAAGGAGACAGGTTTGCATGGGGCTACCCCTTAAAGTGGTCCGATCTAGTCCTACACACAATATTTTGTAAGATACGCCATTCTAGACGAATTTCTAGCTTAATAAGATTAAAAAATACTAAAATTTCGCAAGTTTGTATGGGGCTACCCTTTATAGTGACCCGATCTGGCCCATATGCGGTATATTTATTTAGGACTTGTGTAAGCTACACCAAATTTAGCGTTTCTAGCGTAATTCATAACAAAACCAAACAAAATGAAATACAAATTTAAAATGGAAGCCAGGTTTGTGTGGGTGCTACCCCTAAAAGTGGAGTCAACATATTCATTCAATGCATTTTATCTGAAGAGGAAATAGGAGAGTCAAACTTGTAGACTGCTCTAGAAAAGTATGTCATATTTGTAAATAAAAATTTTGTAAATCAGGATTTTAGTATATAGAGTTAATAGTATATAGAGATAATAGTATAGCTATTGATGTACCTATGATTGATTTGTTTTGCATATAAAAAATTTTTGTTTTTGTTTTTAATTATTAAATAAAATATCCCACATAGATTCAGATCACACCACTAAAGAATATATAGCCATATAGAAATCTATGGTTCAAATAAGGAGCCTTAGGCAATGTACAGGGTAACGTGAGGTCGAGCACACGCGACAATGTTTTTTTTATTCTTTTTTTTTTTGATTTTAGATTTGCATAAGAAATCGCTCAGCAAAATGGCGTTGAGTTTGAAGTTTATATGAACTAAAGTGTATGAAAATGTATAATTTCTTATTAACAGCTGTCTAAATTACTGTCGACCTTTGAAGGGCAGACATTTGTCGCTCTGTCTGTCTAATTGTCTGTCTGTTTTTCTTGTCGTCACCTTCACTTGGCTCCATCATAGTATGCCATTTGGCTTGGTTAGTGTAGACAAGTCTTGTAGAGTACAATAAATATATTGTATTTTTACACGAGGAGTTCATAAATCAAAATTCTATTCATTTATTTTCCGTTTCGTAAAACAAAATTAACCTTTAATAGGGTAAATAGTGTTGGTGGCAATATAAATAATGACTGTGATTTAAATGAAGTTTTGGTTGAAATTGATTGAGTTCATTTTGGTACAACAATATTGTATTTCGTTTGGTATAGATTAAATAAGAGTTACTTATGTAGTTTTAGCTCAATTTCAATTATAAAGCTATGTGTGTTTTTATACCATTCACACATAGCGTGAAATGGTTTTAAGTATCAGCTTGTCTGAAAGTTTGTAATGTAGTAAAGCAGGCATCGTAGACCCCATAAAGTTTATATAATCTTCATCAGCTGGACAAGACGAGTCGATCTAGCTTTGTCCGTCTGTATGTTGTTGTGCATTTTTTGGGACCAATTTTTATGGTATCCAGTAGGCACATACACCTTTTTTTTTTTGCAGTTTAATAGAGTATCAAGGTAGAACCGCTACGCCCACTTTTTGAGGTAGCACACATACAAACCCCGCGCCCACTTTTGACTTTTTGTATGAAAACCTTAAACCGCGCCCACTTTTGACTTTTTGTATGAAAAACTTTTTTATTTCATGTTTGGCCAAAAACTCCGTCACAATCTAGCTGGATTGTGCAAAAAATGCAGGTCTTTTAGTACGAGTCTGGCGGCGACGCGTTTCATACCCAAAACATCAACCAAAATGTGTTGAATCGATCCATAAGAAATGTTGAGAGTCTATACTATCTTTCTAATGCCAACACGACGATTTTCGAGCAAAATTTGCATCACTTTTTCGATGGTTTTGTCGTTAACAGAGGTAGATGGACGACTTGATTTCACGTCCCTCACTGCATGCTTTATGCCACTCAAATACTTGCGTTCTCGAGTCCTCATAGCACTTTTGTAACATTTTGAATGATTTCGTTGCCATTATTCCATTTAAAACAAAAAATTTCAAGCAAACTCGTTGTTTAATTTTTTTCCCATGTTAAAATTGGCCATACAAACTTTTCAAACTTGGCATGTATGTCAATGACAGTGACCAGTGACAGCCAACTTAGGAAGAAGAACCGAACCGAACCGATTAGGTTTACCGGTTCGGTGAAAGATGTATAAAAATTTGTGGTTATAAAATATTTTTCATATATCCGCAAATTTGGGAACGTTTTACTTGATCGTACTATTGGTAAATAAAGCGTGTACTTTGAAATACAATTTTTGTATGATAATATATTTAACCTTTTGCGGTCATTTTCAAGGTCATATATTATATTTGCAACATACAATTCCAAACTGTTCCGTCAATTGGTTTGAAATGATTAACAAATTCTCGACTTAATATTCAAGAGTTGTAAAAATTTTCAGAAGATGAATAATTATTTGAAAATAAATTTGAATAAGCCACAGCAATAACATCAGTCGAGTGTCATTAATTCGTTTCAGACTAAGTTTCTCATGCGCTAATTAACTGCAACTAATTAAAAATCATTTACTAAAAATATTTCACAAAGCAAAAGCAACAGCCGTGCACATTAAAATACAAAATCTTCAACATCAATAACTGCGTACGAAAAATCTAATTAATTTTTGGCGCCCAAATTCATTTGAATTTTCAACAATTTGAATGTGGATGATATTAAAGCACAGGCAACACCTGTTCAAGCGAACTGAACTTGAAGCTGAGCTGAGGCAGAATGGCATGAATGAACGACTAAATAATTGAACGATGCCAGCAACAAATTGTTGTTGCACACACCGTTCTGGATCTCCTTGTGTCTTGTTCTTTTCAAAATGGCGGCAAATGTGGGAAATTTAGTTGAATTTGGCCTGGCTGGCAAATGGTACATGTAATTTATAGAAGTAAATCTGATTTTGGCAAGCAACTCTGTCGAGATGTTAACGAAAAACGTGCTCCATGAACAGACAATTGTTGCCGATGATGGATTTGATATGTCTCAGATGAATGCCAGAGTGGTAGCTAAAACGCAATAGTATTCTTAAGAATGAACACAGTCAACGGTTCGGACTAAAATTGAATTTGCCACACCAAGGCAGTTACGAATGAGCATTTGTGCTGTTTTCTGCCGCAATATGCGGCTTTGACTGAAAAACTGATTTGAATTGCCATTGTTATTTATATTTACTATGCCCTATTTATGAAAATTTGGGTAGGGTATTGCCAGTTTGTCGAAAAGTTTGCAAAGCATTGAAATTGGTAGAGAAGGTTAGATCATTTACCCGACCATTTAGCAAAGCACTTGGGCAAAGTTCAAATACTTTTATAAACAGATATTTTTTTTTATAAACAATATATCCAAATCATCCAGACGAAGCTCCACAGCATATAGTTTTTATACAAGCAGGACCATTGGACCATTCGGATCGCCTTTCTGAGTTTAGACATACAATTTTTTAAAAAAATTTCATTGTTCTTATATATCGCACTACTTCAACAAAGTAAAAATAATCAAAAACAAGAAAAAATTTTATCTTCGGTTGTACCAGTTCACACGAAATTTCAAATCATATAAAAGAAACTAACAAACGTTCGCTAGTCACGTAATCCCTGGGTAGCCTCTGAACATACGATCCGGGGTGAGCAAACCTTTAATTAGGATTTGCTTCTGATATTTGGTTCCCGTCACCGCAAAAATAATTTTGAACAGTCCAGACACAGAAGAAGCCTCGGATAAAATCCCCTTTTGATGACGATTCTGGTGACAATGTTCGAGAGGGTGACTGAGCATGCTTTGGAAAGGCCAAGTCTGAGACGATCTCGGGAAACTTAGTGCGGCCATGACTGATAAATGGTTGTGGCGCTACATAAGTAAGTAAGTAAGTAATTACAGATACTGGGAAGAGATGGGCGCTGGAGAAAATATCTTCCATTCTGAATTAATCTTTACTTGGCCCGATTTTGTCCATTCAGATATTTCCAATTTCTTCCATGGGTTTCGTGGGTCTTAACTTCCATACCAACGGTTTACAAACGTTTTCTGGCATGTGATATTTCTTTGTTTCGAAATTGTCTCCAAGCAAACGATTGAGTATTTTCTCTAAAATTATTCTTGAATTAAGTATCTGCTGCTGAAATCAGCAGTTTTGGTTCTCACTCTCGGGAAGATTTTGCTGAACAGATTTCTATAAAAATGTAATTTTTTCACTCTAGGGAAAATTTTACAATTTGAATTCAATTGGCTTTGAGCAAGTTAAATTTTTATTACTCAATGCAAGTGAATTCAAGTCCTCCCTCTCCACGAAACTAGCAAAATTTACCATTTTGTTCAATTAACTTTTGCAAAATCTTCCCGAAAGTTAAAACCGGAAAAGGCAAGCTTTTTTGGAGTGTCGCGAATAGATTGATATCCTATAGCTCCCGTCAACTCTGATAGTCTGCCATTTTCGATTCCGCCAATCCCATTTATTACTTGAATTTCTACCGCAGTTCCGTGTTCATATATAGTACAGGGTAAAATTAACATTGAAGCCTGTTCCACAAAAGTGGTATGCAATAAATATGTTTAGCTTATGTTCCCACGGCGCAAACGATATTATGAGCTGTGGCTTGAAAGGATATTTGGGATTGTGAAGGTTTTAGAGCTGACTTAGCTTGAGTTGGCAATACCATATTGTCTGAACATAGATAATAATGTATATACATAAATATGGTAGATTACATATGTATGAAAAGGCATTTTTTTCTTATCGTTTTCACATTGATGCTATATTTATGGCACTGGATTTTGTTCGTTTAAATGTATATTCCTTCGCAGCTTATCGGTGATGCAGGATATACGCTTAAATAAGTTCAGCAAGCAGAAGTCACATACAATATGAATTCATGCCTAAATCAGCTGAAAGGCAATTGAATCAGTTGGCTTGATTTCAAGCTGATTTGAAGTAACAAATACATATCCTGCATATCTTAAATGAAAAATATTGTAGGAAAGTAAATGATTTTGTTCAATTTTGCTCTCGTTTTTTACAGCGTCATGCACAACTTGAAAGAGACGTCTAAACAAATCCAAAAATCGTAATTAATGCAACAAAATAATAAAATTAAAATTACTTGAAATTTAATACACTACTACGTCAATTTTGGAACTGATAAAAAATTATCTTCACACTTATATAGGCAGTTTTGGTCCATATACATTGAAGCACAAATAATTGTAACGCAGAGCGTAGGCCAAGGCCAAGGCAACATATTCGGCAAACTGTGGACGCGTCTACGTTCGCCACGGCCCAATCGGGCTAGTGGCGGCTATGTTTTAACCGGATCCGGTTCGAATGCACATTGGAATGCTGGTGGTGCTGTATCCACATCCGCTGCTTCATGCATTTCCGATGAATGTTTAATTAACGTAACAGACTTTAGCAATTGCGATGGGCCGACGTGCTTGGGAAACACGTTTGAGAATGACGATAATAATGATGATGATGGTAATGTTTATGATAATGGTGTCAGTGTTGGTGTCGATATCGGTGAAACTGTGCTAAATGTGCCAATTATAACGAGAACAAGAGTGCCACTAGTAGCAACAACGACCAGTAGTACAAATTGTGTGATTCCCGTAAATTCCAATACAAGTTTCAACTTCAATCAGACAGCAACAACTGCGACAACGACTACAACGACTACAACGACTACAACTGCAACAGCAACAGCAACGAATACGGCAACAATGATGAATGCAATGCCAACTCGTGTAATTGCTCCACGCTATAGATTCCGGGATCTGCTGCTCGGCGATTTCTCATTCAACGATGATGGTGAAAGGTGAGTACAAAAAACAACAAAAAATATTGATTTATTTGAATTTTGTATTGAATGTTTGCTGATTCTGTCAAATACGGAATGCATTTGTATGGAAAATCCGACGATGAATTGTAGCTGCATTTCAATCCGGTTTGTATTGTTTGTCAAATGCTTTGTTTGCACTTTCACGGATTTTGGTTCGACTTTCATTCATTCGATTGTATTCCATTGTATATTGAATTGCATTTCTATCATTTTTGAATATGCTTTCAATTGCAGCAGCAGCAGCAGCAGCAGTAAGTAAAGTTAATTCAAATTCAATTTATTTATACATTTTTAGATAAATAAGTTTTTAATATTGACAATTCTTTAGGAATATTCAAATAATTTTCAGAAAGTGCCTTTACAGTATAACTCTAAATAGAATAAAATTTTTAATACGGTGCAAAACTCTAACTGCAGCATAGCCGAATCACATTCTAAGAATGACTTTCCTTTTTTCAATTCACCGTAGTTGAATTTACTAAGAAAATATAGAAAAATATATTGTACTATTTTTTATTTATTTAGTAACAGTTCTTATGAAACTTAATTGGTAATTAATTTATTATCGGTCATGAGCGCACGTAGGAAGGCACACCAACCGCTATAGTCTAGTAATTTATTATCGGTCATGAGCGCACGTAGGAAGGCACACCAACCGCTATAGTCTAGTACACGCTGGTGCCACTTGTTGTTAATACCAAATTTGGAAAGGTTTTCCCAGACTTGGTCTTTCCAACGCTTCGACGTTGTCCAATTACCAGTGCAGCCGCTGAAATTTTATTTCATACGAATCCGAAACTCATCGCCAACTCTAATAAGTGTGAAAATCCTACGAAGAATATTTCTATCGAATACTGCCAAAGATGCTGTATCCGATGTTGCCAATCGATTGATATTGCTTTCTTACTGCGAGAGAGAACTCTAATTCTAATTTGCTTGATGTATAGTATCGTTGTACCGAGTCTCAGGACTCTCTATTCTCAGGTAGACCAAGTTTTCTACAACCTTGAAGTTGAAATTCTCCATTCTCACAGGAATAAAGTCTTTCATTTTGTCTGCGTTGACCGCTAGGCTCATAAGACGTGACTGTTTCTCAATCTCCGAGAGCACTCTGCGTTCGTTCGTGCAGAAGATGTCAATGTCATTGGCATTTCTTTATGGAAGATCGTGCCCGACCGTTTTATGCATGGGTATTGGTAGTAGTATGTATAAAGTCTCACCCTGCTTGATTCCCTCTCTTGGTGCCAAAGCGCTCGGAGAGGGCATGTATTTGTCGGACCGTATATTGTATAAGAGCTGGTGCATACACCTTACCTACTCTTCGCCGACGGTCTTGAATAACTCAGCTCATTACAGCCTGGTACTTTGTTATTATTTAGTTTTTTAATTACAGAATCTACTTCGTTAAAGTCCGTTGGTTCTTCAAGAGAGCCATCATCAACTGTTAGTTTTAGAAATACTTCTATATGAACAGCTTCTCCATAGTCATAGTGTTTCATGTGCATCTGTAACGAGCCTTCCAAGAAGCCAGAGTGTGGCAGTAATGGCTTCGGCAAACTGTGGTGATAATGTAATAGTCCAAGTCCACTTTAAGGGTGGTCCACATTTTTCCGACTTTGTATGAATATTTTATTTTGATTTTGATGTTAATTACGCTAGAAACGCCAAATTAGGTGTAAGTTACGTAAATACTAATAAAATATACCGAATATGTTCAGATCGGGCCATTGGGGAAGCCCCCAATAATTAAGTTAGAAATGCTAAATCTTAAGTCAATTTTTACAAAATATTCTATATAGGCACACATCGGACCACTTTAGAGGATAGCCATATGCAGACCTGCCCCCATTTTTGGGCTTTGTATGAACATTTTTTAATAATATAATCTATGGTTCATAAAGCCATAAACAAGGAACAGGGTGTCTTGAAATACAGCACACTCGCCTGCAGCATTCTTTTATGTCTTAAACTAGTTCTATTTTGAAATTAGGTGAGTGGACCGTCATTTAATATGTCTAATTAGAATGATTCCCACTGTGGTAGCAGAACTTTAAGTGCCTTTAAGGTCTCCAGTAATAGAAGTAGGTGTGTAGGATAAGAAAGGCCATACAACAAAATGGTATAAAAGCAGGTCGTTTTTCGCACAATTGAGAACATACATACGTAGTGCGAGCGTACATATTCAAGAGAGCGCTCACCGAGCAAACGATTCATGTTCACTTACACACAATGCCTTGGTAGAATAATTTAATGTACCGTATTCGCCAACTTGTATGTTCCTTCAATGCTGAAAACGTTAGAGCGCGACAGAGAGCGAGTTTTTTTCGCGGTCATTCAATGTACGTATGATCAAGTGCATAAGTAAATGCACGAGAGCATAATCAGAATATTTACGGCTTTTTGAGTAGCTTTTCGCTCTTCATATGGTACATTTTGAAGAGCGAAAAGCCATCCGAAAAATTTTAACTTTTTTTCATTTATTTGCTCATATCTCCATTTAATCATTATTCGTTTTGCATATATTGTATAATTTTGTTCTACTTTAAAAGGTATGCGGTTTATGCGGATCGGATAAGAAAATATATAAAAGTACAGGCGATGAAAAGTCTATGTAAAAAGTTTATGTAAAACCAGATTTTCAGATAAGGACCAAATTTGTTAACTAGTGTAATATATGTATTTGCAAGTATGAATATTTATAAACAGTATAAATTTAATTGACAATTAATTGGAAAAATTTTGAAAATTATATCCATTATTTTGACATGATGACAAATACTAATAACACTAATATAATAACATAATAATTACAACAATTAAAATACATTTATCCGTTTCATTTTTCGTGCTCTTTACTGAAATAGCTCAATATAATATAACATTTTAAGTTATGTGTACAAAATGAAAGTTTCGAAAAATCTGTGCCTGATTTTTGATGTTTATTTTATAATAATGTGCCGCATGGATGTATTAGGACAGGTAGATCATGCTGCAAACAACTATAAACCTTAAATTATTAATTTAACAGTAAACAAAAATTAAATTTCAGCAAATGCGGCACATGGTAATCTATGAATCGCTCGATGTTGGCTTTGAACTCAATAAAAATTATACACTACTCTCATTCGATGTGTCCAGCAAGACGACAACACTATTTTTGGATAGCTTAATCTTTGCCCAATCGTCAAATCAATCGTACGCTTTACAAACTCAATAATAATCCGATGATGAACGCATTTTTTCATTCGTTCTACGATCAAGTTGTAATAAACAAAGCATACTTTCATTGCCCGATTGTGCCTGGACGTTATTATTTGCGAAATTAGCTCAAAGCAAATGCAGTGCCCAGTGTTCTTCGGCCGGGTCAATATTTTTTTAATATGCGTGCCAAACAAAATCGTAGCAAACGACCAATATTGATGAATATGCTTTGGAAGTTTCGCATTGTAAAAATTTAAAAAATAGGATATGTAGAGTTCACATGCAAAAAAACTTTGTATTTATTTTGTTGTATCAAACATGTTTGAATGAAAGCAATTATTAGTGTTGAAATAATAATTGTTTTTAAATTGATCAACTACATACAAAAGGTGTATCCAATTAATAATAGCAGATGTTGGATAAATTGTATACTTATATCAGTAAATATATCAGGCATCGATAGCTCTACACCCCAACCACCCACAGCAGCTGTATTATCAAATTATGCGGTATCCAACGCGACAACTCTTCTTGATGGTCAAATATCGTAAATATGCTAGTCCTCCCAATGCCCAAGGATGCCTCAATCTCAAGGTATGTCATAGATGTTTTTCTCTAGATTTGTCTTTGAGCGTACTGCGGCTACTTTTGAATTCAACATACCAGTAATAAATATCAGATATTAATGACGCTTTATCGCCAAAAGCCGAAGCAGGTTGATTGCTGTACTCCTGTTGAGATAATCCAAGTCGAAAATGATGGTAGTATATTATCGCACGTAAACTTCATGAGAAAATTCCATTTTTTGGACGACAAGTCCGTCTGTCTGTTTGTCCAACTGTCTGGCTATCTGTCTGTTTGTCCGTCTGTTCGTCTGTCTGTCGATATATTTGGCTTAATAACGGTATAGAAACTTATTTTGGTCGTAAGTAGAGTATCCATATCAATGTGTCATGCCCACTTTTACAAACCCATAGCCTACTTTTTGGTTTTTTTTATGAAAAACTTATTTATTACAGTGGAAATATAATATGCATTAAGAGAGAGCACCCATATAAATCAATCGCACATTTTTGGGCTTTCGTATGAAAAACTTATTTTTTGCAGTAGATATCATTTAGAAATTTGATATGATGTATTTTTAGAAAAGTATATTTTACATATATATCAGTAGGTGTGTCGCACCCGTTTTCTGGGATAGTCAACATACAAACACATCCCCCAATTTTTGGGGGAACTCTCGTGAACTTTCCGTAGATTACATTTTTGCTATACAATTTATTAAGTTTTTTTCACACGAACAATTTGAACCACTCTTATATAATTACATAGCTAATAACATAATAAGTTTTTCAAAGAAAAATCAAAAAGTTTGCGATGGTTTTGTATGGAGGCTAACCCTAAAAGTAGATGTGGCACATTGATATGGATACTCTATCTGCTTAGGACCAAAAGAATACCGAAATTTAGTCAAATACATATTAAAAATTAAGAAACAACATAAAGACAGACGGACATACAGACGGACAGACAGACACCAAATCGAATTTCAAGCTGGTATTGATTTAAATAAAGAATTTTTTCTCATAAAAACACAAAATTTCAAGGTTTGGTTTGTATGGCGGGCCACGCCCATTGGTCAATGTATGCTAAGCGTACTGAGCAGTATTTTGTATGGGGGCTACCACAAAAAGTGGGCGGGTTCCACCCATTAATGTATGTATATGTGAAACGTCCGTCCATTAGAAGCTACCGTATCAATTATTAAGCTGATATTAACTACAATAAAATAGTTTTTCATACAAAAACTCAAAAGTGGGCGGTTGGTTTGTATGGGGGCTACCACAAAAAGTGTTCGTGGCGGTTCAATCTTGATACTCTATTAAGCTGCAATAAAAAGAAGTGTATGGGCCAATTTTCAACTGGATAGCACAAAAATTAATCCCTAAAAAATGCGCAACAACATAGAGACGGACAGACAGACGGACATGGCAACTTCTAATCGTCGAGCTGATCAAGATATATATATATATATATATATATATATATATATATATATATATATATATATATATATATATATATATTCTTGATCAGCTCGACGATACACTTTATGGAGTCTATGATGCCTCCTTCAAGGCGTTACAAACTTTCAGAGAAACTGATAATGCCATTTCGCGCTATGTGTGAATGGTACAATATAAAAAAAGTGATTAGCTTCATTTGCACAAGATACACTTCTTCATTCGATTAATTTTTCTGTCTTCCATCATTATAAATATTACTGTGCAGCTATTTAAACAGTGAAGCACCTTAACTAATAGTGTAATCGATCTTTATTAGGGAGCGTCTTTCCATACAATATTTCAGTAAATTAAATTTTAATGACTCTTGAATAAATGAGCTTTTCTCATTCAAGGACACTTTGTGCGTAAATTAATAACTTATTGTTTTTAGTTTTTTCTTTTGCTATTGTACATAAAACAATTAGAAAATTGTATATAGTAAGTACATACATATACTTGTATACTTACGTTTACAATGTGCAAACTGTGTAAGAGTATCTAAAGTGCAGCGATCGATCGATTAATCGATTAGCTCTTGACACATGACACATGACATGCATGCGGTTGGCAACAGTTTGTGTGACGACGACAACGACAACGACGACAACGACAACGATACTTGCTACAAAAAAAAAAAAAAAAAAATTAATAAAGGAAATATATTTTGAGGATAACAAGCGCGATTCGGATGAGTACTCTGCAGGTTATTCCTGCGTGCTAAACACTTTCTGGTTTAGTGTTATAAAATCTGCTAAGAAATTTATAATCAAATAAAGCAATATTCGATTTAGTCTCTAGAGTATACGTATCAAATGTGAATGGCCGTGTCAAGTGTAAAAAACTGCACGTCATTTTGTTGTTGCACCCTTCCGCTTTAGTCTGGTAATATTTAATTGAAATTCAATCTGATTGTCATTTGAGGCAGAGAAATGTGCCACACAAAACGTTAATATTTTTTGCTTTTATTTTACCATAAAATAATACAAAAATAAAGCTTGGTAAACAAAATTTGTCATAGAGCAGAATTGTAATTAAAAACCACTCCAAATTATAAAAACAAATAGATTTAAATATACCCTATACCAAAAATATATGCAACAGGGTATATTGGGTTTGTTAAATTTTGGGTTGTTAATTTTCCGTGATCAGCACGACAAAACGAGTTGATGTAACTATGTTCGTCCATTCGTTGGGGTGTCGAAGAGAAAAGTTCTGTAACTAGAGTAGTTTTAGAGAAACCGAATTCAGGGTAAAGATTCTCTAGCTACCGTACTGCTACAGGTTTAACTGGAAATATCATAACTCGTAACCGTTTTACAGGAGTGGTAAAAAAATGTATTCAGTTCGCATTTTTATATCATTTAGACATATACGGTGTGAAGCTTTAAAGGCGGCATTGTAGACTCCATAAAGAATATATATTCTTGATCAGCTCGACAAGCTATGCCCGTCTGTTTGTCCGTCTGTATGTTGTTGCGCATTTTTGGGACCAACTGCTAAGATATCCAGTTAAAAGTCGGCACACAGACCTAGTCTTATTGCAGTTAAATAGAATATCCATATTGACTTGCTACGCTCTAGAACTTCCCACCCTTGACTTTTTGCAATCAATATCAATATTCAACGCAGATATGGTAGACTCTTTGGACGGACGCCTTACATATACATCAAAGTTTATCATTCCCGCCCAGTTTTAGCAAGAACTCTCAACAAACATTCTACATACGTTTTGTTTGTTAGGATTTACAATAAATTTTTTTTATCTGCTAAATACACCGCTTGAAACTTCGTGTGAATGGTCTAAAAGCCGAAATTAACTTTTTATCTTCTTTTTTTTTCTTTTTTTTTAATATTTGTTATAATTTTATACTAAGTCATGATTTTGGAGGCAAATCAAGGTCTACTATGTACAAAATATGGCGTGTATAGGGTACTATACAGTCGAGCACCTCGACTAAAGCCATTACCTGTTTTTATTTTAGCTTACAAGTGCAATCGATGCCATAAAAATGACAACAATTCAATTGAAATAAAATACGAAAATTTTGAATCATGTGTTGTAGTATTAGATTTGATTTTTGATTCAAATATTAGCTTTTGATTTCTCTGGTATATATTTATATAAATATGAAGCTTACATCGGATTTGGTCCGTATAAATACCTGTTGTCATTTGGATGTATCAATCATTCATTGACATATTTTGGCAAGAATTTACGAGTATGTTTGTCAGTTTTGAAAGTGTTTTTTCGAAATAATTTATACAATTTTTCAGCTCTCACACATCTCGTCAAACAAGTGCATTTTTGAGCAGTCAAAACATAGAATTAATGACTCATCCTCCGTACAGTCCTGATATGGCACCCAATGACTTCTTCTTGTTTCCGAGTATCAAAGGTAAACTGCGTGGTCAACGATTTACGAAAGCCGAAGAAGCAGTTGAAGCGTTCAAAAACCATGTTTTGGAGGTGTCTCAAGAGGAATGGAAAAACTGCTATGGCAAATGGTTTGAACGAATGCAAAAGTGTATTGATCATCAAGGGGAATATTTTGAAAAACATAAAATCCATTTTCATTTAAAAATGTTTGTTATTATTTGCTATTCCCGAAATATAAATAGTACCCCTCGTAAAAAAATCGCGCTTGTACTGTGAATAGGACATTTGAGACATTTGGACAATTTACGAATTCTCCACATCAAATAGGGAAAACAGTGGGACAAGTTATACTAAGTATGTGCAACATATGCGATAGGCTGAAAGAGAGATAGCAGAGAGAGGTCTGCAACCGAATTCGAGTCGATATAGCTATGTGCGTCCGTCCGTCTTTCATATGTTTAAACACTGAGATGTAGTAGACTAAAAAAGATAGAGACTGCAAGTTTAGATTTTTTAATTTTCAAAAAAAAAAGAAAAACACGCGCTATGGACAAGTTCAAATACTGTAGTGGAAAATACCTCAGTTCATTTTATGGTTTTTATACAATTTTTATTCGTTTTAGTTCGACCAATATTACCATGAAATTCATTGTAGTCGTTTCTTTAGGGTAGGCTCTATACAAACCCATCACCAACTTTTATGTGTTAAGTAATTACAAATATAGTTTTTGCGTTTGGTTGTACCTGCTGAATGATATGAAATTTCGTATGAAGGGTAATAAAGCTTCGCTTTCACAAAAAACCGCACTGACGATATTATCAAAGTTAGTCGACCATGATACGCACGAGATTATTTCACGATAATTTTACCTCTCTACTCTATTATATACTAATAATAATATTATTTAAATTGCATATATCATTCTACATGTAGATTACACTGTACAACCAAAATTAATATTGATTCTCATTGACTTTTCACTGCAGATTACGAATCGCCAATCAGAAACATGTTTAACGAAATACTAGAGGCCTAATTACTGCCCTGTACTGGTTTCCGAATACGAATAGATTGTTTGGTAGTGATTTCATTGAAATGATCGGTTTTTACTTTCAGAAGGATAACGCGACTTGAATTCACTTGGCATTGAGAATGTGAATTTCGAAGTGAAATAAAAGCTCGTGAAATATAATTTATTTGTATTAGAAAACCAGAACAGGGGGTGGGGTGGTAGGTGGTTGGTATTCCACACAAACAATTGTTCTTTTTGTGTTCACTCATTTTTTTTTTTTTTTTGACAATTCAGCAAAGTCAAACAAAAAACTCTACTGGCTCGAACAAATATAATATACTTTCATCAGTGAGACGGAAGAAGAAATGCATTAAAAAATACAAAACACACCACATTAAAATGCACAGGGCTGGGAAAGATAACTGAATTTCACACTGGAAATTGACAAAATATCCATAGTTCGAAGAAATATAGTATACTAGCTGGTATACCTACCTACCCTACCTGCCTCTCCTTCCACCAAAATTCCTAACCTGGCAAACGTTGTTTTGCCATTTGTAGTTGTACTTTTACCATTTTGACGCCGTACAATGCTGTTTATCACTAACAATATGTTGCACTGCAGACCAAACTAACATTTGTTGAAAATTTGATATCATTTGGTGCAGCGGTTTTTGAGTTTTTTGGATTTTTCATGTTTCATGTTTGATTTTTTCTTTTAATTGCTGTGTTTCAAAGTATATCTATCCCTATCGCACCCGCCAATAAGGCATGAAAAAGCAAATTAACAATTCTTCGTGCGGAATACAACCTTAGACTATGAAATTTCTTGCGCAATATTATCAGCTTTGTTATATCATTCACACATAGTGTGAAATGGTATTATAAGTTTGTCTGAAAGTTTGTAAGTTTGCATTAAAGAAGCCGTCGTAGACCCCATAAAGTATATGTATTCTTGATCAGCTCGACGAGACGAATCGATGTAGCCATGTCCGTCCGTCTGTCTGTCCGTCTGTATGTTGTTGCGCATTTTTTGGGGACCAATTTTAATGCTATCCAGTTGAAATTTTGCACATATACTTCTTTTTATTGTAGTTTAATAGAGTATCAAGATTGACCTGCCACGCCCACTATTTTAGGTAGCTCCCATACAAACCTACTGCCCACTTTCGACTTTTTGTAAGAAAACTTCTTTATTAAAGTCTATATTGAAATGCAATGTGGTGCCTTTTTATGGTCAGCCGCTTAACATACATAGACTAACGGGCGTGGCCCGCCCAATTTTTGAGGTAGCCCCCATACAAACCCACCGTGCAATTTTGTGTTTTTTTTTATGAAAAAATCCTTCATTTAGACCAATATTAGCTTGCAATTTGATTTTGTGGATTTTAATGAACAACCGCATCTTACACATCTACTACATCGCTTCGTACACATCTACTAGTGAGCGTGTACCACCCCCTATTTAAACCCCCACTTTTATGTATTACAATACTATTTAAAGTTTCGTGTGAATGGTATTAGAGTTAACGTTTTTACTTGTTTTTAATTTCATTTAGTTTGCTGTCACTTTTAGTGGAAATTTGTCTAGTTTTAAAGTAAGAATCAAACGTAACTTGCATAAAACTTCATAGACTTGCGCTGGAAATTTTATAGCCTGAATATGCCTTAAAGGAAACAGCCTAATGAATTCCCTCAATTGTTAAAAAAATCATAGTATTTTTTGTCGTTCAGTACTATTTCAGTCTCTATATTTTGTAAGCCAATTAAAAAACATAACGAAATAATTATTATACTTGCAATTGGAATCATTCCAAACATAGCTTTTCTATCCCATAAACAATAAATGAGTTTAGCACTTCATCGAGCGATAACGTTTAAACCATGACACAAACGCGAACTTGGCTTTTAACTTGGGCAATAGCTGTACAAATATTTTTGTATCAGAATGAAAGTTTCGCTAAAGAATTGGTAAAGTTATTTAAATATCTAACATACGAGTATATTAAAATTACGTCCTTTTAAAAACATTTAATACTTTTCAGAATATTATCCATCTAGGTGAAAATTTTAAACTTGTGTTAGAATCGTTGGAGACCAGTTGTGACGGTGAATACGTACATGAATTTGATGCTATACCGAATAATGAATCACTGCTCTACTTTGATGTTATCAAGCAGGCATCTCCGGTATTTGTGGATCTAAGTATTAAGGCGCAGACCTTGAATCGATCGCTATTTCAAATGCGTGACATGGACGGCTGTCAGTTCGTCAATAATCCGTTGACGAATAAATTCTTTGACACCTTTTACGATCAGATTGTGGTGAATAAGGTGTATTTTCATTGTCCTATTATGCCTGGGCGTTATTATTTAAACAATAAGTTATCGGCTAAATTTGTTCCATGCATGCATCCAACAGGACGTTTCAATTTCAATGTGAAAATTAAACTACAAAAAGGCAAAAACCCGGCACTTTTGGGTTTTCTATGGAAATATCGCATTTCACAGGCCAATGGCTAATTTAAATGTTTTATAATATTGATATGATGTAATACTATTATCGATACAAAATTTTTTTTCGCGTGAGCAACAATTGTAATGACTTAATTTTAGAGTCAATTAAATACAATACAAAAACAAGAAAATACTTTAACTTCGGTTAACCCGAAGTGAGTTTCTATGGCGGCCACTCACCGACACACACCCACCGCTCACTTTTTTGTTTTTGTATGAAAAACTTCTTTATTTAAGTCAATATTACCTCGAAGTGGTTGTTTCTTATGAAGGGCTGCTTCACATACATATACTAGTAGGCGCGTTCCGCTAACTCTTTGGGGTAACCCCATACAAACCCATGGCCCATTATTCGCTTGGTGGTTTGTTATGAACGGTGGTGGCTTCTTTCGAACGTCTGCTTTACATACATATACAAATGCAGAAACGTAGAAACACACCGCCTTGCACTTTTGAGTTATGCACTTTTGAGTTAGTCCCTATACAAGAAACAAGTATCAAAGACGCAAGGTAAAAATTAAGCAATTTCGAAACAAACTTTGCTGCCATACATTTCATGCCCAAAACATCCGAAAAAATTCCATGTCATAAGTCAACCGATATGCCGACATCCTGAGAAACTTCTCTAATAGTGGTTCGATGATTCTCCATAACAATTTTCTTCATTGCTTCTACGTTTTCATCGGCTGTTGACGTGCTGTTGAGTCTAGGGTTGGCATCGTCATTAACATCTTATAAACTTTTTTTTTGCTTTAAGTAGACTCACCAAATGTCACAAAATTTGAAGTACTATAATCTCGTTGATCTGCATCTTTCCGAAACAAAATTAATCAAATATGTCTTAAACTCTAACTTAGTGTACAGCTTTTGTTAACTTAAGCAAATGCCAATGTTATATCAAGTCAATGTTAAATATGTTTATCCACTGTTATTTTCAGCGTCAACATTGTAGACTTAATGGTCAATGTTATGTTAAACGACTGTTATTAAAGAAACTATTAGATTACATTAACTACACTATGTTAGCTACCACTGCATATCAAGCGGCTGTTTGCTTACATACAATACTTCGTTTCTGCTACTCTACGCTGTCTGCTACAGGTTCTTGCTTGATCATCGACGTCCACGTTGCCTGCCGATGTCCTCCACCCGTTTTCGCTGCTGTCACTCTCGATACCACAGTTTCAGCAATGTGTTCTCGCAACCAATCAAAATGCTATGCAAACCTAACTCGGGGTAGTACGTTTGTTGCGGTTGTTACCCCGTAAAGTATATGTAGGTATAGCTACATACTTGTATATAAAGCGTCCATCAATAAAAGCCCGTCATGTCAAATTTCAGATTAATTTTTCCTAGAATTCATTTTTTTTTTTTATGCAAATGGTTTATATGAGGGCTACTTCAAATAATTGAAAGATCACACCCACTTATATACATTTGAACCGTCCGTCTGTCCATCAGCGTGTCAAAAGTAGGCGGGTGGTTTGTATGGGATCTACTCCAAACAGTGGGGCGATCACACTCATTGAAATATATGTGAAGCGCCCTTCCATAAAAAGCGAAGATGTCAATTTTTAAGTTGATATTGACTGCATTAAACAAGTAAAAAGTGGGTGGGTGTTTTATATGGGGGCTACCCCAAAAAGTGGGCATGACATGTTAATGTCTATTTAAATGCAATAGAAATAAGAGTATGTGCCGCATCTCAGACAGATATCTTAAAAATCATTAAAAAAAAAAAGAAAATATGCAACAACATCCAGACAGACAGTCGGACTTAGCTTAATCGACTCGTCTCGAATCCTCGAATGGTGAATGGTATAAAAAAACATGCGTTGCAATTCAATTTATTCACATCGATTACACAATACTCATTTTATCTTAAAAATAGTAACGATTTAACAATGACTATGGTTAGTTATAATTATCAGCATACTCGTAATACATAGTTAGTATAGCTAAATAAATGCGAAAGCAATTAATTGGAACTATAAATTATTGCTTTTATTGTGGCAGACACATGGAATGACTTAATAATGACAATAATTAAAAAACATTTATATTGTACAATAGATACATAAAAACAGACAAATATGTTTTCAATCGGAGATACTTTGTTTTCATTAAACTTCTAGCAGCATTTGCACAATGATAAACTCCATAAACTGCCGTTTAGTCCTTTTAATAGTTTTTGTAAACCTATTTGATTTCATCGAAATAATGGCACAGGTAAAATGTGTTTGCATTTTTTTTTTAGAACATGCAATAATTGAGTTTGTTTTTGTAATTTCTAGAGAACTCGCTATAAAGTAAATTTCGATTCACTGGAAACCGGATGCGATGGTGAAGTTGTGCTGCGCTTTGGTTTTGAACCCAATAACGATACTTTGGTTTCCTTCGATGTGGCCAAGAAGACATCGACAGTTTTTTTGGATATTTTAATCTTTGCGCAATCGTCAAATCGCACGCTTTACAAACTCTACGATATGGATGGATGTCAGTTCATTAATAATCCATTGATGAATACATTCTTTAGTTCCTTTTACGATCAGCTTGTGGTAAACAAATCATATTTTCATTGCCCGATTAAGCCCGGGCGTTATTATCTGCGCAATCAATTGCAATCGAATGCCGTGCCTACAGTACTGCCCCCGGGACGTTATAGTTTCAATGTGCGCATTAAGCGACTACGTGGCAAAAATCCGGTACTGATGAATATGCTCTGGAAGTATCGCATTATAAAAACTACAAATTAGGCAAATGTATCCTAACAATGTAAATTTACATGCAATTTACATGTAAACATTTAATATTACGAATAAGCAGTGTTGCATAAATAGTATGTATGTACGAGGGCTGCCTTTTACATTATTCACCTAATAATGAAAAAACAGTAATACAGTTATATAACATTGAAAATGGCTTTATTGTTTTAAATCATCTATGAAGATCAACATAGTTTTGCGTTTGAGTCAATTTTCGAAACACTCTTGCCACTTAGAAGTAGGTATAGCTAAAATGAGCTGTTCTGCTTCTTCAGTCGTCGGAAAATTTATATTTGATGTGCGGGAACTAAAAATCAGTCACTTTCGATTCGATTTTTTCGAAAAAAAAAAACAGTGTACCATTTGCTTTGAAGTGCTTCGTCCGCGAACAACTTTTTTAGGATTTGGCTCGTTTCGAACACCTATATAGTCGATTGTTGTTTCGATTCGGGCCTGTTACGATGTCAATGACGTGTTTTAAAGCGTCGGTTTTGTATTTTTTAACATTTCTTTGCACAAATCGTATGGAGCATTTTTCTGCGCGATTGTCAAACTATATGGTATTCAACGCGTACATATCTTCGTGACGTGTATGCTGGTCGCACTAATGCCCAACGATACCGCAATGTCACGTTATGACACATGACTATTTTGCATTATCAATTCAAGCAGAGCACCGACTGTTTCTGGCAGAACAACCGTTTTTTAATGACCAAATTCGTCCTTGAGCGTTAGACGTTCGCAAACGGGTGTTCTTCGCCAAGAATGGAAATACGTTTATCGGTGCATTCTTATCTTAATAATTCACAAAGTTGTAATAAATCGAAAATGCTCACGTGTTAATTTCATTTTTTGGTCGAAATTATTTTTCGCCGTAAACAACACACATAGTGTTCGTACATCAAAACGTTCTAACAACACTTAGGGTTGCCAAGGCACAGACTATACAAGGCAACCCTTGTACAATATGTACAGAAATAGGTCCCGCTGTTAATCGTTACTCTACTCTATTTGAATTTTTTTTTGTCTTTTTCTTATAGGTTTATTGTCTTCGGTTTGTTTCATGCTCCCGGTGGTGCAATAAAATGACGTCGTGTGTAAAAATTTAAATATAAATACATAAATGTATTATATGCGCGCCTCATTGTCTGCTACGTGAAAAAATCATTTGCTGCTAAAGTCACGCATTTAATGTAGCATAAAAATATTAAATTTTTTATGAACAGCAGAAGTAGTAGCAGCACCAGCAGCGGTTAAAAGCGCTTGCTTCGTTGCCGCCGATTTAATCTGACTCTGTTCGGTTCAGTTTCAGCCTCTTTTGCTGTTGAGCTCAACTGCGACGTGTTTAAGTGGCAGTGGCTGTTGGTTTTGCATAAGAGTTTTTTTGTTGTAGACTACAGGCTGCAAGTATACTATACTATCTAGTACTTTCTTGCGTCAACCGGAACCGAAACGTGCGTGTTCGTTGAAATATGTGGTCGACCTTTTCCTCCATTTTGATAGCCGTTAAAGCTTTAACATGGGCATTACGAGTACATATGGTTTTCTTGTGGTCTTCACGTAGAGTGTAAATAGTAGGTATTTTAATTTTGTCACAAATTTTATAGCACATCAAGAAATATCCCATAAAGTAATGTCGTTGATAGGGGAGGCGCTGGTTGTTTTAAGTGTTCAATAATATTGAATTTCTGCAGGCTTATGAAAGTTTTATAACAATGTATTTTTGGCATTGTAATTTTGAATTCTTTCCATAAAATCTCGGTCAACTTAGCAACGAATAAAGTAAATGATTGCACGAAGAAACATCGCAAATAGAAAAGCGGTACGAAAAAGAGAGCCAAGTCAGAATGCTAGCTTATTACTGCTGATCATTTAACTGATGCACTGACTTCACCGTTTTCGTTTGCCAGAACAAGAATAAAAAGCTTTACAAAAATGTATGCCATTTGAAAAAGTAATAATAACTTTGTTAATATTTGAGTTCTATTGTGAAAAATCTAAGGCAATTTATTGTTCTTTCTAAATATTATGCCGATCATTAAGCTGAATAAAAATTTGCATTAAATTGCGCTCAAAGTCTAAAAAATGTAAAAAAAAGTAGCAATTTTAGATTATTTCCGTCTAGGACATACTTTCACTTTTATATTATTTACAAAACTTAAATTAATTCGTGGATAAGTATAAAATCAGATAAAAATTGACTGAGTTATTGGATGATAATTGGATGAAGTGTCTCAAAAACAGTTTCTACCAAGAACATTTAATTTTGTGGGTGGTAGAAATTTTTGAAAAATGATAGAAAAGTTGTACGATGGTAGTATCAGTCTATAATAAAGTTTGTAAAGCATTAAAGGAGGCATCGTAGACCCCATAAAGTATCTATATACATTCTTGGTCATCTCGTTGAGACATTTCCGTCTGGTAGTTATTGTGCATTGTTTTGTATACATTTTTAAGGTATCTAGGTTCTTTTTATTGCAGTCACTTTTAATATTTTGTAAGAAAAACTTTTTTTTTGCAGTCAACATCGCCATAAAAATTAATATGGCTAATAAGTGATTCACATGCATATCAATTGGTGTTATCCCCACCTTTACAAACCACACACCCCCGTTTCTGATTATGTATGAAACACTTTTTAATTATTATTTTGTATGGTGGCTGCTTATGTACGGACACTTCACGTATATATCACTGGATTGGATGTGCTCAATTTTGAGGGAAGCCCCTTACAAATCCATCGCCCACATGAAATTTGATACAGGCTTTAAAAAACTTAACAATAAACTAAAAACTAACTAGGGGCGATACTCTAAGCCATACACGGTAAGATCTAAAAATAACCGAACTTTTTAGTTATAAAATAAAAAAATCATGGATCCATTTAACTCAATACAACGTTTGCATTGTTCAACCAATTTAGCCATAGACTTTTTTAACTCGCTTTTTTGGGATGCTCTTTAGCATCACGGCTACTTGTATGGCTGAAATATCATCGTGAAAACCTTCTTTCATAGCAGCTTTGTTTTTCGGGAAGAAAAAATAATTGCACGGTGATAGATCTGGCGGAAACGGAGGGTGGTCAATGAGACAAATATTTTTATACCATTCACACATAGTGTGAAATGGTATTATCAGTTTGTCTGAAAGTTTGCAACGCATTAAAGGGGCCATCGTAGACCCCATAAAGTATATATATTCTTGATCAGCTCGACGAGACGAATCGATGTAGCCATGTCCGTCCGTCTGTCTGTCCGTCTGTATGTTGTTGCGCATTTTTTGGGGACAAATTTTTATGCTATCCAGTTGAAATTCTGCACATATACTGCTTTTTATTGTAGTTTAATAGAGTATCAAGATTGACCTGCCACGCCTACTAATTGGGGTAGCTCCGATACATACCTACTGCCCACTTTTGACTTTTTGTAAGAAAACTTCTTTATTAAAGTCTATATTAGGTTGAAATGCAATGTGGTGCCTTTTTATGGTCAGCCGCTTAACATACATAGACTAACGGGCGTGGCCCGCCCACTATTTGGGGTAGCTCCCATACAAACCTATGGTCCACTTTTGACTTTTTGTAAGAAAAACTTTTTTATTAAAGTCAATATTAGGTTGAAATACGATATGGTGCCTTTTAAGAGACATCCGCTAAACATACATAGACAATTGGGCGTGCCCCGCCCAGTTTTTGGTGTAGCCCCCATACAAACCCACCGTGCAATTTTGTGTTTTTTATGAAAAAATCCTTCATTTAGACCAATATTAGCTTGCAATTTGATTTTAATGGACAACCACCAAATATACATATACAAAGGGGCGTGTCCCGCCCACTTTTTGAGGTAGTCCCATATAAACACACAGTTCACTTTTATGCATTTGTATGGAAAACGTCAATATCAACTTGAAATTCTATATGGCGGCATCTTACACATCTATTACATCGCTTCATACACATCTACTAGTGAGCGTGTACCACCCCTATTTAAGCCCCCACTTTTATATATTACAATACTATTTAAAGTTTCGTGTGAATGGTATTAGAGCATCGGTTCAACCGAAGTTAACGTTTTTTTCTTGTTTTTCATCAAAAATTCATTGACTTTTTTGGTCTTGTGAGGTGGTGAATTATCATGCAATAAAAATAGCTGCTTTCCTTTGTAATATTCGGGCTTAGCACGTAGAACTCTCGACCACAAACGATGTAAAACTTGTAAATAATATTCTCCATTGACAGTTTGATCTTCTGTAACAAATTCCTTGTGAACAATACCCTTGGAATCATAGAAAGTTATCAACATTGTCTTGATTCTTGACTTCTAAAAACGCAAGTTTTTAGGTTTTGGCTCGTCTTTTGACTTCCATTCTGCAGATCGTCGCTTAGTTTCGGGATCATATTTAAAACACCATGTTTCATCACCAGCTTTGATCGAATAAAGAAAATCTGCATCGTTTTCAGCTGTTGAAATGATATCTATGCGTTTTCTTTTATCATCATTTAACTGATGTGGGAAAAAACGTGCACACACATTTCTTTTACCCAAATCTTCAGTTAATATTTTGTAGATTGTACAGTAAGATGAATTTAATTCTTCTGCCAGCATTCTCACAGTGAATTTTTCATTCATAGCGATTTTATGACTTAATTTTCCCACTAACTCAGCACGACTGGATGCTTCAGGTCGTCCAAGTCTTGGATCATCATTTCAATCATCAACACCATTTTTAAATCGTGTAAACCAAGTGTAAACTTGAGTACGACTCATACAAGCATCATCATAAATTTTTTTTTTCAATTCGTAAGTCTCAGCAAATTTTTTACCGAGTTTAAACAAAATTTAATATTTGATCTCTGTTCCATTATGTTTTTACGACATAACTTGAAAAAAAATGCTGTTATTAAAACGTGTGTCATTTCGTAACCTGTAAAAAGTAAAATTTACCTTTCTAACACTGTCAAATTAAAAGTTCGGTTATTTTTAGATCTACCTTGTACATATATTTGTGAAAGATGACCCATTAGAGACTGACTATTATTCGATTTGTAGGAAGCGTGTTAAAGTACCAGTTCCACCGATGTTCAAATTTTAACTTGTTTTGTTTTATAGCCTTAATTTACTAAATTACGTGCATTTTTTCGATCTAACGCTCTCTTAAATCGTTGTCGACTTTAAACATTTTATTAAAATATTTAATAAATTTTTAATGCCTTGCAGCCTTTATCGTTCCGACTGAAAGTCGAGATTTATTGCACTTATAAATTTTTATAGCTTTGACTTTTAAGTTACAATCTATGTAGGAGTATTTTCTAGTTGTTAAAACTTTATTGCTATCCAGCTAGCAACACGTTTTTCATTTTTAATAATAATAAGTGTTATATGAGTATATCCGCATGCCAGAATGCTTTCATATTTAATTAGCTGCATAAGTAATTTGTGCTCTACTAGCTAAGTGGATGAGCTAAAAATAATACACAAATTTAGTTATAAATACTTTAAATTTAATAATAACAACTTCTGCAGATGTAATGTACTCATATACCCAAAATTATACCTAATTATGTTTTTATACAAATTTCGTCTGTCATGTTTGCTTATTTTCGAAAAAAACTTCAAAACTACATAAATTTAAATTTATTTATAAGTGAAGATGAAAAATAGGTCAAAAACAAAATGATAATTTGATAAACAAACCATAATGTGAACCTTTTCAATTTCTCAACACAATTTTTTGATGCGCTTCACTTCGTTTAATATTAAAACGGTATTTAAAGTTTGATTTAGATGTACCTGTATAGCCCTTCTGTGTCATAGTTTTTCCGACCTGGAATTGTCTCAATATCTTCATATCGAGGTATACGGTGACTTAAATTCTATGTCCTGATATCTTCCCTATTATTATTATTATTATTATTATTATTATTTATTTGAAATATTTCTAATGTTATATAGTGCACACTCGGCTTGGACAACTACTTTAGTGGCCTAAAGTCAAAACGTGTTAAAATTATTAGTGAGCGCTGAATCAAAAATTAGAGTTAAAATTCAAAACTAAATCTCAAAATGGTGGATTTAAATGTCAAAATGTGATTCATAGATTCATTCATGTGTTAAGAACATTGATTATAAAAAATACAACGAAATCCTCTCAACTAAGCCAACATTTTTATTCGTTTCAGATGATTTTATGAGTTCAGCTCTCGCGCTTCGCTATGTGAATGTCGAAAGTTGGATTATTGAAGCATATTATTTGTATATACTGTACTGAAAGGCGCAAGGATATAATGAGATTGTGCTAATTTATGTCACAGCTATGTTCGTCCTTCCGTCTGAAAGTATGCGACAACAGATCTCTTAGGAACTATAAGAGCTAGAGACTAGAGCTAGAGATATGTATGTCTTATATACATTTTGTATTTGACACGCCCACTTACTTACTTAGGTGGCTCTACAACCGTCTATCGGTCAAGGCCGCATGTAGGAAAGCGCACCATTTGGGGTAGTTTAGTAGGCGCCGGCGCCAGTCGCTGGAAATCCGATGCTGCTTCAGATCATCAGATCAACTTCATGCCACTCCCACAACGCCTATAATACGGCCATTTGACCATTGTATGCACAGTTTTCAAGGTCTCATAGCCCGAAAAATGGTTGTTTTCTTTTCGTACCTTGTTTTTCTTTTTAATTAATTAATTCCTTAAATTGTACAAATAACTTATATCGTAGGTCATTCATTAAGAGTACTAGAACTTCAACTAAATTAAATTGAATTGTACATTTTTCCACTTAAATATAAAATTTTGTTTTTCATCGTTTTAGCTACATTTTTCTGGATTCGCGATGGTCGGAATTCGATGCGTCAGCATGATAATTCATTAACTTTATTAGACGCAAAGAAATGTTCATTATTGTTGTGGTTTGTTTTATTTTATTTTTTAAAAAGGTTAAATGATTTGGAAAATGCGGATAACCGACAGCAGCAACAAAAACAACAACAAGCAAGTACTCAGACTTAAATTAAACAGCACTCGTTTTTCACTTTTTTTTCTCGCAGCTTCCACAGAAAGGGTTTTCATCCTTTCTCCTGCTACAGAAATATGCACGCGAAAAAAGTTTACACAAAATTGCGTGGAAAATATGAAAAAATTTGTGTAAAATCAGCGTGAATAATAAGAAGAATGGCAAATTACATTTTTTTTTACTTTGGTTCTTCATTCGAGCCTGTCTGCTTTTTTCGCACATTAAACTCAATTTGGGATAAAGAAGTGAACTGAGTAAAGCGCTTCAATCGAGCCACCTCTTTGAAAGCATGTTTTTCTTTTGACTCCTTTCATTTTTGACCAGAGTCCCTAAATAATAGCACACTAATAAAATGGCTGTCAACATCAACAACACTATCAGCACACATGTGTGTTATTCTTAAATTTTACACGAGCCATTCTTATTCCATACGTTTCCTATTTCATTTATACATATTTGTAATACGAAGTTTGCTTCTTTTTATTCCATAAAGGCAGCTATTCAATTATTTAATGAAAGAAAATCATTTGAAACGATCAAAAGGGATTTTAGGTTTATGGATTATGAAGACTCTTAGTTTTTTAATGATTTCTTAGAATTATACAATTTATTTTTATTTACGGAATATCGCAATTTAATTATCAAACGCAAAATACATAATAATCAATAAATTAGTTATTGCAGTCACACAAAACGCTTCGCCTACTATGCGAAGTTAAATGAAACGCGAGCCGAACGCAAAAATCATATCGTGTGCATTTTTAAACCATTTCTTAACGGAAAAACTCTTATGTGTGTGCACACAAACGTGCGAATAAGAATTCCTCGTTTATAAAATTGAAAAATTCACATGCACATGTGCTGATAGTTTTGTTACATCAATGTTTTCTTTTTTGTTTAAATTAGCGTTTTGTTAGTGCGTAAAATTGTACTCTGCTTTTCACTACCTTGAATTGCTGTCGTTCCTCCTTGGCTGCCCTTGGGCATTTAATTCTTGTTCCACTTTCCTTACTTCAAGTATACGCCTCTTTAGATGTCTCCTTTTGTAGCGTGGTCGCTGCTGTTTGATTGTTTGCTTACCGGTTTATGTACATATTCGTACAATAAGTATTTGCTATTTGTTATTTTTCCAACTGAATGCTTGTTCAATGTCACATTCAATTTTTGCAGTTTCTGTATTTTTAGAGCAGCTAAAAGCATTTGTGATGTACAATAGTTTTTTTTTTTTATTTCTGTCACCATTAGTAGGTGATTTATTTGTTTTCATTGCAGTTGCAATTAGTGCAAGTGTTGAAGTTCATTGCATTGCGTAGATTGATTGATTGATTGATTTGTTCTATGCAATTGAGTGACATTATAGAAAACAATTTGAAAATTGGTATATATACGAACATCTTAGATACGTATCTATAGCAGCTTATATTGTATGTTTTACAAAGTTATCCTTTAGTTTGTGGTTGAATAAATGAATCAGTTAGCTTTCGTTAAAACGTTTCAACCTCTATTAGATAAGTGGATCTCAAACGCATAAAAATGATTTTCAAGAAAAACTAAATCTATTAAATCCTCTTTGACTATTTGCATATATTTTTGAATCAAGTGGATTCATCATAAGAGTTTTAGTTCGTTTGAAATGTGTAAGCCAAATCTTAATAATAGTGTAATACCTTCAAATAGACAGTAAATTAGCTAAAATGATCTGAGTTAGCTAGTAAAGGGCTGATCTTATATTTTTATGTCAGATTGCTATGATAGTCGTGCTACTTCGTGTGACCATGACTATATACTATATCGTGTTAGATTTCCGTGTCATTTTGTTAATAGTGTTGTGAAGTATTGCAAAGCGTAGTAATCTGTGTTTTTAAACACGCAAAATGTAAACATCAGCTGTTTAACTTCTTTTTGCCTTAATTTTATCTGCATTGTATCTCTGTATACCGACAATATTAGAGACACTAAGCAATAGTTCTGTTAAGTGTAAAAAAAAAAACAGAAAAAGCGTTGACTTCGGTTGAACCGAAGCTCTAATAAAATTCAGACGAAATTTTGAATCGTATTGCAAAATATAAATTGGGTAGGGGAGTTAACTGTATGAGACTAAGCGGCTGAAGCGGCTGGCCACTGAACTCCATCAAATTGAATTTCAAGCTAATATGGGCTTTGAACAAATATGTTTTTCATACAGAAACACAAAAGTGTGCGGAGGGTTTGTATAGGCAGTACCTCAAAAAGTGGGCGGGACACGCCCATGAGGTATGTACGTTAAGCAGCTGTCCATAAAAATGATAACATCACATTTCAACCTAATATTGACTTTAATGAAGAAGTTTTTCATACAAAAAAAAAAAAAAGTAGGAAGTAGGAAGTAGGTTTGTATGGGGCCTATCCCAAATAGTGGGCGGGTCCCACTTATTAATGTATATGTGAAGCGTCCGTTTACTAGAAGCTACCATATCATTTACTAAGTTAATATAGACTACAATAAAAAAGTTTTTCATACAAAAAGGCAAAAGTGGCCGATTGGTTTGTATGGGGCCTACGCCAAAAAGTGGGCGTGGCGAGTCAATCTTGATACTCTGTTAAACTGCAGTAAAAAGAAGTGTATGTACCAATTTTCAACTGGATAGCATAAAAATTGGTGCCCAAAAAATGCGCTACAACATATAGACAGACAGACAGACAGACGGACATGGCTAGATCGACTCATCTCGTCGAGCTGTTCAAGAATACCTATATATTCTTAATGGGATCTACCATGCCTCCTTCAATGCGTTACAAACTTTTAAACAAACTGATAATACCATTTTACACTATGTGTGAATGGTATAAAAATGATGCTTTACTTGTAGAGTGTTTAGAGTTGCCTGACTCATACCAAGCCTTATGCAAACGAAAAATTCAACGCCATCATATTGAACACACTGTGTTAGTATTGTGATCGAAGCAGACATCTACACAGGCACGAAGTCAAAACGAAGATGCGAATAAGATGAATCCATATCACACATGAAGCGGCTGCACACTACGCTACGCAAAAGTTAAATCAATTACACCTTAGTACCGATTGGTCAACTCTCGAAATCTGTACAGATATTGAGACGACATTGAATATTTTTCTATTCCACAGTTTTCTATCTAATTCTATCTAATTTTACTTGTAGGTTATTTTGGTTCACTCGTAGTCTGTTATTATGTATGAAAACTTTCTTATGACAGTAAATATCAACTTAAAATTTAATATAGTGGCTTCTTATAGACCCCACATATATGTTTAGGCGATTTCTCTATTTTAGGGGCAAACCCACACAAACCCACCACCCACTTTTCGGATATTTCATGAAAAATTTTATTATTTATGGCAAAATCAACTTGACATTTTAAATGTTGGCTTCATATGGCCGGACGCTTGTCATAATTATCAAGGAGCGTGTCACGTCCACACTTAGGGGAAGTCTCCTACAAGCTTACATCCCATGTTTATGTTGTTAGATTTTACAAATATTTTTAATTTCTAAATCGATATAGCGGCAAAGAATTACAAAAATTCATAACGCTAAAACGAATCTATTAATTTTTTAATACAAAAATCTAAAATGGCATCGAATGTACATTTTGGCTGTTTTCTAGACTCGACACTGCTAGTTTCGATTTTAGAATGGCTTTTACAGCACATGCAGTATTTGCTATGTACATATATCAAATGTAGTTTTGAAAATACAACATTTAATTGAGCCAAGTCACAGAGACTCAAGTTCTTACCACAAATGGACATATTAGTACTAACTGCTATTGAAAATCAAATTCTGCCATAGCATTCATACATTGATGAATACATTTCCACCGAAGCGGAGCAATGCCAACGAAACCGACGTAACGCTTTAACCAAACTCTCATAAATAAATAATTGATGTACTACACTTATGACCCACGGATTTTCTATTGAACAGCGGGCGACGACAGACCCACACACAAGTGAATCCCTATACAAAAGCGCTCGAAGCTGCCGCCACTGAAACGTATCAAAACTTTCGAACACCAAAAGAAATGCAACTGTGAAATGAATTGAATATTTGAACTATGTCCAAGTTGAGGGCAAAGGAAGAAAAAAATATATGAATGGAATGTCAAGCGAAGCAGATTTTTATTTGCCATTCATTCATAATATTTTTTGTTGTGCGTGTGAATCGACAAGGAGAAAAGCACAAATGTTCAGAAAAAATTTCAAAAACCAATCAACGTACGAAAAAGGCAATTTGCGGTTTTCTAACAAAGAAAAGTGCTCGGAAAATATTATTATATGCCAAGTCATTCAGAGCGGGAATCTTGCCGTCTGTGCAACTTCCGCATCCACCAAGTGTTTGCCCAGAGGCAGTTGACAACAAAAGTTTGCGTTAAATGTTGCGTGAAGCATGAGCTTCTTTTTACAATAAAATCATTTTTTTTTTTGTTGGTGCACACTTTAAAAAGTCATCTGAAAATACGCTCAAATTGAAATATAATACAAAAATTTATATTTCTTTGCGCTTTTCATAAGCTTCCTGTCCCAAAAGTGTCATTGGTCAATGATGCATTTAATAGTTTCTCGAGCACATTTCTAATTTATTTGTGAAACTTTTCTTAGAAATTTATTACTTGCTCTGCTTCGCATGCGACACAAAACAATTAAATTTTCAATTTTCAGACAGTAATTTTTATTGGTATGTATTTCATTGTGACTCCTTCTACTAGTATATTTACACTAAAATGTTGCTTTACAATTTATTATGCCAAAAATTAGCTAAATTCGTTTTCTCCCGCTTTATCTATATACATGTTATACTGCCTGACAGCACATTTGATGCCTTAAACAATTTTTAATCTGTTAAATTCGTTAAAATATTTTTCTTTAAAACATAAGTTAAGCGGATTTAAAGTGTTTTATAGCCGCGAGCCGTGCAAACACTTTAAATTAATGAGTTTTCATTACGCAATACTGGCAGTAGCAAAGAAAATGATGACACTCCTGCCATTTACCACTTTCCACTCGCATTTGTCCTGATGTACATACAATAGGACATTTCTTTTCTGCTCGTGACCACTTTTGCCACTATAGTATTTGCAGACCAGCATCGTTGTTAGCCTTGCGCCAATATTTGAATTGTAAATTTAATGGCGATGCAGTCTGTTGCTGTATTTCATAAAAATTTACTACTTTTCATTCAAAAGGTATTGTTTATGAAGCATTTCTGGCTTGGGCTTGGGCTTGGTTTACGCCAATTGTTAATGACTGTGAAAATAAGTCAATATGTCCTGCACCCTTTTAAATTATTTAAGTTTTTCTTTATTTCGAATTGCATATCGTATTTATAAGTGAAACATTACTTGAGCTTAAGTAGTATATGTTGCCCGTTGGTTAGATCGTTATTTAGCGATAATACATGATCAGACATTTATTTGTAAGTACTCCACACATCGTCCAAGTTTTTGGATGATGATTTTTTTCTTATGATTTTTTAATTTTTTGTATCACACGCCCTGGAACAGACCGGCAGAAGGAGGCGCTGGCTGTGTACATTTTTATAAACATAAAACGCTATTATAGGTACTACAAATCATAGAGACTCTCCAAAATCTTACGTCAAATTTTTGTCTCAAACACATCCAAAGACTCTATATATGCTCCATACAGCAGGACCAATATTTATCTTTGTACTTCGAGAAGGGGCACTACTTCTTATTTGCTTGCTAGGCCCAAAGTAGCATCAATTAGCAAGCATGATTCTATGTCTGATCTGCAGGCTGATGCTGTTGTAACTGATTATCTCTGTTCCCAGGTAGACAAATATTTCTACAACATTGAAGCTGAAATGTGACTTCTTCATAGTCTCAGTGATTCCTGAGCTTCAGGAACCAGCCTTCCATTTTCGTTCTTACAGAAAGAAACTCCATGGTTAAAACATTTTTTCAAACATTTTTGATAAAATGTTCTAGCTGTGTTCCTATCACAAATTCTCAAGCTCTCGTCTTTCTTGTGTCTTTTTCTCGCGTCTGAAAATGCGTTTCTCCTCTCTCCATTTCTCTCAATCTCGGTCTTTAGCAGTTCGCGTTGCTTTTGACTGCAGAGTTAATCTGTAGGCGGCGTCTTTCTCTGCACTAGCTTGGCGACACTTTTCGTCACACCAAGCGTGCGCCAAAGGTCTGGTTAAACCAATAACCTACTTGGCAGTCATCTCCATGGAGTGTCCTCACTGCTCACATGTATCTTCAAAAACCGGAGAAGATTCCCGGAATAATAAGGAGCGTCTGCCTGAAAAGGCTTTGACGGTTTGTTCTCGACGACAAGTTTTCGTTCTGGGACCTGCGGTGTCACACACCTGTACATACCGTTGCTGCAAAAAGGTAATGCGTGCCTTCCGTCGATCCCAACGGGATCAATTTAATGAGGTATGCTTTGATTGTGCCAGCGCCAAGTATCCTTGTGGATGTTAAGTTGTGAAAATTTGGTGCAACTGATAACCACATTGTTAGCCTATCTTCATTACTGGAGATAGTGTCGTGAACCCTAAATTATGGAACAAAGATTCATTACTTCCTAATTTCGACGATTTCAAAAAGTTACAACAAGTGACTCTTGAAAGAAAACTTAAAACATCGAATTAATTGGCAATGTGACATACAGTCCTGTTTTGACACCCAATGACATTTTCTAGTTTCCCTACATCAAGGACATACTGTGTGGTTTCGTTTCAAAACAGCTGAAAACCATATTTTGGAGGTGTCTTAAGCAGAATCGAGAAAATGCTTTGACAAATGGTTTGAAAGTGTATAGATCATAAAGGAGAATGTTTTGAAAAACAATAGAGCCATTTTCAATGACAAATTACTTTGTTTTTAATATTAATCTTATAATATAAATAGTAACCCTCATAATATTCTAATATACCTCACTAGAGTCAGGTTAAGCGTAATTTCAACAGCTTTGTTTAAATATTTTATCACTTTTCACAATGATTCATATATTCTGTAAAAAAGAGCTGGGAATTGATCAGTTAAAAAGCCCGTTTACGGCATTGTCATAATTCGTGTCTTCACTAATTTGGTACAACTGTCCTCTATACCGACGCGGAGTTTTGAGCGCTGTCTGACCTTTAGTTTGTTTTCAGTGCTCGATTTTGTCAGTTCATCTATGTTCAATTACGTTTTTCGATTTACGACGATTTTTGCGATTGCGTAAAGTTAGCTGAGGACATGGTAGTACGAGTTAATTCCGTTAATTCTACATTCCTAAAACACATTGTAACTGGTCATGAGATATAGGTTTAGGAATTTTACATGCAAACCAGTCAATAAGCTTCGGAATGGCGCCTTGCAACTGAGTCAAAAACCACGCTAAACTCGATCTAAAGTCAAACTAATGTTGACTGTTTTCTTTGATTATTGCGATGTTGCGCAGTCGGAATTCTTGCCAGAAGCTCAGACGGTACTGAAGAATATTATCTGAACTTTATGCGGTGATTTATAGAGCAAATTCATCGAAAATGTTCAGATTTGTGGAAAGAAAACTTTTGGATCTTGCACCACGACAGCGCGCCATCTCACAGGGCTGTCATTGTGAAAGAATTGTTGATAAAAAAATCAACAAATTTCAATGGAGCAAACACCGTATGCACCTGATATGACTCCGCTCGACCTATTTTCTTTCCAAAACTGAAATACCTACTTCGAGGCGTCCGTTTTCAGTCGATAAAAGACATAAAAGAGAATTCGCTACTAGAACTGTAGTCAATTCCCAGAATGCATTCTATTTCTTAAAGCTACAATTCAGTCAAAAAGGCAGAGCAACACTTTCTTTTCAATCATAGCGTTTCAAGCTTTTGCTATTTTTACAATCCTAAATGCTTTTATTTTATAGTATTCCAGAGGTTCATTGAGTATGCATTAAGTCAAGCGAAGCTAAAATAATTGTGCTGCAAAGCTAAACAACTATGCAAACAAAGCCTAATAAATTTTAGATTTTATGACCTCAAAGCACATTCACAAACACACAGATTCAAGCACTGATTACACTTGAAAACCCAAGAGATATGCGCAGATCAACTAAATAAATTCCAGCAGCGGCATAGCTCAACAATGTGCGGCAAATAGCAAGCGAATTGGACATCAACCAAAGTCGTCCTAGATGTCCACGCTTAATACTTTGAACATTTTGAAACTTTATTGGCAGTTGAGTAAAACTTAATTAGCTCACGATAATTGTGCCATAGAGAAGCTAATGTCAAATAGAGAAAATAAAATTGTAGACTTCTAAGTAGAACTGTCGCAAATATTACCAACTTCAAATGACTTAAGCGTGCGAGTGCAATTAAAATGAAATTAGAAGTAAACTTAGACATCGACACATCGGATCAGCTGTTTGAACTTATGTATACACTATTTATGTAAAAATGCGGTTAGTATAATATCGTATAATACAAATTAAAATTAGATTATTGAATAAGAGTTAATAGTCGATATTATAGATATTTATATTGCATACAAAACCACTTGGCGAATGCAAGATATTCTTAGAAATTTACTTTTCTATCGATTTTATTTGCTTTTTGCATGCATTCCATTATTAATGTACAATTCTTAGTCCTTTGTTGGGGAATATATATGGAGAAAGTGCTTGAATGACGCATGAGGCATGAGGCACGTAAATGTGTGTTTGAGTATTTACATAATATCTATTTGGTTGACAATCAATGGCGTATCGAGAGAAGATGCGTGGCACATCTTTTTGCAATTTTACCATATAATATAGGGCTTGTTGGAAATTCTGAAGAATTAGGTAGGCAGCTGGTAGTATAACATTGTCACACTCTGAGATAGGTATTGAGGAACCGTTGTGGTGTATTTATATTCGCTGGTCTAGGCCAAGATGTTGATTTTAAGCTGCTTTTGTAAGAAAATAAATCAAAAGTTTTTCATTTTAAAACGAACCAAAATCGGACGATTTGAATTAAGTTATTTCGGTTTCGGAACGATTTGCTTTCTTTTTCAAGCATATCGTTTCAAGCAATACCAGCGAAGTGTTGTGAACAGCGTTTCTGTATCGCCTACACTGAAACTTATTCACCAGTTGTTCGATATGTGACCATAAGGATAATTTTGGCATTGGCTGTAATTAAAACAAGAAACAACGTTAACTTCGGTTGAACCGAAGCTCTAATACCATTCACACGAAACTTTAAATAGTATTGTAATACATAAAAGTGGGGGTTTAAATAGGGGCTATCCCAAAAAGTGGGTGGCACACGCTCATTAGTAGATGTGTATGAAGCGATGTAGTAGATGTGTTTAAATGCCGCCATATCGAATTTCAAGTTGATATTGACGTTTTTCAACGAAATGCATACAAGTGAACTGTGGGTTTATATGGGACTACCTCAAAAATTGGGCGGGTCACGCCCGTTAGTCTATGTATGTTAAGCGGCTGACCATAAAAAGGCACCACATTGCATTTCAACCTAATATTGACTTTAATAAAGAAGTTTTCTTACAAAAATTCAAAAGTGGGCAGTAGGTTTGTATGGGAACTACCCCAAATAGTGGTCGGGTCCCACCCATTAATATATATGTCAAGCATCCGTCTACTCTAAGTTACTATATCAATTACTAACTTGATATTGACTACAATAAAAATGTTTTTCATACAAAATGCCAAAAGTGGGCGGTGAGTTTGTATGGGGGCTACCCCAAAAGGTGGGTGTGGCGGGTCAATCTTGACACTCTATTAAACTGCAACAAAAAGAAGTGTATTTGCAAAATTTCAACAGGATAGCATAAAAATTGGTCCCCAAAAATGCGCAACAACATACATACTGACAGACAGACAGACAGACAGACAGACGGACATGGCTAGATCGATTCGTCTCGTCGAGCTGATCAAAAATATGTATACTTTATGGGGTCTACGATGGCTCCTTTAATGCGTTACAAACTTTCAGACAAACTGATAATACCATTTCACACTATGTGTGAATGATATAAAAATGCATTTACATTAAATGGATGTGAGTTCAGCGTACTTACACAGCGAATTGGATGATGACATTTATATGTATTCGAGAAAATTATTGAAATTTAAGAAAGTTATCTACGGATTGAAGCATATAATGTAATGTAAAGCTTGACGAAGTTTTAAAACGCATCGGATTTGAGGCATTGAAGAGCGAACCATGTTTATCTACGACTAGTTGGTATCTGGCGCGTTGCTGCCCTTCTCCCTGCCCCACTTCTCGACTTTGCCCTTCTTTATGACCCCTCGGGTAATAAAATTGTTCATACAAAAATGCTAAAATCGAGATTAAAAAATAGGGATGGGGATAGGAGGGTGAAAATACTTAACGATCTATTCTCATATGTATATATATATATATATATATATATATATATATATATATATATATATATATATATATATATATATATATATATATATATATATATATATATATATATATATATATATATATATATATATATATATATATATATATATATATATATATATATATATATATATATATATATATATATATATATATATATATATATATATATATCAATTTTCATTTTATATATAAAAATTATAGAACTTTTGGAACTTTGGAACTTATTCAGAGTAGCGCAGTATACATGCATACTTTTTTAAACAAATTACATTAGAACCCAAATTCTATTAACAAAAATTTGATTAATTAAAATTTAAACTTTCAAAAAGCCAACGATATTCTTTCATTCTCTGCCTCTCTAAAATCATCCCGCACACATGACTATTTAAGGAAAACACATGAACGCTAGACGATTTTGTAGCTATCAGCTTTTTGTCGTCTACTCAGAGCACCAGACGTGGTTAAAATGTTTGCGCTGTGATTGTTTTAAATTAATTAAATAAATGCATTAATTTAATCTTCATAAATTATAGTCAATGTGTTATTCTGAAATATGAGCTATATTATTGTAAAAATTCATTAAAATCCATTCAGTAGTTTTTTCATGAAGGAGTAACATGCATTCACACATTCACACATCCATACAAACTTTCGCGTTTATAATATTAGTTGGTTTTAATTGCGGTCGTACACAGGCTTCGCATTCCTTCTATGGCGATTGCGTCATTTCATAGGAATCGAAGAAGAAGGGTACATTTGCCACTAACGCAGCAAAGGAAGCCATATATTTGCGACGACTTCTAGCTGAGGTTGGTTTTTCGAAATATGATCCAATTGTTCGCAACTTTGAAAACCAAGGCTTATATACCTATTACACAGTTTGAAAAAAATGTTCTTTGGTGGAGGAACATGGCATCGAACCCAAATACATGCGAATGTCGCTGAGAAGTGACATTGTCTTTACCTCGGCTAATCTGCACCCGCTTGATTTATAAATCGATTGTTTTTTTGCACTTGATTCAAGAAAATTTAGTGCGTATCGTACTATCTGCGGATAAAAACAAGCATTTCAAACCTATTTTTAGAATAGCTTTTTTTGATGTATAGAAAATTTAAAAAAAATTTGACTATTTTAAAATTACTTTACGTTCAATTGAGACAAATAAAGACACATCTTGACGAGGTAAGAACCAAGTTTTGTACGTCACTGTTGACGACAGACGAGTTAAAGTATTCTACTTTGATAGTTGCTGACGACAAATATCAACTTAAAAAGGTCAGTTCGAAATCAATTGTATGTACTTATTTGCTATAGTTACGAATATATTAACATGATTTCTTAGAAAGCAGTTCATTAGTTCACGCTTGAATAGAAAATCAATATAGCCTACGTAGCTCACACAATAAACGCCATAATAAAATGCCAATTTATAAAATCTATTTACACAATTTCCGTTGAAAATTCAGCAAACACTCTGCAGGAAATGAGATTCGATTTCCTATTTGGAGACTTGGCGTCCACTCTATACTGGAAACAAGTGACTACAATTTAAGTGCATTTTTGAGCCATTTTACTTGTACTATTTGTAGAACGTTTAGTTTTTCATTACAGCGTTTGTTAAAGAAGTTTGTTAAGCAAAGTAAAACTTTTGCTTGCAATCGTACATTAGTTCTATAATGGACCAAAGTTTCGAATTTCTGCTTTTAATGCAGTTTCACTTGAAATGAAATGCTTCGAGTTGTATGCACTAGAAAGAGTACTTCTATGAGTTTCTATTGATATGTAATAGGTATATAAAGTTTCAATGCACAAGTTGACAAATTCTGCATATTGTGCTTCAAATTGAACTTAATTCGTTTTTAAAATATCTGTTGCGGTCACACATTAACGCAATATTGCTTGTAACAAAATTATACATAATTTACACTTTATTCTTTCAGTTTCTATTTCCAAATATTGATAATAATTCTGATTTGTAGCATTTTCCAATGTAAAGTTCTTATTTACACAAAACCGTGCTGTTCAATCTAGTCATTGATACAGATTTGTTTTGAATTTATTCGATTGGCAAGAAAGATGTATCTATGTTTTGTAGTTGCAGAAGTAAATACCAGGAAACTAATTTGAAAGGTACCATTTACCTACTTTGACTTTTCGTTGCAAATTACAAAATTAAAGCCATTTGTACTTACACTGTGAGAAACGATGAGCAAGGAAATGGAATGATTTTTTTTCTGTTTTCCTTTTCTTTAATACTCTTTAACATGCTTCTTAACTTTAAATGTTCGGGCACTACGTAAACTTATTGGTATATTGGTATTTTCATTTTGATCAGGTAAATACTTATATGGCACTATAATAACAATAAAAGCTAAAAAGTACGCATGACCGACCCTATACAGTAAAATATTACTGGATCTGCATAAAAAGTGGAGTGAATATAGACTTGTAGGTCTGTCAACTTTTTGTTTCTGTGACCCCGTTCGTAAGAAGTTCAAGTTTTTGGAGACTATAAAAGGTATACGGTATATAGGTCAGCTCTAAAAATATGAACCGCTCTTGCTAAGAATTAAAAGAAATTTGTGTAACAAACATTTCGATATGTTTCACCAACTGACTAAAATCAGTTCATTTTATCTGGTGGTTCCATGATATTGTTATCTCTCGCTACATGCCACACAAATTCGTTTTTCATTGGGACATGTTATCAGTTCGCTTATAGCCTGATAGAACGATTATACATATATATGACAACTGTCATAATGACAAACAAATTGGCAGACAGTTGATTAACATTCAAAGATGTGTGTTAGCTGTGAAACGCCTTCCCTGTCTACTGGACAATCTATCGTTTGTATAATTATTGCAATTATTTAAAATAGAGAATTCCAGTCTTTTATCTCCATTACTTCCCAAATCATCATCCGGAATCCCATTAAAATTGTAGTACAAATTTAGTACAGATGTCTGTAATAATATCGGTGATGTCAGAGAAACACAATCGAATAAAAAGAAAATTATCCAATACTGAAAGACAATTCAAATGTGTGGTGCCTCGATTTAATGAAATCGGTTGCCTGTAAACACTAAAACGTAAAGTTAAGAACCGTCCATTGGAAGATTCGCTGTTGAGCAATATCCAGAAACTGCAGTTCGTCGTCAGTGTTGAGCACAGTTTAGAATGCATTCATCGAATTTTTGTAAAATTTCCGATTTGCATAATTTTCCATATTAAATGTAAATGGCACAAAAACTGTTACAAGTTGATAATCTCAATCGCATTCAGTATGTCAAAAATATGCAAAACATCCTTACTGGTGAACTTGTTTTTGTGGAGTCGTGGAGTCGTGGAGTCATGAGCGATGAAGCATATTTTACGCTGTGTGGATACTTAGAGTGTTCGTTATTGGGGCACTCAAATTTATTGGTGCATACTTTTTACCCGTACTTTTTCGAATATGACAAATACGACAAAAGTCAATGGATTACAGGGTTAAGCAGGAAAATACCATACTATTCGCGCAAAATGCCATACTATTCGCGCATCAATCGATTTATTAAAGCGTATTTTTTCTAATCGTTTGATTTCAAAAAGTGGTGATTTCGGCTGGGCACATCGTTTACCAGACTAAACTCCGCCAGACTTTTTCTTGTGGAAATATGATGAAACATCTATCTAAAAAGTGATGGAAAGTTGCGAAAAGTTGGTCCGTTTAATGTGTGACTGTAAGAAGCGGTCTTTGGTAATAGATTATTTTCAAAAATTGTCTAAAGAAATTATAAAGGTCCAAAATTTACATAAAGTAAACGAGGTACGTTGTATAGATGTACCTCCCCATAATGAATTACTTAATATACTCTACAAATCGTTCATACAATGTTGCATTATATACATTATATAAATAAAGTTTGGATCATTTTATAAATGTGTGTTGGAAGTATACATATTTTGTCCTCGGTTATGAAATGGCGCAAAAACTCGATTACGATTGAACATGTTCAGCAATTTAACAGCAGTTTTTTCTTTTTTTTTTGCAAATAAATAAGCTGTTTGAGCTAACGCTGGAACGGTGGATCTTGACATGCCTGAAAAACGGTTTTGTCTTTTTTCCCCCTGATTTGTGATATAATTTGTAGAAAGCAAATTTGGACGCAAGTCAAGGGGATTATGAAAAATGAGCATGAATACTTCGAATTGATAGCAAAATTGGTAGGGTGTGCGTCCGGGTTGAAATATTTGAAGCAAATGGAGGAGATTTGGTGTATATGGGTGGTGTCACGGTGGAGAATAACAAAAGGTGGCGGAGCAGCATATGATTGATACGCTACAATTGTTACCTATAAAAGGAGTACCGGGAAAATACAATCAAATGGAAGAATGGGCACCATATAAGAGAAAAACCATAATGTGAAAAACCGTAGTAATGTGGGATGTAAGTTTGTTGGGGGCCTATACCTAAAAGTGGGCGTCACTCACCCTTTGCTAATTATGCGAGGCCATCATGTCAAATGTCAAGTTGATTCTGCCTGAAATGAAAAACTTTTTTATGGTAAATCCTAAAACTGGCTGGTGGGTTTGTATGGGGCTACCCATAAAAAGGGGGAATCACAAGCCTTCGTCCATAAGAAGCCACTATATAACATTTTAAATTGACATTGGCAATGATAAGTAAGTTTTTCATACAAAATCCAAAAAGTGGCCGGTAAGTTGGTATGGCGAGACACGCCCATTGATGTTTATGTGAAGAGTCCGTCCATAAAAAGCTGTCATATCAAACTACAAGTCGATATTGACTGGAACCAAACATTTTTCCATACAAAAGGCCAAAATTAGCGGGTGTTTTGTAAGTAGAGGAATCACACGCTTTGATATATATGTGAAAAGTCCTTTAATAACAACCCACCATGTCAATTTTTGAGATGAAATTGACTGCTATGAAAGAATGTTCATTAAAAAAGTCAAAAGTGGGTGTGGTTTTTAGGGGGGCTATTTTAAAAATTGGGTGTTGGTTGTGAGTATGGATACTCTATTAAACTGCAATAAAAAGTTGCCTATTTGCCGATTTACAACTGCATATCTTAATAATTGGTCCTCAAATAATGCACAAAAGTATCCAGACAGACGGACATCGACTCGTCTCGTCGAACTGATCAAGAATAGATATAATATATATATATATATATATATATATATATATATATATATATATATATATATATATATATATATATATATATATATATATATATATATATATATATATATATATATATATATATATATATATATATATATATATATATATATATATACTTTATGGGGTCTACGATGCCAACTTTAATACTACGTTATAAACTTTCAGACAAACTAAAAATATCATTTCATACTTTCTTCAAAATGCTACAACTTCGGAAATAATTTTAGTTTTGAAATGGTAAACATTTCAAATACTCTTAGAAGTATGAACAATTTATAAAGCTAATAATAAAATTCGTTTTTTTTTAAAATTTCAAGTTGATGTAAGCCCTTAAGTTTCATATATACTATATATACATATAGATGACCTATATCGTGGTATCGTTATGAACATTTGCAAAGATTTCACTAATCATAACACGATAAAAATACATAAATCTCTTACTTACGATATGGTAAGTGTTTTTTAATTGTTTATTGACATCAGCTTTTATACTTTAATTGAAGTGCTACACAATTTAATCGTGCATTTCTATTCAAATCGAAAACCAAAAAAACCAAAAGCTCAGAAATTTCAGCAAGGAAAGCAACGACAAGAATGTCAACCGAAATTGAAGCAAAGCATCCAAATTGCTGAGCACATTTGATTTGGCAACGGAAGTGTTGCGTTGTCCTGCGATGACATGTGCGCGGCGGGACATCTGAGTGTATCGACGTACGTGTATTTTCTTCGACATTTTCCTACACACACACACACACACACACACACACACACACACACACACACACACACACACACACACACACACACACACACACACACACACACACACACACACACACACGGATTATACCTTTTGCATAATTTATTTTTAGGGCACTTTGCTGTTTGGCAATTTATTTTTGCCAGTTTCGAATTGTGAAGCATTAGATTTGTGGCCGTTCTATTCAGTTGCTTCCTTCTTTTACCACCATTATTCTATGTGCATGTGTTCAATGACATGCTATCCTTTCTGTTCTGGCACGTGTCTCATGCCTGTGAATGTTTGTGAGTATTTAATTTATGAAACTGAACGTTTTAATCCCGCAGATTAGTTGATTAGGTTAAGTTAGTTATTTGCACGTTTTGTAGCCTGATTTCTGTGGCCTGAGATGAATGAACGCAAATTAAATTTCGTGTTCGCAACAGCATTACGTATACGTCGTGTACACCTAATAAAAAAATGTTCGATATATACGAAGTAAAAGTACTACAATAGATTTGGGTAATACCAAAACAGAAATACTCTTTACACTTGTACAAAAATTAGCTCAGCTTATATACTGTTATATACTTGTACAACTAGCGGACCCGGCGAGCGCTGTAACATATGTATGAAGAGTACGAAGTAACTTACGGTTACACTGGAAAAATAGGCCAAGCGGGGCTCCAAAAGTCAAAATACTCTAACAACATAACATATTTATATTTGGAACAAAAACGGTGACATTACAGCGCATACCTGGTACTTAGTTGTATTGTACCTACATATGTACAAACAATCAAATAAAGATGTTTATCTTGAGAAGGTAAAAGCCAAGTGACGAATGTTGCGAACAGCTAGGTTCATTTTACGGTCGACATAATCGTCGAAACGTGCATTCGATCCAACATGGATCGTTTTCGCGCCACGTACACTCTAAACAAAATTGGTCGAAAATAGGGCCACATCCGAGCCAGCCGCGGTGAGCACATGCTCGATATCATATTTAAATACTAATGGCATAAAATTATCTTTCTAATAAAGCCAATTTTCAGTTTGACTGTATTTATTCTTGATAAGCATCAAAAAGTCGAGTCGATATAGACGTGCTTGTTTGTCTGTCTGTCTGACCGTCTGTTTGTTTCTGAAAATGAAAAATTTGGTGTAGCCTATGTCAATTCTCATAAAATATGCTACAGATTGGAATACAATTCTCATAGATGGTGCAAATAAAGAGGCTTAGACAAGGTACATGGTATCTTGAAGTCGAATACGTCAGCGAAACATTATTGTGATTCGAATGTTCTTTATTAATATAAAAGACAAAATCCATTTTGATGGTTTGATGGCTTATAATCATTCGATTACTGCATTAAAAACCAAAAATTAAATTTATGCAGGAACTTATAAAGGATTGCTCACTTTTAACAGAAGTATTTTCTTCTTATCCAACAAAGAGCTACGTTTGGGAATTTTTCGAAGTGAGTCGTAAGAGCTGCAGCTGGCGATGGTAGTGATGAATTATATTTTAAAAATGCTGCTATAATTCTTGGATATTAATTTAAATATATCTGATATGGCAAAAATCGAACTGCTTGGAAATATGTATTGGACCCAGGTAGGGTCCAATACATATTACATTACATATTACACATATGACTTAAGGTGACTTTAGGAAAGTGAATTATTAAGAAATAAAAAAAGATTTATAAATGAATTGAAAACATGATTGAAAAACAAATGATATACACTTAGTTTTTGTTTGGTGGCGCCAGTTTGATGATTTAGGCTGCATTTCATGAAGATGGTTTGCTTGAATTGCAGGTGGTAACAGGACGAATGAGAAGCGAAGAGACTACATTACAATGTTGCAATGCAATAAATCAAAATAGCCAAAAATCTCTAATTTTCCAACATGACAATGCACCTGTACGTGTTGGTAAGGATAGAGCAGAGTGGCTGCCATTGGAAAATGCCAACGCCATGAAGTGGCCCGCCTGCTCATATGACCTGAACCTAATTGAAAACACTTGGGGAATGCTAGCGAGACGTGTTTATGCCAACTACAAGCACTACATCAGCATTCAGATACTTAAAAGTGCGATTTTTTCTGAGTGGGAGGTATAGCAGCCTTCAATAGTTCATAACTTAATATCCTCTACGAATTAAGAAATATTTAAAAGTATTCAAAATAAAGGGCGACTAATTAAATAAAATCAATTTCTATTTAAATGCTTTTCCATTCAATTTACAGCAAAAACAGCTTGTTTTGCTTGTTGTGATATAGTTATGAAAGGCAAAAACAAACGCATTTTTTGATCACAATTGAATTTGATAACCGTAAATAGAATAGAGAGGCAAAACAAGTGCAATATTAGAACAAAATCAAAAGAGAATGAACAAATAAATATTTTTGCATTAAAAGAATAGTCATTCAGTGAGCCCAATTGAAATTGTAGAGTATACGAGGGCTGCTATTTATATTTCGGTAACTGGCAACACTAATGTCAAAACCTAAAATCTGGCAACACAATAATAAAGTTTGACATTTTTTTTTGGCATAAACGTACTCACAAAGTTTTGATGTACAATTGCTATTTGTTTTGTTTACAGTGAGTTAAGAAAAGCAATTTGGCCAAAAAATGGAAATTTCAAGAGAAGGTTTTCGTTGGATTATTTTTCACAACTTTCGACGTGTATTATCTCAACAAGAATGTGTCAATGAACTCAGTTCTTTGTATGGCGATAAAGCATCATCAAAAACCACAGTTTACCGCTGGTATAGTGAATTCAATCGTGGTTGTAGTTCGGTCGCCGACGAATTCCGTGAAGATCGTCCAAAATCGGTTGTTGTGCCCAAAAACATCGATGCAGTGCGTGAACTGATAATGCAAGTTCGTCATGTGACATATCGTGAGATAGAGGCATCCTTGTTCCACTTCAATACATTCGATTTTGCATGAACACTTAGCTATAAAAAAAATTTGCTCTCGTTGGATACCCCATAATTTATCAATCGCTCAAAAAAAGGCTCGCGTCGATTGGTGTAAGGAAATAATTAAAAAGTTCGACCGTGGTGCTTCAAAAGACGTTTATAAAATCGTGACAGGTGACGAATCATGGATATATGATTATGTGCCGGAAACAAAACAAAAATCGACAGTGTAGGTATTCCAAGACAAGCCAAATCCAACAAAAGTTGGAAGAAACACAGCGAAGCAAATGATCGCCTGTTTCTTCGGCCGAATGGGTCATGTGGTCACTGTTGCGCTTAAGCAACGTAGGAGATCAATTCTGAGCGGTACACGACCATTTGTTTGCCGGAAGTCTTCGGAGAAATTCGTAAAACCAAAACCGAACTCTCACACATCTCGTTAAACAAGTGCATTTTTGAGCAGTCAAAACATCGAATTATTGACTCATCCTCCGTACAGTCCTGATTTGGCACCCAATGACTTCTTCTTGTTTCCGAGTATCAAAGATAAACTGCGTGGTCAAATATTTACGAGCGCCGAAGAAGCAGTTGAAGCGTTCAAAATCCATGTTTTGGAGGTGTCCCAAGAGGAATTGAAAAACTGCTATGACAAATGGTTTGAACGAATACAAAAGTGTATTGATCTTCAAGGGGAATATTTTGAAAAACAGTAAAGCCATTTTCATTTGAAAATGTTGGTTATTATTTGCTATTCCCGAAATATATATAGTACCCCTCGCAGCAAACTGAAATTCTAGATACTCGCAAGTCCTCTTGAGATGTATGCACTTGAAAATGTACTTGAAAAGCTATTACTGATGCTTTAAAATCTTATACGTAAACATTTTTGTAGCTCACTCCTCATGCGAAAGAACTTTTCGCGTTAAAGTATTTCCTTTTTATAATGTGGTAAATGTGGTTCGAAAGAGGTATGCACATTAGTTGTAATGCAAAAATAAATTTTGTCTCCCACGGGATGTTCACCCTTCATATTTATATATGTGTACTTACCTACAACTGCGTAATTTACAAATAAAAACAAAAATTTTAAAGCCAAATCAAATATTTAGAATTTGTGTGTGTGTGTGTGTGTGTGTGTTTGTTAACTTTAACTGAAAATAAGTTTTCATTTTCCGTTGCACGCTGCCATTATATAATGAAAAATGTCAGTAAAAGTAACAAAATAAATCGAAATGAAACAAATGGCAGCCTATATTCAATATGTCAATCAAACGCGAAATAATAAAAGACAAAAAAAAAATATATATATACTATATATACATTTATATACAATAACAATACAATAACAACAATGCTGCGCACAAAAGCGCGAAAAAGGAGCAAATTGAAATAACAAAGAAGGACAAAATATATTGGCGGCGACTAAATGACGATTGACTGAAAATGGGCGCTGGCATTTTGCATAAAATGAGTCTGTTCTTTTTGCGCTGATTCAACTCAAAATGGACGCCTTTTGTTCTGTTGGCTGTCAGCATATTAAATAATTTATGCGTGCTTTTTGCAATAATTTTTTAATTTTTATTAATTTTGTATTGACATTGGCCAGAGCATAACGTCGTCACTAAAAATACAATTTGATGAAACCGCCTTGCTAATATTGTATTTATTTGTTTACGAATAATTTGATCGATTTCTGTGTTAATAATTAATTTTCCTTTTTGCGCCGTGCAGGCCTGGATACGTGCTCAATTATTTTTTATCGAAGTGAGTGAATTGAAAGTGTTGAAAGAATTTAAATAATCTTTCCACGTTTGAATTAATGTCAGTATATTATTAAAATCAATACCTTTAAATGCTAGGTGAATTGATTCAAATGGAGTTTTTAATATTGCCCCCATGCTTCAGTTTTCGAATCCAAATAAATGGTTTGGATTCGGTTTTCTTAAAATGATCCGTATTTCACTTTCAGTAAAAATTCGCTATTTCAATTTACCAGACCTTGAAAATGTGAATTTCATAGAGCCAATTCAGAGTGAATTCAAAATGCGTAAATCTGCTGAAAGTGGAATACGGACCATTTTAACGGAACCCAAACCGAACAACTTATTCAGATTCGAAAACCAGACCAAGAACGATTGTTACAAATTCCTGGTGAACTATTTATAAAAGTCGGAAATCTTTGTAACGCATTTAAAAGCTTAAATTTAACACTTGAACAGTTAGCAAGGAGGTTAAATACTTAGGACTAACTTTAGACTTCTATGGAAAATGCACTTAGAGGAAACTATACGAAAATGCAACAAGGCAATACTTGTGTGCAGAAATTTGGCCGGAAAATCGTGGGTATGCAATCCAAAAACCATACTCTGGCTGTATAACATGGTAGTAAAGCCGATGTTACTATATGGTATAGTCGCAAGTGGAGAGAGAGCGAAACAAGTCACAGTCACGAGGGCATTAAACTCCCTACAAAGACTAGCATGCAGATGCATCACTGGCGCAATGCGCACATACCCAACCACTGCGTTGGAAGCAATTCTAGATCTAACACCACTGCATCTAGAAATTGAGTACAAAACTAAGGAAACATTCCTGAGATCTTAATTGAAGGAAACAAAGGTACCTCAATTTACTGTCAGAAACGTCCTTCTACATGGACACAAGGAGAAAGACTAGTGTCCATGTCAAGAGACGGGATGACAAGGAGGAATGTCTTCAATCGGAACTTCACCATCAAATGGTCCGATAAGAAGACTTGGACGTAGGAAAAGTCATATGTGTTAAAACCACATACAATCAAGTGGTATATGGATGGATCTTTGACGACAGAAGAGACTGGTCTAGGATTCGTAGGCCCCAGCTTAAACCACTAGGAATCCTTGGGCAAATATACCAGTATATTTCAAGCTGAACTGTGCTCTATATTTAGATGTGCACAGTATAATTTGGATAGAGGCTATAGCAATTAACAGACGGTGTTAAAAGCGTTAAGCTCAAACACCGTCAAGTCCAAAACTAGTGCAGGAAGCACTTATATTATTGGGATAACTCGGCGAATACAGTTTTGTACGTAATCCATTCCATATTCCGATTGCAAAAATCTATTAGAACATATATTTCCCACAATGATCAATTGGCAGCATTGATCAATTGACATATATTTACGACGAATCTTTGGGACTTAAACAATACTGGAGGAAACCGCAACGCAGTGCTGAAAGAGTTGTGTTAAGATGTATTTTTCTTGAAAGGATTGGCTGAATACTAAGTGAATCGAAAACCTGCTGTGTATGTTTTGCTCATTTGCCTTGTCTTTTTATTCGGCTTGAGTCGTTTCTTGTATCAAAACAAGTTCACCACACTTAAAACTGGCTTAATACTTTCGTTTTCCTTCGCAATACTTTTTAAGGAACCAAGTGAAAAGAAGAGTATAAATGATTTAAACGAGTGTGTTTTGCGCAATGGTCTAATACTTACACATAATAATACATTCAGGTGCCGCAACAGGATATTTAACAATGGGGAAAGCTTAACTGTAGTGACTTTAACTTGTCTTATATTCGAATAGCAAGGCATTATTAAGAGCGTTACTTGTGTAACTTCAGGAGCTAGTATGCATTTTGAGCAGCAGATTGTTTTGGATTTTCTATTCTCTACATGGTCAAGGTGTACTCTGCAATGCTATCTTTTTCGGCGTATTTCGAACATTGTCATCAAAGTAATATAGTATTTTTAAAACTGCTTTTCTTCCGATTCTTGTTTCGTATTGTATTTTCAAGTTTTGGTTTCTGACTCTTTAATATTTTAATCAGAAAATACTCTTTTAACAAATTTTTCGAGTTCATTAGAATGTGTGTCCATGTAAGTACATACGACTATATATATAATTTATGTTGTAAAGAAATTCAAAATATTTTCATTTGCCCAGCCATTTCAGATGCATGTGCAAAGAATGTTCAACAAAGTTCTTCGCTTTATGATTGCCTTAGATGTACGTTGGGTGTCTCATATGTCGTTCCATCCTTGTGTGGTGTTATATGTGAATACATATGTCAATACTTGTGAATTTTTACATAAAAAATTGTTTATGACAAAAGTGGATCTGTCTGCAGCTGAATTTGATGCGTTTTTTGTACTCTTCGCATATTGTGTTAATATAAGGTATTTTGATTTTGTCACAAAGTTTGTAATAAACTGAAACTTGTAATTAAGCTTTCGAATTGAAAACCGTTTTACATACAATTGAAAATTGAAACATAGTGTGCATTCAGCAGAATCTTTTGCTAACTGATTACTAATAACTGATTACTATTTTTGCAAATAAATTAACTAAAAAGATGTGTAACAAAAACAAACAAAACCATAGCAGGCATTGAATACAGTCATTTGAGATCAACAATCAGTCAGGAAAAATCCATTCGGATTTTTCCTGACGTGGTATAAACTTCGCTATTATCAGAAATAAAAGGCTGAAACAAGCCCTTTCAAATAAGGCCTATACCAATTTAATCGCATGTGCCCTTCGAGCTGGGGGTGTATTTTAGTCTAAGGCCCCACGATTTTTCAAAAAACTGCCAAAAACGCTGACGTGACGTGATGTAATGTTTTTGAACCCAATTCGTGTTTAGCACGGAAACACTAGGTCCTATCTTATTCGCAAAACTCACGTAGGCCAGTGTTATTATCAAATTACCTAAATTTTTTCTATATGTGCGTAACACGCCCACTGTAATTCAAAACTCTTATACAACATTTGTTAAATACAGACAGAATCCAAGCCATAGAATAATCCAATGAAACTCCACACTCAACTGTTTATATAAAAGCGCCCATTAGCTGGCGTCTGAAGAACTTTTGTGTACATACACTCCTGAACCGCTAGAAAATTCGTGTTCAGCGACCCAAAATTGAATGCGACTATTTTTGAAAGTTGACAATAGGCGAACGCATTTATTACGATGACTTATCGTCACTTTGGCAGGAAAAATAGTTGTTGACACGCGAGTGTATCGAAAGAAGTGAAGAAGTGAATATAATTGCTATCGATTTGTGTAGAATTTTATCAAATTTTCATGAGTTTCTTGCTTTTATTTTTGTTTGCGCTTACGTAATATCGTTTCACTTTTGGAGTCATAGAATGCCGAGATCGCGCAGTTTGCCGAGGATAGCGATGACGATGAACGTGCATTCGGATTTGGATCAGAAAAATGTTGGTCAATGAAACTGTTTTTGATTTCGATATTTTATTTAAGTCTCACAACGAACACGATCGCATCTTTTCTAGCATCTCCCTGATCTCTACTTCGAATAATTTTCCATTTCGTGCGCAGCTGGCTACTTAAATGAAGGCAATGATCGCCAATGATGCTATTTATGTCGTTTTTCAGATAGATAGAAAAATGTAAACAAATTTATTTTTGTTCCAAGTAAAACAACTAATCAACATAATTAGAATATTTCATTGACTTTTAAGGTCCCGTCACGTTGGGCGGTTGCGTAGCTGGTCAAAGTGGACTGTCCTATTTTTTTTGTTTTTTTTTTTAGTTGGAACTACTCCAAACAGCTTTGGACCTGTAGCTCCACCCACATCCAAAATATTGTAGCAAGAAGAAGTGGGAGAAAAACTTAAGTTTTTTGGACTGGCAAAAGGACGAATCTGCCCTTTGAAAATTAGGTACTTTCTGACAGCCACATACATTCCCTAATGAATGATACCTTGTTGGAGAAAATCGATTCGCTAGTTTATCCAGTGGTTGTCAAAGGGTCGTCGAAGGTAATTGAAAACCTTTTCATCTCATCTTTAAATTTCATTCACAACAAGTAAGAATAGAGCAGGCGTGTTCTCACGACTATGAAATACCGTTCAGCCTTGCTAAAGTAGCCCTATGTAGACTTTTAAATTTTAAAGCATAAAAAAACAATTTTTTTTGTTTATTCAAAATAAAAAAAAAAAACAACATGAAGTTTCATGCTGTGAACTTAGTAGATGTAAAAATCAAGTATTTGTAATATATAACAACCTTAATACGGTATGTAAGTTTGTAGGAGCCTACCTCTAACACTTGATAATAATGTGAAGCGTCCGTCCCAAGGAAGCCACAATGTGAAATGTCAAGTTTATTTTGCCTGAAATGATAAAGTTTTCCATGAAAAGTCCTAAAAGTAGGTGGTGGGTCTGTATGGGTCTGCCTTTAAAATGAAGAAATTACATTTATTTCTCTATATGTGAGGCGTTCGTCCATAAGAAGCAACTATATTAAAAACAAAAAGGAAAGCCACTTTTTTCTGGCTGTGCGGCCTTGAAAAGTGTTCATATACTGGGCAAATATACGGATTATGGGTATTGTGGGCGAGACATCAATAAAATTTAATACAAGATATCTGCTATCTATGGTCAAGGAGAATCTAAATGTCCAACTTTCAAGTCTCTAGATTTTATAGTTCCTGAGATCCCGACTCAGTTTCCGATGCTGATAAAGATTATATAAACCACGCCTCCCTGTTACAAACATTCTCAAAAACTTCGTATACTCTTGCCCCTTTGGACGCAGAGTATTTGTATATTTGATGTATTTGTAATATTTGATTAATGTAGAGTAAAATTTTAGTGAAGAGTAAAATTAATTCGGTTCTACCGAAATATAAGTTGCCTCTTGTTTTCTATTTTAAGAGATTTATTTAATTGCATTTGAAATGAAAGCAAGCTTTGAACAAATAAAATATAAGTAAAGTTTTACGTGCCTGATGGTCTATTTCAAAATACATACGAGAAGTTTTCACATTCGAAGGTCAGCAATGTATTTGTGGTTGCCAGCAATTTCGGAATTTTGAATGAATTTTTGCCAGACATTTAGTGATAAGAGTAGATTCTTGCACACAGATGATATTACATAAGGTTTTAGTTCTAAATATTAAGAGTTTGTTAGCATCGGCTATAAGTCTATAAAGAAGTAATTAAATTTTTGGTACATATCAATTGCATTTGGAACTTTTTATATAAATACACATTCCATGCATAATTTGTCAGAATTTTGATTGCTTTTGGCAAGTATTCAATACAGTTATATTGGATCGAATTGAAGTTATTATTATTATTATTATTTTATTTTTTTGTTGGAAACCCGAAATTCTTGCTAGATATTTCAATATACTGATATCTATGTGTAGGTATATGATGTAATTATGATGCTGATGGGAAATTGCTGCAAGATGTCAAAAATGAAATTGGTGTTAAGCTTTGCAAATTGCTAGCGAACAAGAACAATAACAAAAGCAATATCGAGCAAACTAATTGGAAAAAAATCACTAGACACAAAATACTGTAGCAGCAGAGTACCTGTCAAACAGTCAATTTACCATAGAACGAACTTAGACGCAAATATCTACACGCACATCAAAATACGAATGCTTGACGCATATAGCAGATACTCATTAACATTCTTACAAAAAGAGAAACATAAACTGACACACAGACACACACACACACACATCCACATACACACAGAAGTCGACATAGATACACGCGTCACACGCGACGTCATGAAGTCATTTCAAACTAGAGGATATAAGGCTTAGTACGAGGGTCGCACGATATTTAATCGTCCCAACTTAGAACTACAATAACAACTAACATCTTTGTTTTTCAGACTGCCCAATGAGACATATAGTTTGAAAAGTGTTCATAAATCTCCGAATTATACATATTTTATTGAAATAATTGTGTTACTGTAAGCCATATTTTAAACCATGTGGTGGAGTCGGAGCCAGAACATTTTCCCTTGGGACAGAAGAGCCCGATATATCAGTTCAAGCAGGAATCGTCGTTATAGGAAATAAAGTTTCCATAGCGGCGACGTTTGATCCTCATTTTGGGAACAGCAGTGGCCAAGCAGCTAGCCAGTCATTATGCTGGTCATTACATCTACTTGAAAAGAAAGAGTTGTGCTCCTTAATGGTAGTCCCAGTGCAAGATCCAACCTCAAACGTGTCGGTCACATGCAGTTATAAGACGTAAGGTTTTGTTTTGAGCAGATACCCCAAACTTCGATGGCATTTTCAATTGCAGAGAGAGCTCCAATTGAGGAGCCAGAACAGCTTCTTATGTTTCGCACGGTTTGGATGTGCTCTCTAAACGTTTCTCTGCTTTCATGGATGATATCCAGATTTTAAGCTTTTGTCGCTGCTGAAAATGACAGCGGGACGAACTACTCTCTTCAAAGAAACCTTTGCTAGTATTTCTGCAGTTCATCCGGTGTTTCATACTCACATTCGGAAGAGTAGAGTACGACGACATTAAGGTAAGATCCAAAACAGTGCTCTGTGACAACACGGATTTGTGGACGAGATCTCCACACGCACTTTTACAGCGAATTGACGCATCTTCATGACGCATGAGTTTAGCCAACAGCCCTCTATGCCCCACCTTGTCCAAAGCCCAGTATAAGTTACTGAAGATGCCGTTGCTGTATTCTTTGATGTCAAAGACTTCGTCGTCATTTTTACGTTCGTTTTCCTTATCAAATAAAAGTATCTAATAAATGTACGATATTAAATTTTATTAATTTTATGTAAAAGAATATAGAATATAAAAAATACGAATTGTTTTAAGTTGCACTTTATTGCCAATAGCCATCACCAATCGGCCCACCCTTCTATTTACACGCGTAGCACGCTACGTCACGAAGTCATTTTAAACTGGTGGATACAAGAAAAAGTACTTGACACTCAGTAAGCTCTGTTTGTTTTCTGATTGGGTCGCTGTAATTGAAGGTGTTTATTGCTGAAATATTTCCACTTTTCCACCCATCCCATCACGGAAGGTTTGTTTCTAAGCCTGAGTGAATTTCCGCATATAAGCTATTCTAATGTATTTTTATTTTTTCTTCCATGATTGTGTGTGTCTATGTTTCTATCATTAGAGGCGCCAGGCAATGGACAAAGTCAGCTAGCCACGTGCCTTGATTATGCTATTGCTGATGAGCATGTTGAGCATGTTGAGCATGTCGAGGCAAAAGGAGGTTATGTCAATGCGGTTCGATGGGCGTAGTGTAATATAAGTATGGCGCTGCTGCTCGAGTTTGTGTGGCTTTACTTGTTTCCTTCGAGGTTTCCTATGTTCTGATGAAGTGTTAAGCATTCGTTGAATAGCCTGAAGAACTTAAGCTGATTTGACATAACATGCAATTACATACACTTTGTGTAATTTCACTTTAAAGATGCTACATGTGTGGAACATTAGATGGGATTGTGTAATTGAATCTCTATAGATGTAGTTATTAGTGGTTTACGAGTTGATTGCATTGTACAAGTGATATATGAAAAGTTTAAGGGATTTAAATGTTTTTTAAGAGGTATAGAGCTTCAAAATGAAATAAATCACATACAAAATAAATCGAATGAGTCCAGGTTTTTTTATACTGTAGATAATTTTATGGCATTAAAGATGGAATATGCTTTCGGAAATATGGCCATCAAGAGAACGTCTGACGAACTACATCATGGAGGTCCAATTGTACACAACTTTTTCAATCATTTGAGGCCCTTTCTCTCAAATAGTGTGCTAAATATTGGCTTGCAATGCTGAAATCGTTGCTGTTTTGTTCGCATAGATCAACTATTTCAAGTATCTTTACAGAAAGTAGTCAAGCGGTGTCATGTCACACAAACTGCAAGCCAGTAAACGGAAGATTATGTTGTCGTTGAACTCTTTTTTCAACAATTCGATGGTTGCTCTAGAAGTATGGCATGTGGCGTCATTCTCTTGAAACCAAAGGCCTTCCAAATCGTATTCACGAACTTTTGGAAACAAAACTAGAAAAAAACGTTTACTTCGTTTGGACCAAAGCTCTAGAACCGTTCACACTAAATTTAAAATCATCTTATAAAATATATACATGGGTGGCACTTTTGTATAGAGGCTACCCCAAAAAGTGTGCGGAACATGCCCATTAGTATATGTGTGTGAAGCGACCACCATATCTAATTCCGTATATTGGTTTAAATAACAGCACACCAAAAAGTGGGCGGGACAGACCTATTAGTATAATTACGTGAAGCGGCTGTCCATAAGAAGCCACTATAAAAAATTTCAGTCTGATAGAAACAAACTGATAATACCATTTCACACCATGTGTATATTATAATTAAACAGGAACAGTACGAACGCAACACAATGGGTGTGATCCCCCACTTTTTGGGGAACCCCATACAAACCCACTGACCACTTTTATCCATTTGTATAAAAAACGTCAATATCAACATGAAATTCGACATGGTAGCATATAATAAATGGTCGCTTCATATACAACTACTGGTGGGCATATACCGCTCTCTTTTTGGGGTGACCCTTTGTTCACGTTTGAACAAAAGTTTTTGCAGTTATTCTGTCTGAAGCTGATAAAGCGGAGCATAGATTACATGTTGCATATCTAGAGTAAAGATATCGCTTGCTTCGTCAAGTCATAAAACTAGCGGACATGTGTATTTTATATTTATCAACTACAAAGGGTCAAACTGATCAATCTTGAGTCCTATCATATAACAGTCCATTAAGTAGTAAGTTGGGGTGGGTCATATTTAAACCCTCCACGTTTATGTTTTAGAATACGATTTAAAATTTTCGTGTGAATAGTATTAGAGCTTCGGTTCAACCGAAGTTAACGAGCTTCTGGTTTTTCTTTCTTTCTACGATTTAAATTGAAAAATAACTTCACATAGTTAGAAAATAGTTTTAAAAATATGTATCTAAAAATCACTTTTCTCGAAAATTTCGTATACCACAAATTGGGTATACGAATTGGGTAAGGACGAATAGTTGATACTCTGTATAATGCGCGACGTTAGATCGTTTACTTCTGGGGTGGTTTGCTGCTGTTGACAACTTAAAAAAAAACCCAGAAGCCTGCCAACTTGCTGTCAATGATGCCAACCTATCTCACACTCTAAAAAATGTTTCCGTTCACGTCAACTGTCATAGTGATGTGCACTATCGATTGTGATTGTGTGACAACTAACATTTTTCGTTACATATCTCGCTTTTTAGACTCGAAGCCTTCTGGCAAAGTATTTTATTTCTTATGCTTATTGACATGATATAGCAGCATTATATATTTTGTATGTTATGTAATCGTTTAAATACTACTAAATGTCGCTTTTATTTAGTTTTATTTTAAGTGATGAGCTGAACTGATTAAATATGCTTTGAAGCATTGCGCTCACCTCCAATAGTCACATGCAGTTCGCTTTTGACACTAAATGCTAACTTCAATTTCTGGCAATAAATCTGAACCGTTGAATCCAATCAATCATATGAGTACATTTGGCGCTACGAAATTGTTAATCGGTATGTCCGTCTACAATACTTTGTTTTTCAGATTTCGACAGATGTTGCTGAAAGTCTAGAAAGATATTGATGCTATGCACGTTCACGGCGTCGTCGAGACATTTTAATGCCATTGAAAAACAAAGGATGTTGAGGGGCGTTGTAATGGCTCAAAAATGTTCTTGGCTTATAAGCAATTCACACAAAAAGTAATGAAACGTCACTGTATGAGTATGCCGTGTGTATTTCCTCGCTGTATATCTGTCCATTTATTTGTTTGCCTGCCTGCCTTTCTACCATTTTGGTATATATTATATCGCATTTTAGTTGAACGTTTCCGTTTTATTCGTTTACATAGTTTTGGTGGTCGTTTCTACTTATTATCGATTCACTTCATCAATCATTTAACTTTAGAAAATCAATACTCTTCCATTAGGTTTATGACGCTTACAGATACATACGTATACAGGAAACTCATTCACAGTTCTGCCCTTTTCTATTCATTGTCCATGTTCCTATACCATATATTTTGCCTATTTGACATTCAACAGACAAATCAATCTATTGACTTGGGATAGAGTTACTAAAATTCAATATCGTATTTGTGTGCTAGTGTGAGTGGAACAGTTTGTGGAAAGTATGACTCAATTTGGCCACGTTGAGTTTGTATACACTGCAAATTTCAATATCAAATGGATGTTAATCTAAATACAATACATAAAAAGATATGAATCTTAATATAATTTTTCTTTTGTTCCGGAAACTTTACTACTGACTAATGTGTAAACTCTTGAACATTTTTGTCATACGTGTTATTGATGCCTAAAATCTTCTTCTTTTTTTTTTGCAGGTATTTATAACCAAAAATTAAAGGTTTAGTTTCAAAATGTGTAAGTTTTGCACAAATGGAACTAATTTCTTACTGCATACATCTCTTTTTTAGTAAACATTTTTGTACAAAAAACTTCAAGCTTTACGTTTTTTTCGTTCGAGTTAATTAAAAAATACTTTTTTTAATTTTCCATTTATAAACAAATTCAATTTCAGGAGATAAAGAATTCAACGGCTATGTGGATAGCCATTGCTTTGAACATTTTTTGTTTTGTTTTGTTTTGTTTTGTTTGGTGCCATTTATTCTAGTGCCAGTTGGGAATTTTACACATTTCAATTTTGCAGTGCATGCATAAATAAAATCCCAATTAAATATTCAACATAAAGCACACAAAGTGAAAAATTGTCAAGAAGAATATATAAAGTTGCAGTACAACAGATAGAAATATAAAATTAAGTGAAAATGTAGAGAAAATTCATACGAATTGAATTTCAACAGGTACCTACAATATTACACTTCACATGTAGTGTATAAAGAGTATTATCGGCTTGTCTTAAGATTTGTAACGCATTAATGAAGTCATCATAGATCCCGCAAAGTATATACTTATAATCTTCACCAGCTCGTCGAGGCGAGCAAATTTAAACATGTCTGTCTGCCTGTCTGATATCTACTGCATATTTTTAGATCAGTTTTCATATGAATAACTATTTTTTATGTGAAACACCTTTATTTTTGGTTCAGGTGTAGGGTATTTAGCCTTCACAACGCTACCTCCAGCAATGGAGAGAGGCTAATCGACTTTATTAGAGGTCGGAACATGACAATTAGTAGCACCAGACTTCCACAGCTTAACATTCACAATTCTGCCTGGCGCAGTCGACGGAGGGCAGGCATCGAGTGTGTTGAATGTGCGAAAGGTACGAGATCCTAACATCGATCCCAACCCACTATCACAACATATTTCTCACTCCATGGATAAGGCTATAAAAGGTCACTGTATACACCAGACGGTTAACGAACTCTTGGTATGGCGAGGGGTGTCGCCAAGAAGAACTCTGCAGTCGGGAGCAACGCGAGCGATTAAAGAATGATTTCGATAGGAGCAAAAGGAGCAAAGGTGTGAGTTTGAGGATGTTGCGGTGTTATGTGATAAAAATGCAGCTTGAGAATTTTATCAAAAGGTCAAGCGTCTGACTTTTTGATAAGATTTTATGTTCGGAGTGTCTTTATGCAAGGACGAAAATGGTAGGCTGATTACCGATGCAAAAGTAACACTGAGACTTTGGAGAACTCACATCTCTAAGCTACCTGGGCCGATGAAGAGAATAATACCGTCGATAGAGAAGCATTTCTAAAACCACTAATTGATAATGGCTTTCTTGTAGAGCCACCGGATTATAACGAGGTCGACTCAGTTATTAAAAAAGCTGAAGAATAACAAAGCTGCAGGCTCCGATGAGACAGTGTGATGCTTTATCGTGCGACTTTTTTAAACTCTTAATGGTGTACAGTTTACATTCGGGCACGATCTACCATAAGGAAGTGCTGCTACTGGCTTATGGTGATGACATTGACATTATCGGCAAGTACAAACGGCGTGTTAGCAGGACGTTCTCAGAGATTGCGAAACAGTAACGTCTCATGAGCATGGCGGTGAACGAGGACAAGACGGTACTTGATGTTCACTAGCAGACCATCGTCTTGGACGGCCTGTGAGTTTGGTGAGTTTCAATTTCTATTTTGGAGAAAACTTTGTTTAGTTAAGTACAGAGATAATCAGCAACAACAGTCTCCCACGTATGCTAACCGCTGCTACTTTGGATTCATCAAGCAAATTAGAAGTAGAGACCTCTCGTACGAGGTACGAAGTTACAAATCTTTAAGAGACTGATAATCCTTGTGCTGCTCTTTGGCGCAGAAGCATGGACCCTAACATCTTTGGGAGTGTTCGAAATAAAGACTCTTTGTAGAATTTTTGGTCCTCTTATAGTTGTCGTCGAGTTGGGACCCATGTGAATCAAGAGTTGTATAAAATTCCAGCGGCACTGGGCTGGATATCTCATCCGGATGAACCCCGTACTTAAATAGATATTCTTATGCTGGAACTCCGCATTCCGCTTTAACTGCGCTCGCTAGTTGTGTGCTCTACCCGTGACCAGCATTAAAAATGAGATGGCGTGATATTGAAGTAATGTACGGATTAATGATCAGCTAAATAAAGTAAATCGATTCACTAATACCATTTTAACTCAAACTTGGATACAATTAATTCATTTACATACTAATGTAAAAAAACCCTTCCATAGGCTGCCCACAACTGTTGAAACCGAAATTCACCTTATGGAAATGGTAGCAAATTAGTAAGACCATTATCTATAAATGTGTTCGTTAAGTTACTCATAATAATATCATGCTGAAAAATAAGCAAATGTAGATTTATTAATTTATATCTGATTTTTCAAAATTACTCACATTGTAGGGGCATGTGTGATTCATATTCAAATACGATTCAAACAAGCTGTGAAGAAATATTAATACTGGATAGCGTTTCCTGTTTTTCATAAACATGCAAGCGTCGACCGTATAATGGTAGGGAAATGGTTTAAATTGCAAAAGTTGCCTTATGAAATGTAAGTTTTGTATTGAAATTTTTTTATAAAATTTAATAGTATAAGCGAAAAGTTTCCATACTGATAATATGCATTTACACCATGCATACTCTAAATGGTAATATGCATTCGGAAATACGTTCTACAGTGCGCTCTGAAGAAACAACTTGACCCAAATTTGTTTAATATAATAACTGTGTAACTCTTTTAAATCAACTTTTATCATATGACTGGCATTCTATACTATACTAGAATGTTAAGATGCTTAGTCCCAGTTATATAATATTCAACAATATGAAGAATTTTACTAAAGCCGACATTTTATTTTAAACGAATACAATAGTCAACAGTGCGATATTTAGTTTACTACACGTTTCAAATATTTTTAACTATTTAATTGAGTTTTTAACTTAAATATTCATACTATTAAAAACAATTATACTAAATCACTGAGTATATGTGAATGTATCGCCATGTACCGTCCATTATAAACAACCATGCCTGCCTTAATGCGTTACAAACTTTCAGACAAACTGATAATAACATTCGACACTATGGTATGTGTTAATGGTATAAGAATGCAACATTAAATCTGATTTCTGAGGTTATGTTAGTATGACAGACTTAGATGGTAAAATCGCAAAACTCAAAAGAAGGTGGAAATGACAACACGGTTGATAATGTTTTGTTTGAAGCTGTTTGTGAACAGGTATACTGTTGTACAGTGTGTTGTTTTTAGAGGTTCTATTTTCCGACAGGAATTAAACTGTCATAAAATGCTCCAATCTGGCAACGCTATTGTCATTTTCTTTGCAAATTGTGCAAATATGTTTCGAAAATAGTGATTCGGGAATGTTACTGTGCGCGAAGTCCAGTTTACAGTCGACATAATCGACCATCCGAGAGACTAATGCGATTAACCATTGATCGGTTTTACACCATGTATACTCTAAATGGTAATATGCATTCGGAAATACGTTGTACAGTGCGCTCTGAAGAAACAACTTGAACCAAATTTGTTTAATATAATAATTGTGTAACTCTTTTAAATCATTATTGGACATGAAAAACAAACCTGGGCAGTTAGTATTTTTAATAATTTTGTGTGCTTGGGCAACTGAAATTCTTTCTAGTCATATGTACGATGTTAATTGAGAGGTCGTCCAATCTATTCACAATTGCTAGCTATTCTAACACATTTGCTAGCTTTCTAAAACCCTGTAAGCAAAGTGTCGTAAAATAAATTATATGTATTCAGATGTGTGTAACAACCAAAAAGATATGTGTCCATGCAGTTAATTCGTCAGTCCCTCGGTATGTACGAATAAATCTCAGCGGATATAGAAAGAGGGGCCAAACCAAATTATTTACACTCTTCTAAGACCTTTTCAGAGTGAGTATATGAAATGAGCGCACTTTTATAACGGGTAAATCATAAAGAAACACTTTATTGTTATTAAAGCTAGAAAGGCCAATTAATGATTGTTATAATATCAAACCAGTTAAAATAATTTACATATGTATATTCAGATCGTACCACTGTAAAAAATAGCCACGTACAGTTTACAAATTTGTGGTTCAAAAGAGACCATTATATGATTATGTTTTACATAAACTATCATAAAATATCTAGGTCTATCACAAAAATGTAGTTTATAAATAGAGATTCTTATATAAAAACCGATTCATTACGTTAGCTAAATTTCGGAATATTTTCATGAATTATATACCCAAACCTTCCTAGTTAATCAGTCTGTCTAATGGTTAAAATCAAATAAAAAGTCCAACAGCTGTTTTGATATAAGTGCAGACTTATGCACATATAGTTAGATGCGCGTAGGAAGACTGTAAATTATACTATATATAGATAATAGAAATTTCTTTTCGTAGAATTTATTTTGCATATTACATAAATCCCGTATTCGTTCTCTTGTGTGCTTGCAAGTATTTTTATTAAACTCCTCAACATTGACGGTGGTTAAAGGAACTTTGTTATACTAAAATTTTCTGCTCTATCGATACCGATGAAAATACCTTGGCTTGGTTTTCGACAAAAATCACTATTTATATTTAGACAAGATTTAAAACAGTAAGAAGATTTTGAGTCAAATCAAATGATAAAATTCAAATAAACCGCGCTAACCTATTTGATTTTCTTTGCAACAGATGTCTCTGAAACTAAAATTGTAGACTTTCCATATTTATAACTTCCTCCATTTCCCCTGTCGCGGTCTCGGCCTATTTCTCTATCGCTCTCAATTGGTCTCTCAATCTTAGAACACTCAAAAAGCGCCAATATTTTCCAAGCCATGTAGAAGTTGATTGTTATGACGTCAGTTGAAAGTGTGACGACAGTGACGTCACAGAAAAGCTTCCTTGCTTGTTTCTTTATTTTTACGCATACTTGAAACACATGGCAAATTATTTTTCATGTTCCACAACGAATGCCGGAGGCTGCACTACCAAAAATATATGTACGTGGAAAGTTTCGCGCCAAAACATTCGAATGAACTTTTAACATTTTGTTTTGATGTTGTTTTCTAGGTTACTAGGTCTGTAATATATTGTGCATTTGTGTGCGTTAGTGTATATGTATGTTTGTGTGTGAGTGTTTATTAACACGTGCCACGCACATACACTGAAAATATATGACAAAGCGATATTTAATTACCTGTGATTTTATCACAAAATCGGTGGTAGTATTCTATTATGTGATTCTATAATTCACTGCGAAACGTAGCAAAAACTGTAGCAACAAGTATGAGTGATATCGCAATGGATTTAGTGTTCACAAAAGTAGCAACTGAATGGTAGAAGTGATAAAACAAAATTGACTTATGCTATGTTTCCACTACGTTCACATCCATGTACAAAAATCAATGAACGCGCATCCAAAAGTATGCAAAAGACATAAGCAGCAAGGTATGGTAAAAAGTCGCGTTCATATTGGATTTCGATTATTTAGGTAATTCGATAGCTCGATTTCTCTTATGCTGGGATGTCACAGAAATCTAATTCACCGCAATTCCGACCTAAATCAATTTTGTAGGTGTCACAGAAATCTCTTTTAGACCGTTTGAAATATCCAGCCTTTTGCTAGGTGAAATTGTTGATTGCACATATAATGTTTAATGTATCTTAGGATTTAAACGTTTAGCACATTTTATTATTTAATTTAAATTTATAAAAATATGTATTTATTTGCAGAAAACCGGTTTGGTCGGTTTACGCAACAACAATGAATGACAGATACATATATTTTATAACATCAGAGTTGCCAATAATTAATTTTATCTCGCAACATAAATCATAATTTGGTTTTGGGCATTTTCTAAAATGGTATAAAAAGATGGTATAAAAAAGCGCAACGATATTCAGACTCATCTCGTCTAGCTGATTAATAATATATATTTACTTTATAATGTTTACATCACTCTCCTGATTCCAGAAGAATGCGTCAACTATGTCTAAAACAGTTGAATGAGTTTAATATATATGTATGATGATAAGCTCTATTTCGTATAAAGCTTCGTTGATTTTATAATCGATTAAATCAGTTTTTACTGTTTTTTCGATACATCATGAAATGTTTTTTACTTTCAAACGTTTTAGTACAATTTATTTCGATTGAAATAGCTACACATAACCTGCAGTAATACTACTTTATTGAACTACTTAATTGTAAATAAACTTAAAACTTAAAATGTTGAACCTATTCAGATGAGCAGCAGTGTATGTTTTTTTTTTGAACTGGCAACACTTTTAATATTTTAACTTCATGAATGAGCATTAGGTCAGTAACGAACGAGAAGAAAAGCAAAATCAAAAAAAAGAAAAAAAAATCAAACTTAAGAGAGCTGTCACGTTTATGCAAAGAGAGAGCAATTCTCACGTAGTACACGCACACATTAAAAGCTGCTAACCAATGTTAAAACATCAACAGAGACAGCAGCGGCAGCTGTAGCGAAATAAGGAAGTCTGCACTGAGTTTTATAACACGCACACTAATAAAGGACTAGGGTACATAGACAAACTGACAGACAGACAGACAATACATATTAAAGATACAATGAGCGAGCGCAGGCATGCAAAGGCGGCAGCATCGAATTTGGTAACCAGAAGTACGAACGAGTATCATCAGTGTTGATGTTGACGCTTTTCATTTGAGCAGCGCTGAGTATTGTTTGTCCTGGCTTCGCGTGCATGCTTTGCTTGCCACATGTCCTGGCGGCGACGGCGGCAGCTTCAAAGTGCCATTTTGCAGGCAACGCTGCTTGTGAGCGGTTAAATCTAGTCAGTTACTTAGTCTGGTGCGCCATTCGTTGCGGGACAAGCAAAACGCACACAACTCGACGGGTGTTCTGCTTACATTAGCGTGCGTGTGAATTTTCGTGCGCGTGAAATGATATTTGAAGTTACAAAAATTAAAAATAATACTATTTTAAAGCATTTTTTGTATGCTTGAATTGTGCAATGCAAGCAAATTGCAATAAAGTCAAATTGAAGTTGTGAAATTCATATGAAAAAATAAAAAGAAAAACATGCAGTGTCATAAAGCAAGAAATAAAAACTGAATTCGAGCAAGTCACACTGTCCTTGAGGCAGAAAATTGCAAAAAAAAAAAAGAAAAAAATCTCAAAGAAAGAATAGAAATTGAAGTGAAAATACGTTTCCGTTGTTTGCATTTTTGTTTTAGTTTTTTTTTTTTTTTTCAAAATGTACTCGCAATATTGCACAATGCCATTTCAAAGTTTGCACGTTCCGTGAAATGCCAGGGTCTGCGTCTGAAATTTAATGTTGGCATATGTGAGTGTGGTGCAGCAGCTGCACGCGCAGCATATTTTCTTAAATACGCTTTCGCAGTTTGGCACATAAGAAACGCGAATTAAAGATATTTAAATTAAACTTTTAATTTCTTATATAGAGAATCTATTTAATAAACTAAACGCAAAACATCATGTAAAACTAATCAAGTTCGGCTTGTCTTTGACTGTTCGTTTGTTTTCATATCCTTTTGCGTTTCCGTTTCCGTTTCCGCTTCCGTTCGAGTAGGTATGCTTTGTTTTACATTACTTTTTCAACTTCGCGCAAAAGTTTCAACGAAAAGTGCTAATCAGAAAATAAATGAAAGAATTCAAGGACTAAAGTTGTCACATGAAAAGTTTTGTAGCATTCTTTTGTGCGCTATTTTGAAAGAAGATTTTTTCTTTAATTTTGTTTGAATCTAATTTTTAGCTAATTTCATTGTTTTTCCTTTGGATTTTCATAATTTTGTTAAATAGAAATTCATGTGCAACCTTCAAGCACTCAACAAAAAATGCAGTAATTTATGCTCCAAGTAAAATTTCGAAATTACGTTATCGACAAACAAATAATGAAAAAAAAAAAAAAAAATCGATAGATTTTAGCCTGTAGCATGCTGCAGGAAGCTGAGAAGAAACTATGTTTAGGTAGAGCGTAAAGGGCAACTGAGATAAGAAAGCATGCTTAACCTTTAGCGTTTTTATCTACAACCAAGTCGTTTCATTAAGGATGCAATTTGCATGCATAAACTATTTTTGGCAAAGTATTCCTTTTTTGTTACACACTCTACCCATACATTTGAAGGGTATATGTATTTAGTTTATTCAAATGTATCCAAAGTCTAAAGGTGACGCAGCAGTTATATAGAATTAATGTGGCTAAGCGTAGTCGATATGCCCATGTCCGTCTGTATAAACGCGACGATGAAAGATAAAGCCATTAAATATTTGATCTCTCCATTGATCTAGTCAAATGGTTGTGGTAAATCATCTAAAAGAAGTAGCCTAATATAAAAGAATGGGTTTTTTTTTTTAGTTTTCTTTAAGAAAAACTTTTTTGTCACTTAAGGCAACAAAATTTCATTTGGTGTTGATGTGTTTTATACAAATTTCGCTAAAATATTTCACATAGCACTTGATTGAACCACTTAAAAATGTTGGTACAATGTTCAGAATATATATTAAAGAGTATCTCGTAGTCCAATAAACTCAACTGCAGCGTTGAATCTTGCTTAAAGCGATTTGCTGTTGAACTATTTTGAAAACAGTTCCGTTTGTCTTTAACTTCGGTTGAACCGAAGCTCTAATACCACTAACACTAAATTATAAATCGTATTGTAAAACAAACATAACATAACATGGATGGTGGGTTGGTATGGGGGCTATCTGAAAAAATGGGCGGTACAAGCACTTTTGTATATGTATGTGAAGCAACCGTTCTTAAGAAACCACCATAGTGTGTGTCATACTGATATTGACTTAATTAAAGAAGTAATTAAAGAAGGAAAAGCACAAAAATGATGGTGGGTTTGTATGAAGCCTACCCCAAAAAGTGGGTTGTCATACCAATTGATGTATATGTGAAGCGTCCGTCCATTTGAAACTACCACAATAACTATTAAGTTGATATTGATTATAATAAAGTTTTACTTACGAAAAATCAATATAGGGCAGGGGAATTGTATGGAGGCTACCTCAAAAAGTGGGCGTGCTGGGTCAATATTAATACTCTATTATAAAGTATATATCTATAAACATAAGTCTATGTGCAAATTTACAACTGGGTACCATAGAAATTATTCTCCAAAAACTGCGCATTCATCATATTATATATTGACTTGTCACGTCGAGCTGATCAAGAAAATATATACTTTATGAGGTTATCCGATGCTTCCTTTAATGCGTTACACACTTTCACACTATGTGTGAATTGTATTAAAATAAAAACCGTTAACCGGTGCCGCCGAAAATTTTAAACCCTTTACATGAAATTTCAGATCGTAAGCAATTATATATTTGAATCATTTCAACGAAGTAATAAAAATATTTTCTGCAACCTTAAAGTGGATCGTTGGTTTGTATGGTGCTTGAAATGGTGTATGTAAACGATCCATCCACAAGATGGATCATATCAAATTTGAAGGCGATATATATTAACTATAATAAATAAGTTTTTCATACAAAAACTTAAATGTGGGTGGTGAGTTTCTGTTGTGGTGGCTACCTCTTTGAATGGGCATGTACGGCCATATTCTAGTATGTGTGGCAATTTAGAAATAATTTAGTATATTATTGCTATTTCACCGCGCACCAATCACAACAACTACAAATAGAGAGCCGTTATGTTTGGCACTACAATTGTGGGATCGTATCTAAAGCTTCCTCTGTGTCTCTACTAGTAAAAGTTTTGCGATTGCGGGAACCGAACCCAGTGCACTAACCTTTATTCAAAGAGACAAATAACGAGACAGTCACCAAAATAATAGCGAAGAGCATACAAAGTGAAACTCACATTTTGGAATCGCTTTAGCTCACGCAGACTCCAATCATCTTGAAACCGGCTGTTCGCATGCTATCGTTAAATATCTGTGTGTGTGCATTTATATTTCACGTAAAGCCTATGTATGTTTGATTACTTGTGTGAGTGACGATTGCTGTTTTCTCGACCAACACAGTCAACATATTTTGATAAAATATACATTGTGCACATAAGAAAATGAATTTCTTTCAAATGGTATGTGTGATTTGTGTGAAAATCGGTTAAATGTGAGAGTAGCAGCCATTGGCTTGCCCATTAATATATAGATGTGAAGCAATCGTTCTTAATCCTTTGACAGCCGCTCATGAACCACTAGGAAAATCGCAAATCTGACACCGTTTCGTGTTCAGCGACCCCAAATTATTAAAGAAAAGTGTTGCGAAAAAAAAATGTATTTTACGCGCAAAGCTGTAAAAAAACGCTAGACCTGTATGTCCCAATGGTCGTCAACCATAAAAATAAATGCGACTATTTTAGCAAGTTGGCAAGTTGGCGAACGCATTTATTACGATGACTTATCGTCACTTTTGGAATGGAAAAATAGTTGTTGACACGCGAGTGTATCGAAAGAAGTGAAAAATATAGTTGCTATCGATTTGTATAGAATTTTATCAAATTTTCATGAGTTTCTTGCCTCTTTTTGATCGCGCTTACGTAATATCGTTTCACTTTTGGAGTCGCTCAATGCCGAGACGATGATTGTGCATTCGGATTGAACGAAGAAGATATTGCTTTTCTTGAAGAGAACGCTGCCTTCCTACAGTCCAGAACAATCAATGATGTACTTCTGAGTGTGAAAAACCATCAAATAGCGCTATTGCGCGTGAAACACCGCCAACATCTGAGCCTGTATTTTTAAAGTGGAAAAAGCGGCAGGATGCTAAAATTGGTCAAGAACAGTCGAAAATATATGTTGAGAAAACATTCACTATTTTCGATTTCTTCTCAATTTCTTTGGCTGAATTAGGGCGTAGTTGGGCATTATTTGTGGGGTTATTGTAGCACGAAGAAGTGCGAGAAAAAGCTGATCTGAAATATACTGTATATACGAGTATGTACTTAATGAAGTCTTTGATGTCTTCATTAATGTATTACAAACTTGCTGACAAACTGATAATACCATTTCACAATACATAAAAATAATGTCAGTAGATGTAGAAGACCTAACTTGAAGAGTCTGGACTAGTTATATATGAGCTGAACGCCTTGCAGGTGAATAGTCACCCTTGACATATTTAGTTTTGGTGAGTGTTGTGCTGCTGTTGTTGTTGCAAGGAGCAGCTTGAACTCTCAAACTGCCTTTCTGAATCATTTCTCGTTGATGATGATGTTGTTGTTGTTGTTGTTGTTGTTGTCGTCGTCGTTTTACTTTGTTCTTCTAATATTGTAGACTACATTCGCTTTTGATTTTTTAGTTTTTTCATTAATTTTGTTTTCGTTTTTAGCGTATTTGTGTGCACTTTCAATTTTCATCATGTACTGACGTATGGGACATTTTGTACCATTTATTTTCAAATGTCACAGCAAAAGTCATTTGTTTACTTAGCGCAATTTCGTAATAAAAATACAACAACTTTTTACAGAGGTTCATTTGCAGACTAAATATTTGCTAGATTCTAGTTAGGCATAAAGTGTTGTAATTGTAGAGTCGTCCTTACTCAATACTTCATTCATGGAGTTTGAAATACTTGGCACGGTGATTTAAAGTTCATTGTGGTTTTAGAATATTCGTACATATATTCGTGAAACCTTTTTTAAGAGATGCATTTTAAGATTTTATACAAACTCATAAAAATATTAATAAATGATACCAAATTTTAATGCAATAATAACCAATTTTATTTTTAAATAATTTGCTGCATACGAGTATATAAAACTTAATGTAAATATGCATGTTTGGCCTTTAAACTATTTATAATGCGATTTCAAAATACGATCCATTTAAGTCAATACAACGTTTGGAATGTTCAACCAATTTATCCTTTTTTAACTCGCTTTTTGTGCTTTGTTCTTTAGCATCTGTGCCACGGCTGCTTGTATAGCTGGAATGTCATCGTAAAAAGCTCATTTGCTTGCAGTTTTCATTTTTGGGAAGAGAAAATAATCGCACGGTGATAGATCGGGCGAATACAGAGTGCGGTCGATGGGATAAATTTGTTTGTTCATTAAAAATTCATTGACTACAAGAGCGATTTTTTGATCATAATTTACCTGCGCACACAATCTTCAGTTAATATTTTGTAGATTTTACAGTAAGATGCATTTAATTCTTCGGCCAGCATTCTCACAGTGACATTTGCATCGATAGCGATTACTTCACTTAGTTTATTCCACTAACTAAGCACGATTAGATGCTTCGGGTCGTCCGGTTCTTGGATTATAATTTAAATCATTACGACCGTTTTTAAGTCGCGAGTACGACTCATACAATCATCATCATAAACTTTTTTAAACAATTCGTAAGTCTCAGCTAATTTCTTACCGAGTTTAAAATAAAATTTAATATTTACTCTTTGTTCCATTATGTTTTTGAGACATAACTACAAAACTGCTATTATTTGTATAAGAAAATAAACATATTTATATACTTATATGTTCCAAATTTCGCGTAAGTAGGTTTGATAGAAAACACAGCTTTTTAATTAACAAGTATGATTCCTGCAGTCGTGAATGCGCGACTTCAAAATACTCTGTCAACTTTCCCATACCCGTATAAACATATACTGAATATGCATACCTAGTTTGAAATCTATCATTGGTGGAAAAAACATCATTTTTGTAAACATTCCTATTTGATAGTTTGTTTATATGTGCTCAGTTTGTCCTTCGGCGAAGACACTTTTTAGTAAATGTATCAATATTTCGAAGCCCATTCGATAAACACTAGTTTTGGTGGTATAGCCTCATATGGCCCCTAAGGTCTCCACTTTTTCAATCGTAGACGTCTTGCAACTTGTAGTAGTATATACAGTAGTAATAAAAGTGTTTTACTATCCAGTTGCACTTCAACTGAATGCCCACGCACACAAAACGTTGGAACTTACTGAAATTGTTTACTGCCTTGCGTAGTTTGACCTTTAGCCATTAGACTATGGAAGCGTAGGACTATAGGTCGAATGTTTCTATTGAATGTTTAATAAATCGGCTTGAGACTAAGTTCCCAACTCTTGCAAAATAACCGGCTTTTGATAAAAGAGAGCAATGATCAAGTTTCATTTATGAAAATGGCTATAATATTTTTAAAAATTTTCTCCATGAAGATCAATATTTTTTTGATAACGCTTGAATTAATTTTCATAGCGATTGTCAAATTATGCGGAATTCAGTTGAAAATTTACTGTATGCTACTAATGCCCAAAGGTGTCTGAACCTCAACATAGCTTCACAGATCATCATCGATAGTTTAGGGCACAACAATCGTTTCTTGATGACCTTCACGTAATTCGTCATTGTGTGAATATAGGCTCCCATGGAATTTCTATATGTGTGTCTAAACGATTTGACTACGAATACCATAAAAAAACTCTAGTTTGACATCACAACAATTGGGTTGATCATTATAGAAATATATTACAAAAATAGCACCAAGGGTATACTAAGTGTGTGGAACTATATGTTACGTGCGGTGTAGAGGTGTAGAGCACGCCATAAAGTCTCTATATTCTTTATCAACGTCAAAAAACAGGCTATGTTCGTCTGCCCGTCCGTTCTTCATATGTTTCAACACCGAGATCTCGGCGACTATCAAAGATAGAGCCTCTAGCTATGATCTTTCAGATTCGATTGATACATACGCATGTCAAGTTTAGAAATACTGTTGAAGGCCACGCCTACCACGAACACAATAAGGTTACTTATCTGTTTATAATATTGGCACAGCGTAGCGCTAATAACTTGCCGTTGGTTTTGTTCTCTAACGGCCAATAGATGGCAGTGCCTTGTGAAGTCATCTAAGTACTTATATTTAGCTTTTAACGATTAATATCGAAAAAAGTTTTCTGTCTTTATGTTTTAAAAATATTTATGCCATAAAATTCAGCATTCGAAATTATATTGTAGTTGAGAAGGTGCGTCCTTTCTCAAGCCCAGGCGCCATATGCTAAAAAAATAAATTCGACTTTTTTATATGCTTTTTTTTTTTTCTATATCTAGATATGACATATGTGTCTCTTAATGTCACAGCTAATAATAAGCAGTATATAGCAGTATATGTATCTGCAGAACAAACTCATATGTAGCTGTCATATACGCAGTATGTGCACACGCGTCTAAAAACATTTTATTGTACGATAATTTTTTTTTGTTTTTGTTTTTTTGGGCTATTTATTTTTTATTTTGTGTCGTTTCGTTTTTCTTTCCGCTGCTAAATTTGCAAAAAAAAAAGAAAAATTTACATACCAATTAAGCTGTCTGTGTATTTGCGTTTTTATTAAAATTCCACTTGGAAATTTGCTGCCCGTTTATATTTGGAATTTAACTGTAAATGCTGCTTCCAGTATGCTGCAGATAAGATCAAAGCATTATATTTGCAAATTATATACTAAGTGCGTTCGTTAACAGGGCTAATAAATGGCCTTTTCGTTGTACTGTATGAGACCTTTGTATGTTTGTTTTCTAAGAAATTGTGTTTGTGACAAGTGGTTTTACTTTTTACTGTGCCTTTCGAAATGAAACGATTTACAAAACTGAACGAATTGAATGAGATTTTAATATATAAAATGACAAATTCATAATATTTATATAAATACATCACTGTGGGGGGTAGTCCACGCAAGTGACGAAAGCCCACTTCAGTCTGGGTGCAACTCTAGCGCTATATGAAGGTGCAATAATAAAGTTTTTACCGATCGAGACGTGCTATATAACAATAAAGAGGTCTTGAAATGTATAGCATGTTGAAAATATATAGTGTTGAAAAAGCCCAGGGAATGCTCAAGGAATATTGGGGGCTCGTGAAAGACCTATATGTGTTTGTTAATGTTTGAATCCTTTTCGAAACCTAAACTTTGTTGATACCGAATTTTTGTACACACAAAACTAAGAAACTTTTGTTCGACAACTTTTTCAAAATGTCCAATTTTGGCCGATTTCAACTGGCTACTATTGCTTAATTTGAAGGTCTTTTTAAAACCTTTCAAACAAATTCTTACATAGGGTTTTGCAATAATTACTTACGTAAATTTAGGTTAAAGTAAATTAAGAAAAGTATATTTGGATGATTTGCCAAAAATTGAGACCAAAATGTCGTGCTTATACTTCGAATGGCAATACGTTATGAGATTGGTAAAATTTTGATGTGTTATACTTTTCTGCGAAAATTCCGTGGGCCGAAATATAGCATTGCAAATATCAGAATGTTTTATATTAGCTACATGTCGTAATATCATAATAATAGATAATTCAATTTGTTATACGCAACATAAAAATAAACCAGTTATGCACTTATACTCATGTACCATAGTGTGAAAGGGAATATTGTGCAAATTTGTCTTTCAAGCAGAAAGAAGTGTGGGTGACTCCATAAACTCAATGTATTTTTGATCCGCATTGGAAGACGAATCGATGTAGTCCAATCCGTCTGTCTTTTTATACTCTCCTTTTCCCTCTTCAGATAAAGTAGCTCACAAGACTTTTCTTTGAACATTTTATTGATTTTGTTTTGTAAATAATTTTTTCTGGGTCTTCCGGTTCTCACTCTTGGGAACATTTTCCGAAAGTGAATTCGATAAATAGATACAAATTTTACATTTAAGACGTTTTAGCAATTTGAATTCACTTGCCTTGAGTAATATGAATTGTACTGAATGAATGCAGGCAAACACTCAAGAATAAATTAGTTCAATGTTTGTTCTGCATTATTATTGATTCTTATCAGTAGCACAATTAATACTTTATAGTGATATTTAGTTAAATGTAAATTAATTGCATTTATGTGACTGTACTTTTGTAGTTTCCAAGTAAAAAAATTTTAATTTATTGCCCGCTAACCTAAAAAGTTCACATGGCAACTCTAGCAGCTAAGCAACACATTTACGATGCTACGTGAATGGCAACAAACATTTAACAAGTGACGCGCGGTGAATTGCCACTTAACGGAACTAAATTTGTCGCAAATTGAAATGCACAATAAGTACGTGATTTCTTAAGGTTGCAATAATTTCGATTAATTTTTTCTGAGATCGTTAGCGACAATCATTTTATGTTAAAGCAATTACTTTAATATTTTATTACTGTATTTTAGCTTCAATGAAGAAATGACAGCCACACAATGGCTGACAAAAGAAAAATAAAGATATAACTATAGTCTATAGTTTATCTATATAAATATTTAGACATTAGGGACATCTTTTTGTAGTTCATTCGGCTGTAAAAACGCTGCGAAGCAAATCGAAAGCAACTTACATACCCGTACTACAAAAACTGTAAAATATTTAGCTTTATTAACACATGCTGTTCTCAAAATTTGAAAGCATGGAACAAAGACAAATACAATATGGCAGCAAAATGCCGTGCTGGGACATTTGAACATGTGTTCTGCGACAGTCAAATTGTTGGAATGGGCTGGATTACAAGTTACAATACATGCGTACATATTTTATGAAACGCAGGATCAAAAGCGTACGGTATCAAAAGCCATGCGAGGCTACAGTTGGGCCATATACGAGTATACATTGTGTATTTATAGAAAGAATAAGCATTCCCAAGTCTATTTTTATGCCCGTTGGTCAATGGCCCAAACAAAAGGACCACAAACAAAAGAAACAAAAAAAAAAAAAAAAAAACAAAAAAAAAGTGAAGAAGACGCAGCCATGAATAGACTCTAACATTCCTGCAAATATAATTGTGTCAAAGTTGCTTTTGGTGGTAAACTCCCTTAACATTCATCTACTTTCTCTTTCACGTCTTCCTGTTTCCCTATCGACAACTTACATTTAGCTTACACGCTAGCTAATCCAAGTTTATCCTGCCTAGAGCCAATCACGCTTGCCATGCCGCATGTGAACAAAATGAGGCAAGTTATTCCGTTGGTCTAGGCTCGAAACACAGCGTGAGAATGTGAAGCAGCAAAAATCACTCGAAAAGTGTCCTTGCCATCCTAGTGCATACGACAAATTGCTCGATATCTGCGTGTGTGGGTGCGATTTTTGTTCAACTGTCAAATTCATTCTATTTGCTTTCTTTTTTCAATGCTTTAAAAATCCATAGTAAGCATGCAGAAGGACGCGTGCTATGTATATATATATATATATATATATATATATATATATATATATATATATATATATATATATATATATATATATATATATATATATATATATATATATATATATATATATATATATATATATATATATATATATATATATATATATATATATATATATATATATATATATATATATATATATATATATATATATATATATATATATATATATATATATATAAAAAAAAAAAAAAAAAAAAAAAAAAAAAAAAAAAAAAAAAAAAAAAAAAAAAAAAAAAAAAAAAAAAAAAAAAAAAAAAAATATATTAAGTCAATATTAAATTTTATGCTTTAGTTAATACTGGAATTAGAAACGTTTAAGATATTTTTTTTTTGAGTGCTGCTTTAGCATAAAGACGACTTGGTATGAAATTTACGTCATTTTACCTTTTTTTTTAATGGAAAAATATTGAAAGCTTAATTTCTTTCCAACTGTTTAAGATGTGCCAGCAATTACTCATTCCCATACGCTACATTTGTCTTTGTGTAATGTCCTTGACTTTGGGCGTGTCGCTGTCGTTGTATTAATTAATCCGAACGTTTCCATTTTTTAGCTTACTTTTTAGTTTCTTACTACAAATAATGCAGGAGAGCATAATAAATTTCGTAGTAAACTTTTACTGTGTTCAAAGTTTGCTGTGCATATTTTAACGAATCCGGTTCAAAATCTTTTTTTCCGCTAGCTCCATAGACATAGAATTATATTTCGCATCTAACAATGAAAAAACAAACATTTGCAGTTGAAAATGGTTTTATTGTTTTTCAAAATATTCACCGAACCAATTTTCGAAGCACTTTTTTCACTCCGAATGAGGTAACTCCAAAACATGCATTTTGAACGCATCAGCCGCTTCTTCTGGCATACAAAATGGCCACATAATTTTTGTTTGATATTCGGGAACAAAAAGAAGTCATAGGCTGGCATATCAGGACTATTCGGCGGATGATTCTTCAATTCGATGTTTTGAGTGCTCAAAAGCTCGCTGGTGCGACGCGATGTGTGGGAAGCTCGCATTGTCGTAATGATCGTGCAGAATGATTCTTCTTCCGCGGTTCGTTTTCCATATTTTTTTCGAAGACTTGTGGTAAATAAATGGCTGTATAGCATACAGAATTGACCGTCTTATGTTGTTCTAACGCCACAGGTAACCATTTCATTCGAAGTACTTCACGCGCGAACTACTTTTGTTGGATTGGAACACACAAACATTCGATTGGTTCCAGACTCAGACGTATACATCCAATATTGTTGCCTGTAATGGTTTTATACACATCATTTGGTGCACCGCATTTTTTTAACATTTCTTTGCACCAAATCTTATTGATATTTGTCATACTAATTCCCAAGGATGCCTCTATCTCACAATATATCACATGACGGTTTTGCTTTATCAGTTCGCTTACACCATCGATGTTCTCTGACGCAACAACGGCCTTCATGGAATTCGCCTTGTACCAATTTTTTACGATGTACAAGAAGATGGTTGTTCTTCGTTTTAAAAAGATGTTAGTTCATTGAAGCACTCCGGTCTTGATAGTTCTCGGCAAAAATTATGAAAAATTATCATTAAATTTGTTCGAGATGATATTTACAAGCCACGCCAACATAAATATTGCTCGTACATCAAAACGGTGCTGAGAGTGTTTACACTAAAAAATGCCAAACAGAAATATCAGCTGGCACCTAACAATAATTAGTGTTGCCGAGGCTAGGTATTTAAATAGCGCCCATGATTTCCTATAGCCAGAAATCCAACAAATCGTTTACCTGCAGCCAACCGAAAATTGTTGAAGAGTATCGAAGCAGTGCTTTACCAACCTGAAGGATATTGGCTCCTGTAGAAAACTTGTCCAATAAGTGTGGATTTGTATTGAAATACTGTGAACCAGGTAGCCAAAGCAATAGAGTTGCTGTTTTGAGAACGCGCACCTGCATTCGTGTCGGAAAGTGAATCATCAGTGAACAATTTGATTGGCAATGGTTTAGTATCTGAGATACCATCCGCTGAGAAGCATCTGCCGAAGCCTAACTCCGTGAATCAATTCGTTATTTTTTGTAGATAGAGATACTAGGAAGTAATTTAAAGGTATCAGAATGCTCAGGTAAATTTGTAAAATTGGAAGAGCATGCAGACTTCAATTTAAAAAAAAAAAACATCTTTGTGTACTCAAGCACACAACAAAGTGTCATTAAAGCACTACAAATGATTTATTTAAAGCGCACCTTCTCAAATTCTGTTCCGAATCATTGTGTTTAATTTACATATTTAATCGCTACAAACACCACAAATGACAATGACTGTTTATTGTGTGGTCTAAAGCAATTTATTATTCATTTTTATAGAAATAATATACAAGTTTAGGGTCAAGGCCACTTAATTGATTGCTAAAAACAAAATAGCTGCCATGAACTATATCATTTATACACAGTGCGGTTATTTTATATTATAAATTTCTTTAAGTACCATAGAAATATAACATTTGGAGTGAGTTTTTTAAAGGAATATTGTTGGTTTTTATTTTGAGTGGAAAGACAATAAGCATGCATAACACATAAATCTAAAAAAATATTGTTAAATTTCAAAATACACTTGATTCTTCAAAATACACCTAAGACATTTGAGTATTAAGACAAAATCAAACAAAAAGCAAAACTTTTTTAATCTAGAAAAAGCAAACAACATTCATGTGGGATTCAACAGGGGAATGCTTCTAAAGCACTGAACTCTTTTCAGCAAAAATGTTGTGAAAATTTAAACATGACTGCGTACGAGTATGGGAAAGTTAATGGCAAAATTGCTTTTTCTAAAGAAAAACTTTATGTGTCACATTTCTACATATTCTACTTTGAGTCACACGAGCATATACGAAATGTTATCAAAAACATTTAATAAAATAAAATCAATTTTGACCAATAGGAAATATCAAAATAAAATAAAATCAAATAAAACAAATCAAATCAAATCAAAGCTTAAATTTGCGTACAATTTTAAAGAAGCAACAAGAGAAGTTTTCAGTAGCTCCTGAGTATTTGATTCCGTGTTTGAAGGAGCCTCGCAGTTGTAAAGTGGTACATTTATCCAAATGTTATGCATTTCAAGCTAATCATGAAAAAAGTTTTTAGTACAAAATCAAATCAATTGGATTTGGGGGAGGAGATTCTGTACGATTTTGATGATTTTGGATTTGAACGGAGGGACCAGCTCTCGCATTCACAGACAGGCAAACATGGCTATATCCACTCAACTCTTGTTGGGCTATTCCTAAATGTGGGCGGGTCACGGCTGCTGATATTTATGTGAAGCGTCCATCCATAGGAAACCACGATGTAAATGTTTTAGTTTATATTGACTCCAATTTAAAAAAAATGTGTCTTTCAAAAACGCAGAAGTAAGTGGGTGGGCTACCCCCAAAAGTCACATCAACTGAGTTGTATAAGAAGCTACTATGTCTAATTCAACATAATTTTGTCTGTAGGGAAAAACTTTTTCATACAATATCCCAAAAGTGGCTTGTTGGTTTACATATGTTCTTCTCTAAAAAGTGAGGGATCTCATCCATTGATATATGTAATAAATAAAAGGTTTTTCATATAAAAAAGCAAAGGCAGGTTGGTAACATGGGGGCTACACCACACCTATTGATGTACGGGTATATGTGAAGCGTCCGTCCATAGGAAGCCACCAAGCCAAGTTTTAAGTTGATACTAAAAGTTGTTCATACAAAAAATCAAAAGTTGGTGAGTATTTTGTATTGGTGCTACCCTCTTTAACAGCAACAAAAATAAGTCTATTTGCCGTGTTCAAGCACGATATCTGAAAAATTGTTATAAAAACAAGAAACAAACGTTAACTTCCATTCACATGAAATTTTGAAATTGAATTTCAAGTTAATATTGACTTCATACAAATGCATAAAAGTGAGCGGTATGCTTGTACTAGGGCTACTCTTTAAAGTGGGCGGAAAGCACCCATTTGTAAATGTATGTGATGCAGCCGTGCATAAGAAACCACCATGTCGAATGTCAAACTGATATTAACTTAATTAAAAAAGTTTTCCATACAAAAGCACAACAACGGGCGATGGGTTTGTATTGGGATTACCCCAAATAGGGGGCGGGACCCTTTAGTGTATGTATGTTAGGCGACTGTCCGTAAAAAGCTACCATATCGAACTTCAAGCTAATATTGACTTTAATAAAGAAGTTTTACTTACAAAAACACAAAAGTGGTAGGCGGGTTTGTATGCGGGTTACCCTAAAAGTGGGGGTCGCACTCGTTGATGTATATGTCAATCGTCCGTTCATAAGAAGCTGCCATGTCAAGAATTAAGTTGATAATGCCTACTATAAAAAGTTTTTCTTACAAAATTTTAAAAGTGGGCGCGAGCTTTGTATGGGGCTACCCCAAAAAGTGGGCGAGATAGGTTAATATTGATACTCTATTTGACTACAATAAAAATATGTCTAGATGTTAATTTACAACTGGATATAATACAAATTGGTCGCCAAAAAATACGAAACATCATCCTGACGGACAGATGGACAATCAGACGGACATCGCTAGATCGCCTCGTCTCGATGAGCTGTTCAAAGATATATTTATACTTTTTGGAGTCTACGGTGTGTCCTTTAATGCGTTATATTCTTTCAGGCAAACTGCTTATACCATTTCACACTACGTGTTACTATAGAATTGCTCCTGTTGCTCTCCCATTTGATCTTGGCGCGTTCCGATGTTTGATTTCACTGTTACGTTTACGTATGATATACGCTGGAAGTTGCTGGCACATTATCCAATTTTTAAATCTTTTTTTTGTGAGTTGGCAGCACTGTTCTTAATTGCTATACCAAACTATACTATACCTATGTTTGATTACATCAGGTTCTTTAGTCCGTCATGATTTTGACAACGAACAAAAATAGAGTTTGGCCAAATTTTTGTGTTGTGAACAGAACTTCGTGTACCGAATCGCAGGGAATATTTGAAAATTGTATGAAAAACACGGAGGTACGAATGGTACAAAGCGTTGAAGGAGGTCCGATATAGCGTTGAAGACACGTTTCGGAAGACCTTCGACCTTTTCAACAGACTAAATTGTGCTCTCAAAATCGCCGTTTTAGCTTAAGAGAGATTTGCTGACCATTTATCCTGTCCTTTAGTGGACAATTTTGGAATGAGACGCCGCTTGGCACGTCCCAAATGAGTGGAATTTTCTACAATAACAGTATCGAAAGTGATTGAATTTAAGGTCAACAATGCGACAAAGGGAACAACAATTTCAATGTTACCAAACTTAATATTTACTTTTATTTTTTGTTTTACATATAAGAACTTAAAATATATGCAGTACTTCCATAAAGCAGAATAGAGAACTATGTACAAACATGCAGAACCAAACATTTTAGCATAAATTTAAAAAGTTTTGTTTTCAAAAATGGAAAACCTGCAGATAACTTTTATGATTGAAGGTATTTTTTGATATACTATTTTTGCAATATAATTTTGACACAATATTACAAGGTTGAAAGAATATCCAACAATTTTAACAAAACTAAATGTGTCAACATACTATGAAAAGGAGCAAGTCGTGTGCACTTAAAAATATTCAATGCCACAACATGGACAGACTGTTTTGGTGCAAGTAATTCAAGCTGCTATAAAATGTAATTTGCTATTAAATAAAATGCACATTTACTGAAGCAAATTGGTGAAATGTTTATTGTAGTTTAAGGACATAAAAGTGAATGAAAGTATTGCAATTTGTTGAGAGTGTGCATTTTATGATGATGAATAGTTTGACGATGTACATAAAGAAACTATTAAATTACATTAAATTAAAAGCATTTTGTAATATGAAGCAACTGTCTGTTTTGGGAGAGTATCAATTAACCCAAACATATTTGATTATGTACCATAGTAAAGAAACCACAAAGGAGTATCTCAACTAGCTACATTAAACGTATCTTTCATTTGTAACTGCCAAATGACTAACCAAGTTAAAAAGCAAACTAAAGACAAAAGCAAAACGCATGAACGAATATATTAAATGAGCTTCAGTTTGGTTGGCACCTAAATTCGAGTTAATGTGGCATGATAAGCTGAAATTGTTTGTGTGTGTGCTAAACTATATACACACATATAGTATATCAACAAACGAGCTGTCATAAATAAAAGTACATATACATATATACATTCATGCTCAGACATACATCCGGCTCAGCGGCTGTCAGCTGAAAGCTCATTTGGACGCTAGCAACAAGCTACATAAATGCCTTTCAATGTCTGTGATTGCTCGACCAGGAAGCCTAATGAAGAAAAATAGTTATATGAAAATGATATATGAAGAACAGCAACTAGAACAGGATACTGACACTGTGGCTAGATATACATAGTACCCGCCTAGTAAATAGGTAAGAGCACATTTAAAATAGGCGTACAAGCAATCCATTATCAAACAAAAATCTGTCTGGAATGCTCTGCGAAGGTTGCCTTTTATGTTGTGCGTCTAATAATGAAAAAAAAAAAAATAGTAATTTATCATTGAAAAGGGGTTTTTTTTTTTTAAATAAATTTAAAACACTTTTGCTTGCGTTTGAACCAATTACTTTAAGTCACAAAAATAAGTCATTGAGTGCCAAGTCAGATGATGTAAGGTGGATGAGCCATCAATACGATGTTTTGAGTGCTAAAAAACTCTCTTCTGTATACCGATGTGTGCGAGCTCGCATTGCCATGGTGGAGAATGATCCGTTTTCGGCGGTTGGTTATACTCAATTCGCCGAAAACATTTGGTAAACAAATGGTAGTGTACCAATCAAAATTGATCACCCCTACTTTGCTCTAATTGAGCACTTCCGATGTGATGAGGCACGAATCTTCTTGACGGTCAAATGTTGATGTAATATCGAATGCATGCTGGTCCCACTAATGCTCAGTCTCACTGTATGTTACATAATGTTCTTGACTTAGCAATTCACGTACAGCATCTACGTTTTCTGGGACAACAGCCGTTCTGGAACGACCTTCTCTAGAGTCGCCTTTAAGCGAACTGCGACCACCCTTGAATTTAGCACAGTAGCCATAAACAATGGATTTGATGGCGCTTCATCGCCAAAAGTCGAAGCACGTTGATCGATGCACTTTTGTTGAAAAAATTCACGTTGAAATTCGTAGTAAATCATATCACGAAAATGTTCACGTGTCATTTTCACATTTTGGCCGAGATGAATTTTTCAAATCACTGTAAACAACACATTCATTCTGTCATTCTGCCTACGTTTATGCTAAAAAATGTCACACTTTCAATGGAACTATCAGCTGGCACTTAACAGTACTGGGATTGTGAATGTGCGCAATATACAATGCAACCCTCGTACTAATGAATCGTGTGAAATATTTATGCCTTGAATAATGTGCATATGCTGCACGTACATAATTAAATAGTAAGTCTAGAGTGTTGCATATAATAAATTGACGCACTATTAAATCGAATTTCATGCGTAAGTTTATCAACGCATTGCAGCAGTTGCTCTTAATTGTCACATCATGCAGACAAATCGATAAATTAACTGATTAAAGAATTATAATATGTAAATTTAATGGTCTCATACATTTATTTTTAGGCCGTAATGTATTAATATTCTTAGTAATCTAATTAAAATGTTTAGAAATGCATGAGAGAATGAAACCCATGTTCCCAACATATGTTGACATGATTAGCCATTTTGCATTTTTAGTTTGTTTTTGACAGATATAATAAAGATTAGACGTGCTTAACGTGAGCTAACGACATAAAGCACGGAATTAATGCTGCAAATAGTAATCACTATAGCATTATAAGACTTAAACAGTTATTTTTTAAATATATGTAAAGAGTTTTAAAGCTTCGGTTGTACTAAATATTAGTAGTTATCTTATAACTTCCGGTCTATAAGCCAAGTTTGGTGTCCGGTATTCTTATAGTCTCCGAAAAACAATCACACAGATAGAGGTAGCGAGGGATACATGGACAACCATGGCTAGATTGATTTTTTTCATGGAGATGATCATTAATAAATATTATATTTAAGGGGGTGTTTCGAACTCTCCATCGATATGGTACATACATTGTGAAATTTAATATGTTCAATAAACCTCACTCATCACAAAACGCAAAAATAATTGAAAATGGACGCACGTCTGATTAGCACTTCTGGCGGCAACCAGAAAAAATTTATACAAAAATATCTACAAAGCATGGGCACTATACATTCTCAAATTCTAACAAAAAGCATTCCTCTTTTATGTAGAACTGCACCGTTTTCAAAAGTTTCATAATATTCTATTGTCAGCGGATTCGCACCTGCAAATCCAATTTCAGTTTAATCCGCTTAGTTGAAGTGGATCAAAATTGAGTTCCAAGATTTTGAATAAAGTTCTTCATGATTTAAATAATGACTAACTCGATTTAAATTTGCTTAAAGTCTAAAAGAGCGTATTGTGCTTTGTTTCTCATTAAACACTTAACATTCTCATTCTTATTTTAGGCGTTTTGGTACTAAAAATCAATTTTTAGTTGGCAAGTCATTGCAGTAAAAAGCTGTGAACAACTATCAAAATGAAAATAAAATAACAGTTTGACTTTCTGTGCCAACGAATTTTAAAAAATATAAAAACCAGCATTTGAAACGAAGTGCTGAGACCCTATACAAGCGCGTCAAATATTCAGTTTAGAGAAAAAACATATCTTAAATCTGCGCCATAAATTATTATCTTAAAATAGAAGTTATAAGAATAATATAGCTTACCAATAAAAACTTGAATATACTATTATTATTATATATTTTTCTCAAACTAGATTCATACGTCCGTAGGACACATGGGATGCAGACTATTAAGGTGACGGATTAGTTCAATCGTCTTATATAATTCATTTATTTAATTTACATACACGCACTTAACTAATTGACGAAAATTTAATGTTTATGCATACATTTATCATTGTGATATGCAAAACAACGAAGCCAATTATAAATCGAGATCAAAAGATACCTCTGAAAAATTTTAAAGTACTGGAATTAAACTTTCATCGATTTCAAATTATATGCTTTCATCGGTCAGGCTCAAAGCAATAAAAATAAATAAAGCTAGACAGTTTATATGTAGGTATATAACAAATTTTGTTTGTATACTCTACATACGTAGTGCGAATAGTATTGTAATTTTGTCATGAAGTATGTAAAGCATTAAACGATTACACCATAAATTCATGTCCGTCCGTCTGTCTGTTTGAATCATAGTTAGTCCTTCCGCTTTTGAGCTATAAATTTGAAATCAGATGAAGTGAAGACTTCCCATGTTTCTATGCTAAATACAGGGTGTCTTAAAAGAAAGTTCACATTTGATTTGCTGATTGCGTGAACGCAACTATTCCGAGGGGCGCGGGGGGTATGTCAATCGGTAGCCTAGCTTTTGGGAATTTAGTCGCTATGGAGCGTTTCTCGGGAGCAGTATTCGACATGTTCGTTATTTAAATGATGCGCCAAGCCCTCGACTCTTTGGAAAATGGGTCGAGAAGTTTGAAGAGACCGGTTCAACGCTGGAAAAATCAAAATCCGGGCGTCCAAAGTCTTCGAGAACGTTCGAAAACGTAGACAGTGTTACTCAGTCTGTTTGTGACAAACCGGACCTTTCGATTCGGAAGCGCGTTGTTGCTTTAAACATGCATAGATCATCATTGTTCCGCGTTTTACATAAAGATTTAAAGCTGCACCCCTACAAAATTCAGTCGGTGCAAAAATTAAAGCCTCAGGAGGCTGGGCAGAGGCTTGAATTCCTTACAAATTGATTTCCAGGAGAGGTGACATAATTTGGCCACCACGAAGTCCCGATGTAACCCCTACGGACTTTTTCCTGTAGGGTTACGTCAAATCTAAAGTTTGCGGCAACAAACCGACTTCCCTGGCACAATTAAAAGGAAATATCCATCACGAAATGGCAGCCATCACGGAGAATACCTGCCGAGCCGTCATAGGAAATTTTAGTGCTCGATTAAGTGAATGCCGTGAACGCAGCGGTTCACATTTGGACAATATCATTTTTAAGAAATAAATTCCCAAAGAAAAATGTGTAACAAACATTTTTTCAATAAACTACTTACTTATTTTTTTATCGATTTTTTAAATGTGAACTTTCTTTTGAGACACCCTGTATATATCAAAACTATCGCGCCACACTCACACACTATTATGCGTAGTTGGCATACAAATCCACCGCCCGCATTTCGGTTTTTATATACAAAATTGTTTTGCAGTCAATATAAAATTTAATTTCGATATGGTGATTTCTATTGGTTGGAAGTTTCACATATTATTAATGGGCGCGTCCGGACACTTTTAGAGGTACACAATACAAACCCACCTTCAATTTTTCATAGTTAGCATGAGACACTTTTTCATTGCAGTCAATAGTAACTTGAAATTCGATATTGCAGCTTCTAACGGACGAAAGCTTCGCATTATTATTATTATTAATGAACATAACCTGCCCAGTTTTTTAGATAGTCCCCATAGACACCAACCGCACACTTTGTGTTTTTTGTAGGTAAATGTTTCTTATTTTTTGTGCTAGTCGCATGGTATGAAGTCTGGCTACAAACAAACACTACCGCATTAAAAGACGTGTCAATAATTTGTTAGATAAGTGTGAAGCGTATTGAAGCATCGATTTAACCGAAGTTAATGTTTTCTCTTAATTTTTTTTATTTTTTACCTTGTCACTGGCGACACGCACTTCATATTCGTGCTCTATGAGTAAAAGGTCAAAAGTTGAAATACAAAGCCAGCAAGTTCAAAGCGTTCCTGTTGATAAGGGTAGTCTTTTGTGTGGTGTCGTCCATCAGTCAGTTTGAGGATTTGAACAGACTTCTCGGCTTGTGCTTTCATATGTAAATGCTTTGAAATTTAAACAGCTGAACATAAATATTTTATACTTTTTTATGAACTGGTTAGTCTTTGATTTTTGTTTTCTTTTTACAATTTTATTTATGTTTTGTTTATTTTTAAAAATGAAAATGAAAAGTTCAATGCTTTTTTTGTTGTCAGTTAATGGTTTTATAGGCGCGTCAAAGTAGTAGAGTAGAGAGTTTTTTCTGCTGTTTCTGTGGTGAATATATTGCTCGCTGCTAGGGATTACATTAACTCATTTCGAAAAGGGAATTTAAGTAAAATGCCAACTTTAATGTGTGGCGTTGATTTATTTCATGTTAAGCACATAAATACTTTTGTTTGTGACATTAAACTTGAAATTTTGTTATTCCTACTTTTTTGTTTTGGTTCAATACCCTGCACAAATGTACTTGTGAATAGGGTATACTGGTATAGTTGCCCAACTGCACTGGTCTGGTGTTGCACTAGCGACTTTCTCTCAACTCTAACTCTCGGCTTAATAACCGTCCATGCATTCGCCTAACGAATTTGACATGGGCATGCATTTGGCAGCGACCGAGCAGCACGACATTTCATCACCTTTCACAAGCTATTCGCTAGGCAAAATGGGTTAGTCATTCGCTATAACTAAGGAGTCAGCTCTTTGCTAACGAAATGTGGTTAGCCAAAAGCAAAAAAAAAAAAAAACAAAACATTTTTTTTTAGTTTGTATTTTTTTGTTTTCAAATATTCTTTGTTCTTATTTTTTTTCTCTTATTTAATTTTCTTGCATTACGCAGTAAATATAAGCGACGGCCCTGAGCGCATAATCTTTAAACTGGCTACGTGCTCCTACTTGCGTACTGACGATTACTGTTTTAGGCAGTTCGATATTATGCTAAAACTTCGATTAGAGTAACGATCAGTAATTAGCCAATTGCTAGTGTGTTGGAACCTCGAGCCACTGGCCGAACAACAGGAGAATGTTTCGAATTTAAAAATGAGTGTAAAGTCTTCTTCAGATGGTCATATATAGCGGACATACGAGTATTTAACAGAATTTCAAATATTTATAAACTTCAACAGAGTGACTGAAAATTCAACGAGAAGTTTTATTAACCCAGATTTTAATACAGATATCAGGCACCGTCTGAACCTGTCTTAACAACTAAAATGAGACGCCATAAATTATTTAAATTCGTGATCAGTTCGTCACATAGGGTGCACATTATTCAAGTGTTAAATTAGAGCCATTTTTTTATATCATTTTTCTACTCGCCACTGTTTCATCTACTACAATATACCTAATATTGAAGATAAAACCTACTAATTGCTGCAAACGATGTAAATGTTATTATTCCAAAATTCAATTCGCTAAGAAAGCAGTATTGCTTAATTGCACTTCACATCGCTATGCAGGATATAATATAGTCGGGAACTTCGACTATTGTATTTTAGAACAAGGGTTTTATCGCATTTGAATTGCTTGTTTTTTGTTTTCTGTTTTATAGCTCCACTGTGTGCTGCATATATTCTGATACTGATCCCAGCTGATGTGCCTAATCCCGTGTAGAACGTCAGCAACAGAGACATGTTTTATGTGTTTGCTCATAAACGCATTATTTGTACTTTCAGTCGGACGCCATTTTTTTTTTCTGAACTACGCACAGCTGTCACTTCTATTTCTGTTTCCGTTGAACTGTTTTTTTCGCTTCGTTTGACACAGCCTACTATCAAACGTAGCCCTTAGGGTGCAATTTCGTTTTGCTACTTGTCAGAAGACAAAGGACAAAGCAAATAACTCATACATGTTAAACTGCAAGTGTGTCGGAGGTCAAATAACAACACCTTTGGTTTAATCAAGCTGAAACGTAGTAAATTGACAGGCCGGAAATCCCATCAGTCATCTATGTATGTACCTATCAGTAAATAACCGGAAACAAAAAAAGTTGTACGTACGTTTGGTTTCATTAATAGATAACCAAAAGCCGTATGCTATTTTGCATGTGGTTTATTTCCATTTTGTGTCATTATGCACAAAAGTGCTGTACAGTGTTGTAGCATAGTGTCGCATAATGCTCGCATTACAAGCATGCAAGTTTAATTGTATGCTTCGGTCGGTGTGTGTGAAAGTTTCATTTATAGAATGCTGTGTCACAGTTTTATGACGTTCTGTGTATCAGTTTACAGCACTCAGAGGGCAATGCGACAAGGTGTCCCTGAAAGCTGTCAGCTACGCGGCCCCAGTATAATCTTTAAATGCGGTTCGAGCGCAAGTGGTTCTGTGCATTTTAGAGTTTGAGTTTGAATATTACGTATGTTATGTATGTACTCACAGCACATTACATTTGCATAAACTTACAATATCCATTTATAAAAAAGTTTTTGACATCGTTCAATAACATGCATGGGAGGTTTGCATGTTTAAAATTTGCATGCTTAGTAGATAATATAGAGGTTCGAGATATATCGTTGCTTTTCTCTTCTGCTCTAGAAAATCGGGCGAATCGAATGATTTTTGCGAATCTGAATCGAATCTTAATTGTATCTATTTAACTTAAAGAATGAAAATTATACTATAATCTTCTACATAATAATTTCTTTACTATAGGAAACACTATCTTAACAATTTTAGGGCAGAAGAAAACCCATAATAAACATTTTTTTTTTGCAAATTTGTCTTCACAGTTTTTTTGTCTGGCAAAATTGGGTGCCTGTCAAAATACAAGACTACCAAGACTATCACTTCGTTAGACGACGTTACCCGAAATAAATGTTTTTTAATTTTTTCAAGTTGAATTCAAATATAACTGACGACTTTATCAGTTGTTTTCTTTTATAATGCACTGAAAGTCGCCGCAAGAGTGCTCCAACCCTCTTAATATGACAGCCAGATGAGCCAAATTGAGGGAAGATGAAGAATACAATACTATGTTTTTTTCTTCATCTTGTATCATCTAACTAACTCGATAACAAAATCGAATAATTTTAAGTAATCGAATAATTTGAGGCAAGTTATTTCAAAGTCGAACACACGATTATTTCTTGTTTTAACTTTCAAAATGTAAAGCTAATGTAACGGAATTTGTTTGTTAAGATCTATGTGTCAAAGATCTATGTGTGCACCCCGTGGTGGACCAATACTATAACCTACTCGTACTTACCAATATATTTCAAGTTGGAAATAAATTTTTTTTCGAATGCCACTCGCAGTCAATATGCCATCACTAGCGCCATCATAGCGACAGGTCACATGAGCATTGAGTTCACTATTTCAAGGACGAATTTAGAAATGTAGTGTTGCGTGTCTTTAGTTTTCTTGAGCTTGATGTGAATTGTGTTTGTGTTTCTGTATATCTAGTTTTGTGTGCTTATTAAAAGATTAATGCAAGGATGTTAGCAGCGACACGTGCGCATGCAAATACAAAACCTAACACACAAACACACCATGTATCTCCTCAATCAGTGCCAAAGACTTAAGCAGCAAAACTATCGTTCTACACAGTATACGCTCTCACTCTCTGTAGAACTTGATTGGCGCGCGCCCAAAAGTATGCTAAATATCAGTGTAGCAAGTATCCGCAAGTGTCCTGCATACACACACACATAAACACACTCAAACAGCTGCATAAACCAAATTACATCTGTACTGTCGTACGAGTATGTGACAGAATAAAAAGTATACTCTAGTAGTTCACTTGACATATTAAAATATATGGAAATTTGTATGCATTATAAAAATAAAATTGGGTTAAAATATGTAGTTCAGATCAGCAGTGGCATTGTAGAAAAGGTAACAAATGAATTTTACTTAAAGAGATAAAATGTTTTTTGCTTACTTAAGAGTTACAAAATATTTAAAGTTTGTCTAATCACAACTGCGTCCACGTTGTGATATTCGATTCGTGCGCACATTCGCAGAAGGTATTCTAGACGAAGCGTAAGTTTTTTTTCCCTTTTACCAATTTTGCTGATTACTAACGCTGCTTGCTGCTGCTCCTGTCTTGGCAAGTGTCCTGTTGCGAAATTTGTTTACGCTGCTGGAAAACTTTCGCTTAACTAAAAAGTGCGACGCAAAAGTTTCGCGTCAAAATGATGCTTAAGTTAATTCTTGTGGATAAGTGTAGTGGAAATCTGTATGCACTTGTAAATATTTTGTGTTTAAACATTTTCATTTACTATCACTGTCGGTTGCTTCGAGTGCTTTTATATTAAATGGCTTGGTTTGCAGAAAATTTTATCCATAAAACATGTAAAATTTGAAACCTGTGTAAGACCCATTAAATTAACTTTAAACCTATTTAAATTATAATTAAATAAAGCTTTTAACATCTGTATGTTCTCATAAATAGCACTTAAATTGCTTGGATGCGACTGAGCTTGGTGACTCTATATAATATTCAGATATTCAGATTCAATTGTTGATGCTGATCAAGAATATGTATACTTTAGCAGTTAAATATATTTGCAGAATCTTAAAATCTTTTACACTTTGGGTATAGGATATAAAAATTTAAGAAATACAGGCAAATTATACAGAGAAGTTAGCTTAGCAGTTCACACAATCGACTACAACTGAATATTGAATTTGCTCCTTTTTTTCTTTTAAAAAACGCGCTAATACAAAAAGATCTCTTGAATACAAGAAAAAAAAAGTTAATTTTGCATATAGCATATTCACATATTTCTGACGGTTCTCGCTCAGCGTTCGTTATGCGATTCGTTTAATTCCGAAAGATAGAGTGAGAGGAAGATTTTAAAATTCTGGTTGAATGCCATTAACACTTTGTATGCCAGAGAGAGAGAGAGAGAGAGAGAGAGAGAGAGAGAGAGAGAGAGAAAAAAAAGAAAGAGTGAACGAGAAACAGAGAGTGCATGTGTATTAGACGACATACAAATACTTAAAAATGATATATCATTCTCCAGTCTTATTGTACCTCAAGCTAATTTTTAAATCAAAAATATCTAAACTCAAACTCTTATCCTCTCTACAACATGGTATTCACCTTAACCATGACCTTGGTTTACCTACTAGACTCTCTAATAATGGTTCGTCCAAATAAATTCACGCACACAACGTCATGCTGTGCCTAATGAAAGGACTATACACCAATTAGTTTGGTTATAAACGCCCACCCAGCTCTTAGGTCCGCCGTGATACCACATGTACCTCCTTTGAGGCTCGAGTCCTAACCAATGGGAAGATTTTACATACTTCACTAAATTGTTGACTTCCAGCTTTAAAGTTTCATATATGTCATTTAGCAAGTAGTCTCTTGAACAGTCCGGGGCACTGACATTGAAGATGATGAAATGTTTCGGGTTACTCGCAGTTATTATAGCTTCTACAGCAGTTTTGTAAGGATGGCCCTAGTCTCCTGGCTTGCTGGCTTATGAATCAGTGTACTGTTACCGCTCCTATCCTAATTGATAGGAGCGGTATCCTGTTCTACTCATACTAAGAAGTCATACTCAGGCCATGTCTGCCTTGAAATGCTACACGTGATAAGTCTAGACTATCTATTGTTTGCGGTCCAAATAGTTTTGATTTTGAGTTGCAGCTTGTAAGTTGCCAGCGGTATGCCAATCGACTCCTTATCTTGTCGACTATGGGTCGTCGTACCTAGTCTTGAAAGTTCATCTGCTATACAGTTAATCTCAATATTGCTGTGCCCTGGCACCCAAACGACGGGGATAATGTTCTGCTCAGCCATCTCATTCAGAGATTTGAGGCAGTCGGTGATGTATCTTGACCGATTTAGACAGAAGTGCAGTGCTTTTATAGAGAAGGTCGTATCGACCAACAGTTATGCGTTTCTATCGTACCGTGATATCGGACTAATTCCTCGGCGAATTTGATGAAATCGATAAGGACAACTTTTATTTTCAACAAGACGAAGCAACAAATGGATTGATCACACCAAAAGCTAGATGATTTGCTTGTTACCAGAAGTTTCACTCAAAACTTGCCGCCAAGATTCTTTCTATTAAACGTAATGTAACGTTTTACAGCGTTCTCTCAGACTAACTCTCAATATCAATCATACAATGCACTAAAAGAATATAATTACCTATTACGAAAAACTCAAACAAGATCTTCACTGGCGCGAACTGTACAAAATTATTTGTCTTCGCTTAGAATATACTAATACTACCCATAAACATCTATTCGATTGATTTACCACATCCTCTAACTTTACGCAATTTTGCAATTTATACATTCCCACCTAAGTAAAACATATCCTTGCAGATTTTTCACAGACACAAAACTAAACATTTCAACATTTAAACTAAACATTTTGTCATTTTCAGTGCATCCGCTTATTATTTCGCCTCTCATAAAACGAGTCCATTACGAATTTTTGCATTTGGCAGCCGTCTATCATTTTCATTCGGTTACTGCTGTTTTCTGCGGGTTCTCTGTATCTAAAAATATGCGCATTTTCAAAAAAGGACTGTTCAAATCGCTTTATTTTCCAAGCTATCTTATGCTTCTGAATACAGCTCTATTCATGTAACACATCAGCTGCGTAGATACATTTTTATGTTGGGTGGTGAGGTGAATGGTGGATGTGGTTTGTATTCATTAAGTTCAGTTAAATATTGTATTTATTAAGTAGGACGCAGTGAGGTGAAGTGGCTCGGGGTTTTTTTTTCGTATACAAATGAAATGAATTAAAGTTTTGATCAGTTGCAGTTTTATTTTTCTGTAGAGAAAAGAGAAAGAAAAATATCCAGTTTACGTTTCCGAAAAAAAAAATATAATTCGGATGTGATTTCGTTTAATTGTACGGCTTTTCACTTTCAGAAAGAATATCGCGTTTATAATTCATTTGGCATTGAGAATAAAAATTTCACACTGCCAATTCCAAGCGCGAAATTCTTCTGAAAGTGAACAAATTTTACCAAAATCGCTTCCGAATAATTTATTTAAAACCGAAAAAGGGTGGATAGACATTTTTTGGAACCTGATTATTTTTTGACTTTTGATAAATTGTGGAATGGAGTGGAGAAATGCATAAATATCAGGTTAATTTTATTTAAATGGTGAATCAATGCTTCTCAAAGAATGCTTCTCAAACATGCAAAGGTAGAACTAAAATTATATGCAGACTCTGGTATATCTTGACGCTAAATGCATAAAAATTTTGAAGGAAAAAAAATGTTTTTTCGGATTAATTCGACTTATTGTTTGTTTCAAAAATGACTTATTTGTGTGAAATTATGGAGAGAAATCCGAAACACGCTCAATTCAATTGAGTGAACCACACCAGCCCACACAAAATTAACCACTTCACCCCACTAACGCCATTTCACAGATATTCATGTTACGTCTACCACTGTAAAATAAAGTTAGCTAGATTATCATCAAACCAATACGAAGCATTTGACTTTGTCGATTGAAAATAAGCTAACTTAGTAATAAGAAGCTCCGGATTGCCAGCGACTGGCGCCGGCGCGCACTAAACTAACCGAATGGTGCGCTATCCTACGTGCGGCCTTGACCGATAGACGGTTGTAAGTAAGTAAGTAATAAGAAGAATTCTAACGAAAAAAAAACTGATGAGCTTTCTTAACAACTCCAAACATGAAAACTGAAAAAGTCTGATTATATTTTCCAAACAAAACTTTAAAATGTGGTCCAGTTTGTATGGGTGCTACCCCTTCTAGTATCTGAAGAGAGAATAGGAGAGTCAAAACATTCAACTTTGGTGGCCTTTTATATTATATTATAGTCTACGTGCTTTCGGTGTTCATTCAGACTTTCAGATGGACGGACAGACTTTTATGTCTATATTAGAGATGGCCGCGTGCCTGATTTTTTAGGCACGGTCCAACACGAGCTCAAAGTTGGTATAGCCAAACAGGCGCACGCACGCTAAACATTTGAGAAAGGCACGACGAATAATACACAGGAAACATAAGAAAAAGAGATTATTTCAAAATACTATCTTCTATAGTCTCAAAAATATCAGCATCACGAGTAGGGGGGGGGTGTGCGGAGGGCTCATCTTTATGTTGAATTATAAGTAAGCAACGAGAACATGAAAAATATAGTTTTTTGTAACGAATTATGCTTTATTTGATACAATGATTGTCCCTATTAAGTATGGAAAATGATTTAAATGAAGTGGCCACCTCGGCTGGCTCGGCAGCATCACATCGTGTAACAATAATTTTTAAACACTCTGTCAACAGTTGGATGCTCTGGATGCGATTTGAGCTTGAACGATATGGCAAGTTGTGCTGTCTTGTTCAAACTAGATCTCATCGAGATCGATATCTTCCCATTTCTAGCCCAGAAATCCTGTTATAGTGTCTCTATATAGAAAAAGAGGGTCTAATAAAGTTACCACTCCAAAATTTACACCACACAGTAACACGAACAAGATGCACGGGATGCAACGACACAACGAAGAATTTTCTTTGCGGCTTATCCTATATTTTTGCTTGCTGACATAACCGTCGAGGTGGAAAATCGCCTAATCCGAAAAAATGATTTTTCGTATCAGCAACCGCAGAACCACACTCAAAATAAGTTTTGAGTAATACAAAATGTTAGTTCAAGTTGAAGCGATGCATATTCCACAAACGGAAGGTTAAAACTGAACATGTAGATGGCCCACCATGTACTTTATGGAGTCTGCTATACCTCATTCTATCTATTATATATATTTGTATTAACTTAGTATATCGTTAGCACTCTAGTGTAGCGTGTACAAAAAAAAAAAAAAGATTGAATGCAGTAGCAAAATTTCATGCTCCTATATTTTTAAAGACTTATGAGGAATCCGCTTTTTCTGTCTCCATTGTCTCCGACACTGCAACCTCCTTCTTTGTTGTTATTGTTATTTATCAGTTTAACAAACAATGACAATGCCGCTTATTACACTCTCATTCAAATCGTGACATATTACATCAAAATCTAATAAAAACTCAATTGGCATGAGAGAGTGTAAATGTATCTGTTTGTGTATCTGTATCTGTATATTTATATACCTATCTATATCTGTATCTGTATATTTGTATACCTAAAATGGGGTAGGAAAATGCTTTGAGGTTGCGCTTTAAGCGGCTTGCCTTTGCGGTGTCATTTACAGGAAGTGCCGACATTTGTAACGGAAGTGCTTATCTTTTTACAGTAGGCAGCAGAATGAACGTTGTTGTATCTTTTGTTGATGTTTTTGTTCACTTTTTGCTTGTGCGCTAGCTTCTTCTTTTTATTTATAGCATTGTTTTTTTACAGGTGTTAAGCCTGTTTGGTCTAACTTTTTATACAATATATGCTATTTTTTACTCCAATTTTTGCACAGCTTAACTTTTTCTGTGGCAGAAAAGTTTCTGCGTTGTTTTGTTCAAACAACGAATCTCATTTAAAGATTTTCTGTACTGAGGTTTTTAAAAGAAATGTATCTCTTTTTATTTTCTAGCAATTTTTTAAAAGTATCTTAATTTAATATGATGTCTGTGTGAAATATGCTCACCACTATAAGTAGAAGTATCAGTCAATTCATTGCAGATCGCGTTGCGCATTCATTGTAGTAATTAATCATCATCATCATCATCATTCTCGCCATGACATTTGCACAATCCGGAACGCGAAAAAATATGCAATTGTTGGCTTCCATTAGATATTATTGAGGTTAATGAAGTGTTTTTCATGCACCAATTTATTTTATTCGCTTCGTTCTCAAGTGAAGCGTTTGACATTTCGTGCTGTAAGCTAATCATTTGTAATAATGTTTTTCTTTTCTTTTTTTTTTAACGCTGAGAAAGTACAACTTTTATAAAGATAGAATGTTGCTGGTTATTGCGAAAAATATATCTATGCAGCATTGTATAGAAAATATAGAGGTATTTTGGATAATACGTATATCGTATCTATAATGTACTATAGTTCTGAAATATATTCAATTCAGTTTGTTGAGTTCAAGATATTAGAAATGTCTTAATCATACTTTTTTTAGCGGCAACAAGCTGTGTACATTGGTTGAACTTGAACCGAAGTCAAATATCTAAAAGAAATATATGTAAGATTTTTATATTATTGAATAAATATCTGTCTAGAATTTTTATTCTTTGGCTTATGAAAGAGGAATGAAGAAATTTGTGACGAGTGAACTGTTTGTATGCGAGCGTAGTCAATATAATATGGAGCATGCTCTAGAGGCAAGAAACTGCTGGCTAGCGTACTAGGCAGCAGATGTGATGTTCTGGCTACTGCAGCTCCTACGTGTTACGCTTATGATGCAACCAGAATGCCAAGCGCCTTAGATTTCACTGTCTCTGGAAGTATAGGTCAAACTAAACGCTCCATCGAGAGCTACTCTGAACTCAGCTCTGACCACTTGCCACCGATTCTTCAACTTAAAATCAAAGCTGCGACAAATTAAACAAAGACGCGCTTGTTTCCTGTTGGCTCTGACCTGACTAGATTTCAACGCTGCTGGCTTCAGCTTAATATCGAGATCTCTTCTGCTGAAGATATTGATGATACGGTGGACATATTGACCAAATCTATACATGAATCTGCATCAAAGAGTTGCTCCTTCAGCTCTGCCACAACTTTCTGCGGCGGTGGTTCAACTTGTGGCCGGGAAACGTCGTCTTCGCAGAAGATTTTTGCGTACCAGAGCTAACATCTAACATGCTAACCGATACGAAAACACCCCATTAAGGATGATAGTGGAGTGTGGTGCAGAAATGAAATGAAATAGGCGGAGGCTTTTGCCACACATTTGCAGTCTAGTTTTACGCATCATAATCTCCACCTATGAAAGACATTATGTTTGTGCTGCTTATATACAACGCAATTCTACATGTCGGCCAGTTTACCACAAAATGGAAGTGCGCCGTGATCACATTGATTCATAAACCTGGTAAACTGGAAAACATAGTGGATTCATACAGACCCATTAGCTTAATGTCAATTTTCTCCAAAATATTTGAGAGAATACTGATAATAGGCCACTCCACCGCGACTTAAATATAATTAATGTTGGAGAACTAATCAACAGATACAGTAGCAGTTGTAACGACAAGTTGGAAAATGACCCCAACGTATTGGCAAATAAACTGGCGTTGCATTGACCCAGAAGAAGACTGTAGAGGCTCCATCCAAAAAAGCTTCCAAGAAGATCAATCTAGATATTTAGATATATGTTTGATAAGAAACCGCTAGCGAAGTCTATATCAGTTGTTGGCACCAAGGTACAATTTAGTACGAAGTTGTCAACCGCCGCCGCTGCATGCGCTCAAGATGGAACACACTGCAAAGAGGTTCATTATCGTTCATATTTGCAGTCGAATGCAGCTGTGGTTGTATCTTCATTGACTGATGATCAAGTGAACTAGAAAAAGTGAGCAGAAAGGAGAGATGTCTTAGAAAAACTCAAATCGCGCGTTGAGATTTAAGCTGTTTTGAGTAAGCTGGACAGACGTGACAATAGTCATATGATGATGACCGTTAGGCATGGTGAAAATCTCAGCGAACGCATCATTTTTCTCAAACCAAGGGAGGCTAAGAAGATGCTTTAGCATTAAATTGCCTACGGCAGAGGCAACTTGTATATATGCTCCATACACATAATGCGGGTGTTGAATGAAACTACAATTTAAAGTACATAGAACCATTAAGCATTTTTTTACTCTTTATAGGGAACGTATAGAAATTAAGTTCAGCAGCGGCATGTGCGCTAGGGATATTTAAATACAAATCTCTTTCCTTAGACTCGGGTAGGCTTAGAGGATGTATTATTGAGGAGTGAAAAATCTCTTTCTATCTTTTAATTGTTAGAAAGAGCAGAGATAAACCCGCTCGCAATCAGTCGTGGCTTGAGATTAAACAAATACCTTTAAATTGTTATTTGTTTAATCTCGAATCAGGACTGATTGCGAGCGGGTTTACCTCTGCTACAGAGGAGACCACTGTCCATCTAGAATTTAGGCTTATAGCATGCAAAAAATAGTGTCATATTACGGGTTGAAGAGGCCGTAGAATAACCAGCTCGAAGCACTATGTTTAAATAGCAGAGGAGCAAGCAAACGTAGGGAGTGGTGACAGCGGAGTTGGCAAACCTATACTGTATCTGCACAATCATACTTGCAGCAACACAATAGAACGAAATCAATTTGTTACAAAATTTAGTGTAAATGTATGCACTGAAAATGTTTCGAACAAAAAAAATCGACAATTTAAAATAAACGTTTTGACGGAGAGGATGCTGAAAAGAGAGTGCCGAAATGGCAAGACAATAAAAAGTAGGGAACCGCCAAAGCACGGTTTGGGACATTTTATGTGGGGTAACCATCGAACTTAATATTACTTTCAAAATATTGCAATTTATTCTCCTTTTCCTTATATCTACATACATACAAAATGATGTCGCCCAAACAATATGGCACATCAGTTAAAAATTTAAAATATAAAATTCATGCATACTGGCGTGAACAGGGCTGATTATTGTCATTTTATTAATAAGTAAAAATTAAAAAAAAAATAAAAAAACATTATACATTATAAATTATTCATCTTTTAAAAAAAATCATTACTGCTCTTAACGTCTATATTTTTGCTTAATGGACTTTCTGATATTTTTCTAGCTAAAATTTATTTATTTTTTTTCAAACGATCAGATGTGGAGCAATAGAACAAGCATCAATTAATGCGAACTGCGAACTGCGCAAATTTTTTGTTGCAGTTTAAGTTTGCCAAGCGTTGAGTGAGGTTGCCGTTGTGGGCGAGAATATTGAGTTTTGTTGAAGTATTTTATTTATTACGACAAGAGTTTGTCTATTATTTTTTTTTTTTTTTGATGCAATTTGAAAATTTATTCAAAGTTTTTTATGCAAACAAAATAATAATTTCGTTATTTCTATTTTACAAGTTAATGAAATGCAAAGAAAACAAAATATGAAAACAAATGCAATAAATGCAAAAAAAATTTTGTGATGAGTGAGTTTAAGAAAGTGAATAAGATAAAATTGTGTCAAAAAACTAAAACGTTTTAAAAAAAATGATAACTATATGCAAAAGTATCTACGATACAAAATATCATCTATGTGCAATAGAAATGTGCCAAAGCCAGCATAACTAAGTTTTTAGAGTGCTATTAGTTGCAAGCATATTAAAACTAACATCTGCGATACAGCTGTGTGAGCACTGAAATGACACACAATTTTCAAGTGAGTTACACAGCACTTGGCATGTCCGACGAGAATCATACCAATAATAGCTATTCGATGCCCTCGATGGCATCGTCCAGCCGTGCTGCACGCAATGTCATCTTCAACGAGGAGATCAACGATTCTACTGGCTATCCGCCGCAACAACTGCCAGTAGTGCGACGCTTTTCCAAATCGATCTTTCAACGGCCACGTTCAATGTCAGTTTGGAGCGATATTAGTCGCAGCAGCATGCGTCTGGATGAAAGGTAAGCAACAACACACACATCAGTTACATAAACAAAAGCTTAAGTATGCAGGAAAATATTCTTAGAATGATGATGTTCTTGTGTATGAGTACATCATAACGCTTCAGTGAAGCATTGACTTTGCAATGGAAATCAAGTGGATAATATTGAGTTCTGTGGTTTAGGTTTATTTGATACGAGGCATTAGATTACCTAACGGAAATACATTTTTGTATTGTTTCAGTTCATGAGAAACGAAGTTTGATGTACATGCTATATGCACTGTATTCTATGGAACATATAGAAAGAGAAATGTGTACGCATATAATATACTCATTACATCGCATTTCCGTGGCTGATTGTATGTGTACTCGTGCAAAAAGTTTCTAAATATTTATATAATAAAATGTTTGCCTTTATATTTTTGCGTATTTGTATTTGGCAAAAGTAACAAAAAAAAAAAAAAAAAAAAAAACAAAATATAAACTTGCTGACAGCATTCCTTGGCAGTAAGCTTATCCTTGTAGTGCTTTGTGCAAAGTTGAGTTGAGATGTTGAAGGTTTTACTGCTTTTATATGAAAATTGTGTGCAAAAGCTTTAATTCTTAAAAATATTTATGCATTTTTATGCCTTGTGTGTGAGTGTTATTTAAGCTAATAAAACGTTGCGTATGCATAATTTTCTTTTATCCAGTAACAATAACATTAAAAATGTGTTATAGGTTAGAGGTTTAAAAAATGCATGAATACATGCTGTGACTTATATAAACTGATAATACAATATTACGAAGCATAAATAAACATTTTAGTACATCATTTAAGTAACTATTTTCGAATACTGCGTATAAGTAATGTGATTTGTTGCTATGCACTGCGGTAATTGCTTTTATTGATGCCCCCAGACACAGACTGCGGCACTGCTTTATAACATAATAAAGGGTGTTTTTTAATAGACGTGTGGTTTTCAAGAAGAAATAAAACGCATATAATTTAATGGTGTGGCCAAGAATTTAGCTTTATTATAAAGATAAGGGTTTGCCATTATGTTTTAAAAATGATTTCGGGTAAGTGGGCTGGCTCAAATAAATTCCAGCCGAGAGGCCCAATTTCGACCACTTTTTGCAGCAATTGAGGCCGTATGTCATCAATAACGCGCCGAATATTCTCTTCCAAGGCGCCCATCGTCTCGGGCTTATCTGCGTAGACAAGCGACTTCACATAATCCCAAAAAATTGTCCAGCGGTGTTAAATCGCACGATCTTAGAGGCCACGCCACAGGCCCACGACGCGAGATAATTGATTGTTTCGTTGGCTGTATGGCATGTAGCGCCGTCTTGTTGGCATGTAGCGCCAAAGGTCGTCCACATCAACATTTTCCAATTCAGGCACGAAAAAGTCATCTCCTTTTTGTAATAAATTTGCACGATTTGCAAACCGTGTTCCGGAGTAAGTCTATGCATTAAGAAATGGCAAGCCAAACTGAACATAAATAAAGTGACAGCTGCCAAAAAAAAAACAGCTGCCGAAAACAGTGTTGCCAGATTGAAAACCACACGTCTAAAAAAACACCCTTTATAATATAATCAGCGCATTATTGGGTGCCTTAAAAAGACTTAGCAGTATTTTGAATTGCTAGAGTTAGACTCAAAGTTTAATGTAATCGTTGCTTTGGATTTCAGCGAAGCACGCGTCGCTATTATACTTCATTTAATTTGTCTACAGTATTACGAAAGTTTCTTTTAATTCACTTTAAATTTTATATAATTAATGTGTTTTGTTTGGTGGTTTCATTTAAACCGACTGAGCTTATTTATTATTCACCAGCACATCAAAATAAATCGATTCAGCAATACTCTTGAGCCCTATGATTTTAAGCAATGTAGTTTTACAGTGTTAAATATATCGAGTTCAAACTTGGTATACAGATAAATTATTTATGAGAGTCTATAATAGGTAAACACATCTGCTCGTAGTTTGCCATATACTCTGCACAACTGTTGAAAATGATATTCACCTGATGGAAAAGGTAACAGCTTCGTAAGCGCATTATCCACAAATATATTTGCTAAGTTGGTCACAATAAGATCATGCTACAAATTAAGCAAATTTAATTACATAAAATTTTTACAAAATTTACTTACATTGTAAGGGCAAGTGTGTTTCATATTGGAATACGATTCAAACATGCCGCACAAAAATTGAATCACTGGAAAGCGTTTCTTATTCTTCGTAAACAAGCAGGCATCGACTGTGGAGTTGTAAAGAAATGGTTTCCAACCATTTACGCGCTTTCATATTGCATAAATTAGCTTAAGAAATTTAAGTTTTATTTTGAGTATATCTAGTTAATGTATAAAGTTTTCACACCGTGACATTTGCAATCGGCAATTGATGCAGAATTGCTTTTACCGATGTATACTTCAGACTGCGATTAATTGCGATTAAGTGACAGTATTCAAATTCCAAAAAACTTTTATCGAATGACTGGCACTCTTTATTATAAAATGTTAAAAAGCCTGGTCCCAATGATATAATATTATTTAATATGAGGAATTTTACGAAGGCCGACATTCATCTTTAAAATAATATGTGTCAACGGTCCGAGCTTAAGTTTGACACTTGCTACGCTGCTTTTTAATCTTTTCGGTGTTCTTTGATTTTGCGTGAAATAGTTTCAGAGATAAGAGTTCTTACAATAGGAGGCGTGATATCCCCCATTTTTTCACTGAAACTTCTTTCTTCCTGTAACCTTTATAACGGGTGATTAATAATTTGGAATAGAATAGAAAACAAAAACATATGAGAACTCTGAAGCTGTAAAAGATAGAACCTCCAAACTTGGACTGTTAGATTAATATTAGCAGACGCTATATAAATATTTTATATCCTATGATACTCCAGTAATCGAGACCTCATATGCCAAAATCCATGGCAGGGCATGCCGAAGATATAAAAATACACAAAAACCATCTCTTCATCTTTATTAACAGAAGCTACTATATAAATATAGTATACACTGTGACACTTCTGCAATCAAGACGTATAAAAATGCAGTACGCAATGTAAGATCTAGCCTATAATCCTATAATATTATGGTTTTCCCAAAATAAGCTTTAAAATCAAACATATCGAAATTTCAATAGAGAACGAACATCATACAAGTATATTCCAATATATTCTGTAAAACGCCTTTATCATAATTTTGTTCAGCAATGACGTTCTTTCTCGCCCAAATGGCTTTGTCAATATGTTAAATTGTCGCATTTGTTGCGAGAAAACTCCAATGGTGGTCCATCAGCTACCGATATACACTGAAAAATTCTAGTGGCATCATCGGGCCATTCTTCTTCAAAAACAAAGAAAATGTAACAGTCACCGTCAATGGCGCCCAATATCGAGTCATGGTTTTTTTTTTTTAAATCCTAGTTACAACGGTTGGCTGAAATTAAACCGGCTTAGGTAATACCACCAGTCCAAATGGTGACTGTCAAATTTTCAAACAGTTTTGTCTGAGTTTGGCGCCATTGAAAGTAAATAGCTTTTGAATTTTAATATACTTGGATGAAATCGAATTTCATGCGACTTTTCAAAATAAAAACGTAACCATTAGAGAATTAGGTCTAGATTGGGCCTATATTCGATTTCCTGGGGCTGGAGGTAAAATTTTTTGCTGCCATAAATGACTTCATAAGTGCTTTGAAAAATCTTATAATTCATCGAGAAAAAAGCATAATCGATGAACTAAGTGTAGCTAGCTAAAAGGAGAAAAACAAATCGATATTCATTTTCATTTTTCAATTAAAAAATAAAAAAAAAAACAAAACTCATTGAAAGCAATTTTAAAGCACAAAAGTTGGTTCTATCGCAGTCAATGTGATTTATGAATTATTCAGTTTTAATAATTACAAACTTTCTGTTTGTTTCCATTTAATAATACTGTATTTACCCTTAATCTTCAACAATATATCGTGTTATAGTATTACATTTTACATATTGCATTTCAGCTCAACAACAGCTTAAATTGTTGAATAATTTATACACTTAAAAGCTTATTCATAAATTGCCAAACAAAAAAGTTTTCTCGACCTTTGCCTCTTAATGCATACTCTTCATACTGAGTGTAAATAGTATATTAATTTAGACACAATGTTTGCAACGGCTTACATAAAGCATCGGAGACCCTGTAAACTATATGTATTCATGATCAGCACGACGAGACGAGTCGAATCAACCATGTCCACCTGTCTGCCTGTGCGTTCGTGTCCTATTTCCTCCATCTTACAAATATTGCTTTGAAATTTGGTATGGTGACTTTTTAAAACCGTAGGCAGCATACTTATCAAAATGTCCTGTAGAAGATGTGAAGTAAGTGAAGTAAAGCTTCGATTCTCCCAAAGTTAGCATTTTATTTTGTTAAATACTTGCCCGTACTCAGAACATTTTTATGTACGGACGCTATTTGTGTTTACAGTGACTTGAAAATTAACTAGTGAACATTTTCGTACTATATTTTTCACAATTCTCAAGCGGGAGTATCTCAACTGCAGCGCATCGATATAGTTAAATTTGTATACAATGTGCATTCCAAAATAAATGTTCCTGTTAGCGCCACGTAAATGTAAATGAGTGTGTTGGAAAGGAACAAGCTTTTGTAACTTTCAGTCAAAAATTTGATGACATTTTTGGTCCACTAAAAATGGAGCTATTACAGCCGACCAGGCTAAGCTTCAGAATGGCGAATGTGTTTTCTCGAAAACGTAAAAGTCACACGGTGCCAAGTCAGACGAATATAAAGACAAGTTGTTGGTAAAAATGCGCCTTTTAGTCATAAAATCTATCACTGGTGTTGATCGATGAGCTTATCGTGTAACAAAACATCAAATAAATGCGATAAACTAATGTTTTGGAAATATTCAATTTCTATGAAAATTTTTGCCAATTTTTGATGAATTCACGCACAGTCTTGATGGAATCTAAAATCTTCAGAACGCATATCTTTCCGCAGCGATAACATTATACAGCACAGTTTTTGTGATCGACATGTAACAATATTTTATTTATTTTTTTTTTTTCGCAAATTTTGCTGAAGACGAGAAACTCAAGTATTTAATTTAACTTAATTAGATAAACATAAGTTGAGATATGTTAAAATATATAAGACTAGACAATTTCGATAAAATGATCGCCACCATTCTATACGCAAAAGGCAGCTCTTTTTCGGGCATGATCTTCTCCTTGCTGCCATAAACTTTACTTTTTAAATAATCTCACAGAAGATAATCTGGTGGAGTTAAATCCGGCGAACGAGAAAGCTAGTCTAAATCGCCATTTTTCGACACAACGTGACTCAAGAACTTGCGCTGCCAGAACTGCAATGAGGCGTCTTGTTGAAAATATAAGTTTGTCAGATCTTTTTAGCGCATTTGAGAATACACAAAGTGTGCCAACATCCAACGCACGTACATCGGTAGTGCCTCCAACTTTAAAGAAAAATTGTCCGATAATAGTTTTAGAGCACATTCCCACCCAAACAGTGACTTTCTTATTGAGCAGTGGTGTTTCGTGAATGACGTGTGGGCTCTCAGTTCCACAAGTTCGATCGTTTTTTGTAGTGACTCCAGAGAGTGTAAAAATTTTCAAAAATGTTCATCAATATTTGGTCCCAAATATCATATTGCAAGCGATGCAGCTTGTCCGCTGGTAAAAAACTTTCAGTAAGTTGCAATTTGTATGGGAAGCGATGAAGATATTGCTTCATAATCCTGCTTATGACTCCTGAGATCGACGACGATAAGACACATTAGGATTATTGGCAACACACTCTTCTCTTACCGCTTTAAAAGCATCATTGGAGCGTCGCGGACGCGGTCGAATGGTACGCTGGTGAGTTACTACAAACAAGATATTCGTCACAGAGAAGTTCTTCACAAAACTACGAATTGCGTGGTCCGAATTTCTCAAATATTTTATGAACTTGAGCTGTGGTCTAGCTCAAATCAAACGAAATGATAACAAAACAATTCAGTAATTCATATAAGAACGATAATGAAAAGTTGAAACAAATAATGTTTACTAAGGAGCAACATGCAATCGTATGCGGAAGTGTAACCGGAAATGGCTTGCATCGCGTGCAAATTCGCACCTTGTTCGGCAAAGGCAAACTGAATGAGCTATAAATTAAAAATAAAATGGAAAGCAAGAACGAAGTGATTGCCCATGTCCGCTGGCTTAATAACCAAATAAGGTAGTTCAATAAAAGGTATCGGCTGGCAGTAGCCAAGCAAGCTGCATTTCAAATTGGTGGTGACACTACCAATTTCCGCTCTCGTTTATCACTTTTGCTCAGTCGATCATTTATCGGATATATCCAATTAGTATACACCATCTTTATTCATTTACAAGCGACGCAATGCCATCATCTGTCACCGGTTGTTAAAACTTGTGTATCAGACTTCAATGAATGCAAAGTGACTGACATTATGAAATTGAAGTTTTACCTTCATTTTAAACTTAAATTTAAATATGCATTCTAGAGTTCATGTCTGCAGCAAATTAAATTTCGTTCTCCTAAGGTAAATTCATATAAGTTACTTGCGTGTATAAAGAACAGCAGCAACAGAAAGGCTACATTTACGTAGCATGCAATTACCGCGCAACCAATTTGCCAACCGGAAATGACGTGCTTCGCGTGTAAACATACACATTATACAAAGTGAAAGCGAAAATGAGCAGCGTCAACACAACAAACCACAAGAACAAACAGACCAACATCCATGGGAGCACTGAATATCTGTCAATCTGTTATCCAAATAGTCAAGCTAATTTTGTGAAACCGGCTAATATCCTCGAATTAATGCTGACACTGTCATTTTCTGCATAAATTTGCGACTTCCGCTTGGTCACTTGTATTGTTGGGCGTGTCTAATTAGTGTATATAACTCAATTATAAGCGTTTCAATGTAATAATTTTGGCTTTTTATGCACATTTTTGTTGCCATCTAACATCAGACGAGAGCACGTAGGTCCAGTGTTTGGTAATTGGTTTCTAATGGTTTTACCGTGCAGCTGAACAAATTTTTTAGCTTAACCAATAAATGTCAACGTGCCTCGTAGTTCTGGTTAAGTTTATCGAGCTTACACGTAAAATATAAAACTGTGTGTGAGAATGTTAACTTTAAAACAAGTTTTGTGCTGCGCTACTTTAGAGATCGCTTTTATAGACGAACTGGTTAACTAAAAAGGAACGAACTCGACAATATGAATTACATGTAAACATTTATTTTTGACCAATAAATTGGTAGATAAACTAAAAAAATAAGCATCAGATATAGACCCGGTTTAATAGGTAACTGTAGACCAAGTAACAAGTGTGTACAATTTTAAACAGCTTCGCATTTCCCAACATGTGGAAGTCAAACTGTAAGCAGGGTTTAATGGCTTTGTTGAAATGCCAGAATGTATGTAATATGACATATATATATATATATATATATATATATATATATATATATATATATATATATATATATATATATATATATATATATATATATATATATATATATATATATATATATATATATATATATATATATATATATATATATATATATATATATATATATATATATATATATATATATATATATATATATATATATATATATCTCTCTCTCTCTCTCTCTCTCTCTCGAGAGAGAGAGAGAGAGAGAGAGAGAGAGAGAGAGAGAGAGAGAGAGAGAGAGAGAGAGAGAGAGAGAGAGAGAGAGAGAGAGAGAGAGAGAGAGAGAGAGAGAGCGCGCGCGCGCGCGCGCGCGCGCGCGCGCGCGCGCGCGCGCGCGCGCGCGCGCGCGCGCGCGCGCGCGCGCGCGCGCGCGCGCGCGCGCGCGCGCGCGCGCGCGCGCGCGCGCGCGCGCGCGCGCGCGCGCGCGCGCGCGCGCGCGCGCGCGCGCGCGCGCGCGCGCGCGCGCGCGCGCGCGCGCGCGCGCGCGCGCGCGCCTCTCTCTCTCTCTCTCTCTCTCTCTCTCTCTCTCTCTCTCTCTCTCCTCTATGTAGTCATAAAGTATATATAGCACGACAAGAGTTGATCTAACCATGTCCGTCCGTCCGTCCATCCGTCCATCCGCCCATCCATACGCCCGTCCATTCGTCCTTCCATCCGTCTATCTCTCTGAGAGAAAAGTTCTCTGTCTAGAGAAGATTTAGGCAAATTAAACTCAAGGTATGGACTCTCGACGTACCGCACTGTTACAAGTCTAACTTGAATTTTCTTAAATCGCGTTCGAATGCTGTGAGTTTACCATTTATAATGAAATATAACATCATTTCCGACTGGTGTTGGTGGATTTCATCTTTGTGGGCCATTTTTCTATTTTGTTTTTTGTCAGCTTATGTCAGCTTAAGGCCATTAATATAGACTGTATTATTCCCAAAGAAATAGGTTTAAGGGTGTACAGTCGCACAATATACATAGGTGGTCAGTTGACGTTTTCAAAGCGCGATATTACACATTATTCCACAGTACTTATGAGACAGTATTCCACCATTTGTGTGGCAGTGTTATCCTGTTCAAAGTTCATGTCGCTCACGTGTATTTCCTCGAAGTTAGTCGACAAAAAGTCGGTAATATTGGTTCGATTTCGCTTGCCGTTGACAGTAAACTGAATATATGTGGTGAAGCACAAAAAAATATGAAGCTAAATTGAAGCGGAAGAGAAAGCAATGATCTATACAATAGTAAAATGCTAAGATCATGATGAATTTTTGACTGAGTTCAGAGCGGAGACTACTTGTGCCAATCACTATGGTGGTGTCACAGAAAATGATTTCGCCTTAAAATAGACCAAATTTCATTCATTAAGTTTTGTTTTATAAATGAAATTTGGAGATTTTCCATTGGTTCACATATGGTCTGCATGCTGGTAGCAATATAGATAATTGTTTCTTCCAAATTTTTGCAAACATATGGCATATGTCTGAAATCGTATTGAAAACGTAATGTATTAAACCAATATTCA